>JARGCV010000144.1:115000-376644 GCA_034064705.1 Bothrops alternatus
AGGGAAGGAAGGGAAGGAAGGAAGGAAAGGAAGGAAGGGAGGAAGGAAGGGAAGGGAAGGAAAGGAAGGAAGGAAGGAAGGAAAGGAAGGAAAGAAGGAAAGAAGGAAGGGAAGGGAAGGAAGGAAGGAAGGAAGGGAAGGGAAGGAAAGGAAGGGAGGAAGGGAGGAAAGAAGGAAGGGAAGGAAGGAAGGGAAGGAAGGAAGGAAGGAAGGAAGGAAGGAAGGAAGGAAGGAAGGAAAGGAAGGAAGGAAGGGAAGGAAGGAAGGAAGGAAGGAAGGAAGGAAGGAAGGAAGGAAAGGAAGGAAGGAAAGTGGGGTCCTTGGTCCTCTCTGAGCTCTGTCAGTTTCCTGCAGACCTTTCATGACCCTGCCAGGTAACATCATCGGGAACACGATGTCTGCAAGGAAGCCAGCAAGCTCAGGTAACACCCCAGGGACCCCACAAGGCCATCTACACAACCGCCTCACCACTTCGATTGTGTCATTGGTTCCTTTGCTCCCGCCCCATCTCCACCCCACAGCGCAGCCGCCATGGATCTAAAGAACAGGGCTTGGTAACCTTGGCAACGGTCAGCTGACTGGACTTCGTCACCCAGAATTCCCCAGTCGGCATATGGAATTCTGGGTCCTGGAAGTCTCCAGAACTGAAAGGTTCCTGCTGTAAGCTCCTCATGTCTTCCTTCTCTCCTCAACACAGTAAGAGAGCTGGAAGGGACCCTGGAGGTCATCTAGTCCAGCCCCTTGCTCAAGCAGGAGACCCTTACAGAAGAATAAGAGTTGGAAGGGACACTGGAGATCATCTAGTCCAGCCCCCTTGCTCAAGCAGGAGACCCTTACAGAACAATAAGAGTTGGAAGGGACCCTGGAGATCATCTAGTCCAGCCCCTTGCTCAAGCAGGAGACCCTTACAAAAGAATAAGAGTTGGAAGGGACCCTGGAGGTCATCTAGTCCAGCCCCTTGCTCAAGCAGGAGACCCTTGCAGAACAATAAGAGTTGGAAGGGACCCTGGAGATCATCTAGTCCAGCCCCTTGCTCAAGCAGGAGACCCTTACAGAAGAATAAGAGTTGGAAGGGACCCTGGAGATCATCTAGTCCAGCCCCCTTGCTCAAGCAGGTGACCCTTGCAGAAGAATAAGAGTTGGAAGGGACCCTGGAGATCATCTAGTCCAGCCCCTTGCTCAAGCAGGAGATCTTTACAGAACAATAAGAGTTGGAAGGGACCCTGGAGATCATCTAGTCCAGCCCCTTGCTCAAGCAGGAGACCCTTACAGAAGAATAAGAGTTGGAAGGGACCTTGGAGGTCATCTAGTCTAACCCCCCTACTTAAGCAGGAGAGCCTTACAGAATAACAGAGTTGGCAGGGACCCTGGAGATCATCTAGTCTAGCCCCTTGCTCAAGCAGGAGATCCTTGCAGAACAATAAGAGTTGGAAGGGACCCTGGAGATCATCTAGTTCAACCCCTTGCTCAAGAAGGAGATCCTTGCAGAACAATAAGAGTTGGAAGGGATCCTGGAGATCATCTAGTCCAACCCCTTGCTCAAGCAGGAGACCCTTACAGAATAATAAGAGTTGGAAGGGACCATGGAGGTCATCTAGTCCAGCCCCTTGCTCAAGCAGGAGACCCTTACAGAAGAATAAGAGTTGGAAAGGACCATGGAGATCATCTAGTCCAGCCCCCTTGCTCAATCAGGAGACCCTTACAGAACAATAAGAGTTGGAAGGGACCCTGGAGGTCATCTAGTCCAGCCCCTTGCTCAAGCAGGAGACCCTTAGAGAACAATAAGAGTTGGACGGGACCCTGGAGATCTTCTAGTCCAGCCCCTTGCTCAAGGAGGAGATCCTTACAGAAGAATAAGAGTTGGAAGGGACCCTGGAGATCATCTAGTCCAGCCCCTTGCTCAAGCAGGAGACCCTTACAGAACAATAAGAGTTGGAAGGGACCCTGGAGGTCATCTAGTCCAGCCCCTTGCTCAAGCAGGAGACCCTTACAGAACAATAAGAGTTGGAAGGGACCCTGGAGGTCATCTAGTCCAGCCCCTTGCTCAAGCAGGAGACCCTTACAGAACAATAAGAGTTGGAAGGGACCCTGGAGATCATCTAGTCCAGCCCCTTGCTCAAGCAGGAGACCCTTACAGAACAATAAGAGTTGGAAGGGACCCTGGAGATCATCTAGTCCAGCCCCTTGCTCAAGCAGGAGACCCTTACAGAACAATAAGAGTTGGAAGGGACCCTGGAGGTCATCTAGTCCAGCCCCTTGCTCAAGCAGGAGACCCTTACAGAACAATAAGAGTTGGAAGGGACCCTGGAGGTCATCTAGTCCAGCCCCTTGCTCAAGCAGGAGACCCTTACAGAACAATAAGAGTTGGAAGGGACCCTGGAGATCATCTAGTCCAACCCCCCTGCTTAAGCAGGAGACCCTTACAGAAGAATAAGAGTTGGACGGGACCCTGTAGATCATCTAGTCCAACCCCCCTGCTTAAGCAGGAGACCCTTACAGAACAATAAGAGTTGGAAGGGACCCTGGAGATCATCTAGTCCAACCCCCCTGCTTAAGCAGGAGACCCTTACAGAACAATAAGAGTTGGAAGGGACCCTGGAGGTCATCTAGTCCAGCCCCTTGTTCAAGCAGGAGACCCTTACAGAACAATAAGAGTTGGAAGGGACCCTGGAGATCATCTAGTCCAGCCCCTTGCTCAAGGAGGAGATCCTTACAGAAGAATAAGAGTTGGAAGGGACCCTGGAGATCATCTAGTCCAGCCCCTTGCTCAAGCAGGAGACCCTTACAGAACAATAAGAGTTGGAAGGGACCCTGGAGGTCATCTAGTCCAGCCCCCTTGCTCAAGCAGGAGACCCTTACAGAAGAATAAGAGTTGGAAGGGACACTGGAGATCATCTAGTCCAGCCCCTTGCTCAAGCAGGAGACCCTTACAGAACAATAAGAGTTGGAAGGGACCCTGGAGGTCATCTAGTCCAGCCCCTTGCTCAAGCAGGAGACCCTTACAGAACAATAAGAGTTGGAAGGGACCCTGGAGATCATCTAGTCCAACCCCCCTGCTTAAGCAGGAGATCCTTACAGAAGAATAAGAGTTGGAAGGGACCCTGGAGATCATCTAGTCCAACCCCCCTGCTTAAGCAGGAGACCCTTACAGAACAATAAGAGTTGGAAGGGACACTGGAGATCATCTAGTCCAGCCCCTTGCTCAAGCAGGAGACCCTTACAGAAGAATAAGAGTTGGAAGGGACCCTGGAGGTCATCTAGTCCAGCCCCTTGCTCAAGCAGGAGACCCTTACAGAACAATAAGAGTTGGAAGGGACCCTGGAGGTCATCTAGTCCAGCCCCTTGCTCAAGGAGGAGACCCTTACAGAACAATAAGAGTTGGAAGGGACCCTGGAGATCATCTAGTCCAGCCCCTTGCTCAAGCAGGAGACCCTTACAGAACAATAAGAGTTGGAAGGGACCCTGGAGGTCATCTAGTCTAACCCCCCTGCTTAAGCAGGAGACCCTTACAGAATAACAGAGTTGCAAGGGACCTTGGAGGTCATCTAGTCTAACCCCCCTGCTCAAGCAGGAGACCCTTACAGAGTAAGAGAGCTGGAAGGCACCTTGAAGTGCCCTTCACTTTGATTGACGTCTCTCTCTCCAGAGGCGCCCGTCCTCGGGAAGCATAGGCTGCCCTCTGGAGGCATCTCTATGTAATTACTTCGACTTGGTTGAAAATTTTTACCGAAGTTGGAGGAAGAAAGAGAGGGCGGGGGGGGGGAACCATAGGGAAGAAGAACACGTGTAGCCGCTTTTCCGACTCCCCTTCACACATTTTCTTAAAAGTGTACAGTTTCGAGAGCCGCACCATTTTCAGAAAGCTTAGCAAAGGATTTGCCTCTTTTATAGGCTTTGGATGTTAAAAGGCACACCAGCTTTCTTAAAACGCTAGTCCCTCGTGTGTGAAAAGACTGGCTTATATTTTTAGCGTCATATCAGCGTCTTTTCGCTCTGGGCGACTTTTAAGACTCGTGGGCTTCAATTCCCAGAATTCCCCAGACAAGCATGCATTAGATTTTTGGGGGGACTTGGACTCTCAGAATTCCCCATCCTGCATGTGTGAAGTTTGACTCCCATAATTCCCCACCACCATGCCTGAACTTGGGAACATCATTAGTGCTAGAAGGGAGCTAGCTAGCATGCCTGAATCTCAACTCCCAGAATTCCCCCGTAAGCATGCATAAGCGTTTTAGCTTTCCAAATCCTACATCCATCATGCCTGGACTTCAACTCCCAGAATTCCTCAGCCAGCCATGCTTTAAGAGGGGACTTCAACTCCCAGAATTCCTCAGCCAGTCATGCTTTAAGAGGGGACTTCAACTCCCAGAATTCCTCAGCCAGTCATGCTTTAAGAGGGGAGGACTTCAACTCCCAGAATTCCCCATTCAGCATGTGTTGGACTTCAACTCCCAGAATTCCCTGGCCAATGTGTATGGACTTCCACTCCCAGAATTCCCCATTCAGCATGTGTTGGACTTCACCTCCCAGAATTCCCTGGCCAATGTGTATGGACTTCCACTCCCAGAATTCCCCATTCAGCATGTGTTGGACTTCACCTCCCAGAATTCCCCAGTCAGCATGCCTGGACTTCAGCTCCCAGAATTCCTCAGCCAACGTGTATGGACTTCCACTCCCAGAATTCCCCAAGCAGCATGTGTTGGACTTCAATTCCCAGAATTCCCCAGCAAACATGCCTGGACTTCCACTCCCAGAATTCCCCAGCCAGCATGCTTTAAGAAGGGAGGACTTCACCTCCCAGAATCCCCCAGTCAGCATGCCTTGGACTTCAACTCCCAGAATTCCCCATCCAGGACAGTGGACTTCAACTTCCCCGACTGATCTAGTTCCTCCTTGAGCAGAAACCATTTTTTTTTTGCAGGTGTTCTGTTAGCCCTGGCAACCGTATTCCCAAACCCGCAAAACGGTTGAGAGAAAATAAGAGACTTAAATTTCCTTAAGCATCCTTTGCAAGGCGAAAAAAATTAAAAATAAAAAAGGGGGGGGAAGTGTGTTTTGCCCTTACTCAAAATGGCCGCAGGCTCTTTTTAAGAAACTGCGGGTGCCCGCCCTTTCGGCGTCTTGCAAAGCTAGGCTGTTGCTGATCCGGCAGCGGCCATCTTTGAAATTGGGAATGTCCGTTTCGATATGCTTCCGGTCCGGAACCAGAGCCAGTTGAAACGAGGGCTGGGTGGGGTTTTTGTGTTTGTGTGTGTTTCTGTGTCTCTCTCTCTCTTTTTTTTTTTCTCCCTTTCTCTCTTTCCTCTTTCCCTCTCTCTTTCCTTTTTCTCTTTCCTCTCCCTCTCCTTTTTCCTCTCCCTCTTCCTCTTTCCTTCCCCTCTTTCTTTCTTTCCTCTCTCTCTTTCCTCTCTTTTTCCTCTCCCTCTCCCTCTCCCTTTCTCTTTCCCTTTCTTTCTTTTTCCCCTCTCCCTCTCCCTCTTTCTCTTTCCTCTCTCCCTCTCTTTCTCTTTCCTCTCCCTCTTTCCTCTTTTTCCTCTCCCTCTTTCTCTTTCCCTCTCTCTTTCTCTTTCCTCTCTCCCTCTCTTTCTCTTTCCTCTCCCTTTCCTTTTTCCTCTCCCTCTTTCCCCTTTCTTTCTTTCCTCTTTCTCTTTCCTCTTTTTCCTCTCCCTCTTTCTCTTTCTTTCTTTTTCCCCTCTCCCTCTCCCTCTGTCTCTTTCCTCTCTCTCTTTCTCTCTCTCTCTCATGCTGGCTGGGGAATTCTGGGAGTTGAAGTCCACCCTTCTGGATTAAAATATCCAAGGTGGAGAAGCACAGTCCTAAAGGGATCAAGAACAAAATGCACGCATCTTTCTTCGTTTTAAACCTCCTACCAGGCAAAGTAGGATTAACGGATGCCTGGTATTATTAAACTCTCTGCCTGCAGCTCCAAAACAGATTGCTGGATTAATTGAGCTGGCTCTGACAGTGAACGGGTTGCTGACTGTGAAGTAATCCACTTCTTTTAGAGCAGGCCCTTCCAAGGACACTGCTCCCCTTTCCAAGATTCTGGCAAATTGATTTTAATTTCTTCTCTCAGTTTCACCTGCCTTTTTTAAAAAATAAATTCTTTCTTTAAAAGAATTTAAATGTATATAGATCTATAGATGTATATAGATATAGATATTAGATAGATAAGACACATATATATATCTATAGATAGATGATATAGACATATATATGGATAGATAGACAGATAGATCGATATAGACATATATATATATGGATATAGATGATAGATACATAGATAGAGATATAGACATATATATGGATATAGATAGACAGATGATAGATAGATGATAGATATAGATAAGATAGATGATAGATATATGGATGGATGGATGGATGGATGGATGGATGGATGGATGGATAGATAGATAGATAGATAGATAGATAGATAGATAGATAGATAGATAGACATATATATGGATATAGAGATAGACAGATGATAGATAGATGATAGATATAGATAAGATAGATGATAGATACCGGTATATGGATGGATGGATAGATGGATAGATAGATAGATAGATAGATAGATAGATAGATAGATAGATGGATATAGATAGATAGAGATATAGACATATATATGGATATAGAGATAAGATAGATGATAAAGATAGATGATAGATATATGGATGGATGGATGGATGGATGGATGGATGGATGGATAGATAGATAGATATATGGATATAGATAGATATAGACATATATGGATATAGAGATAAGATAGATGATAGAGATATAGACATATATGGATATAGATATAGATACATAGATGAGAGAGAGAGAGAGAGAGAGAGAGAGAGAGAGAGATGGGTATCGATATAGATATAGATAGATAGATACATAGATAGATAGATGATAGATAGATATAGATATAGACATATATGGAGATAGAGGTAGATAGATAGATAGATAGATAGATAGATAGATAGATAGATAGAGATAGATAGATAGATAGATAGATAGATATAGACTTATATATGGATAGATAGATATAATATATATGGATAGATACAGATAGAGATAGATAATCTTCCTTCCTCTTCGCCTCTTCTTCCCTTTTTAACTTATCTTTTTTCTTCTGCTTCTTCCTTCTCTCCTTCCTTCTTCTCTTCTTTTCTGCTTTCTTCTCCTCTCCTTCTCCATTTTTCTCCATTCTTCACTTCCTTTTTCTCTTCTTCTTCCTTCTTTTCTGTCCTCCTGATCTTTCTGCTCTCCTCCTTCCTTTTTTCTCTTCTCCTTCCTTCTTTTCTCTCCGTCTCCTGATCTTCCTTCTCTTCTCCTTCCTTCTTCTCACCTTCCTTTCTTCTCTTGTCTGCTCTTCTTCGTTTTTCTTCTTCTTTTCTCCTCTCCTCGGCTCTCCTCCTTCATTTCTCTCCTCCTCCTTCCTTCTTTTCTCTCCTCCTCCTGATCTTCCTTCTCTTCTCCTTCCTTCTCTTCTCCTTCCTTTATTCTCTTCTCTGCTCTTCTTCGTTTTTTCTCCTTTCTTCTTCTTTTCTCCTCTCCTCGGCTCTCCTCCTTCACTTCTCTCCTCTTCCTGATCTTCCTTCTCTTCTCCGTCTTTCTCTTCTCCTTCCTTTCTTCTCTCCTTCCTTCTTCTCTACTTCCTTTCTTCTCGTCTGCTCTTCGTTTTTCTTTCTTCTTCTTTTCTCCTTTCCTCTGCTCTCCTCCTTCATTTCTCTCCTCTTCCTTCCTTCTTTTTTCTCCTCCTGATCTTCCTTCTCTTCTCCTTCCTTCTCTTCTCCTTCCTTTCTTCTCTTCTCTGCTCTCCTTCGTTTTTCTCCTTCCTCCTTCTCCTCTCCTCTTTCATTTTTCTCCTTCCTTCCTTCCTTCCTTCCTTCCTTCCTTCCTTCCTTCCTTCCTTCCTTCCTTCCTTCCTTCCTTCCTTCCTTCTCTTCTTCCGTCTCTCCTCCGGCCTTCTTTGCTCTCCTCCTCCTCCTGTTCCTCTCCTCCTCCTCCTTCCCTCCTTTCCCCTTCTCTCTTCTCTCCCCCCCCTTCCTTCCCCTTCACCTCCTCTTTCTCTTCTTCTCCTCCTCCTCCTCTCCTCCTTCCTTCCTTCTTTTTCTTCTTCTCCCCTCCTCCTCCTCGTTCTCTTTGTCCTTCTCTCCAGCCGCTGACTGAGATTTGGGAAGTGTGTGTGGGGGGGCGCTTGCAAAAGGCCAGCTGGGCAGCCCCCCCTCCCGGGGGCGGGCAGCCGGTTGGCTCCTCCCCTTCCTGGGGGGGAGGAGGGGGGCGGGACCCACAGCCATTCAGCCTCCCGTTGCTGCCGCGCCAGCTTGAGCAGGTAAGGCGCCCGCGGGCGCCAGCCCCGCTGCCGGAGCGGCCGGGCGGGGCGGCCCCTCCGCGCCCCCCACCCGCTTTGGGGGCGCCCGGAGGGGGGTCCCCTTTCCCCAGCCGGCTCCTTGCCAGCCCTTCCCGCCTTTTGCACGGAAGGGGGCACTGGCCGGGCCGTGGGGGCCACCCTCCTTGCCTCGGAGATCGGGGGGTCCCATTTGCAACCGGCTTTGACCCCTTTTGCAAGGCGGGGAGGGGGTCTTTGGGCCCCGGGGGAGGGCCGCAGGTCACTTCGGGGTTCCCCTTTCCCAAGAGCCCCCCCACACACACCCAAGTCACCCCCCCAACCCGGATTTCGGGGTGTGTGTGTGTGTGCAAGACACCCCCACTCTTCCCCCTCCCCCCTCCAGCCGCGCCTCTTTGCAAATTCTCATTCTGACTCTTCGTTCCAAATTCAAAGCAGGAATCCCCGGGTCAAAAAGGCGGACGCCAGCCAGCCGGAAACGGATGGGAGCGCGTTCACACGTGCAAACGGGCAGGTAAGCGGGCAGGCGGCCGGAACGCGAGTCAGCACCGTGCAACCGTGTGGAAGAGGACTGGCTTCCCTTTTGGCGTGGGGAATCGGGCCAAGGGATGGTGTGGGGTTTGTTTGTTTGGCTCGTGTGTAAAGGAGGAAGGGAGGGTCGTGGGGAAGGGTCCCGGGTCCCCCGACACGCGGGAATTCGCGTGGAAATGCACCTTCTGGCTTCGTTTGGAATCAATTGATTCATCTTTTTTTTTTTTTTGGTCCTGGCGTCATTAACCCTCGCAAAAAGTCCCAATAAAGCTTGAATTAAATTTAAAATACTTTTAATTTGATATATAATTCGATATTTAATGACGTTAAGGATCTAGAGTTGGCCAAACGATTAAAATGATTTTGGAAGGGAAAAAAAGGGGACAAACTAACCCAAATATTGTTTCCTAAATGCAGTGGGGTTTTTTTTTCAACTTTGGCATCTAGAAATGTGTGGACTACAGCTCCCAGAATCCCCCTGGCTCTGGGAGGATTCTGGGAGTTGAAGTCCGCCTGTCTCCAAGCTGCTGTGGCTGACCCTGTCCTAACAGCAAACAACAGAACGTCGTTTACTAAGTGAGATGGGGCATTAAGTTGAGTTTTGCCCCATTTTATGACTTTGTCGGCCAGTTGTAAAGTGAATCGGGCGGGTCATTAAATGAATCCCGCTTACTCCAGCGACTTTGCTGGTGGGAATCTGGTTGGGAAGGTTGCAAAGGGCGATTCAGCTGTCTCTCTCTCTCACACACACACGAACCCAGGATGCTGCAACCGTCGTAAGTTGCAAGAACTGATTGTTGTCACGTCAAATGGTCACTAAATGAAGCGTCGTAAGTCGAGGACTCTCCGTACGTTGATTTATTTATTTATTTATTTCAGCCTCCGAAGGAGAGGTTAAATCCCCTAACAGAGATTGTTTGACTGCCTTAGGCTGCCGTTCTCAAGGTTCCCATCAATTCAGAGCATTCCCTTTAGAAGGGACCCTAGAGGTCATCTAGGCTGACCTCCGCCTCATTGGTTACGCCGGCCTTAATCTTTTCCCACGAAGCTGTAAACCAGTGGTTCTCAACCTTTTTCAGGTTGAGACCCCACTTGCGCCGCCCATGCGCGCCGTGACCCCGACCCGGGGGGGCGCGCGCGCACAACGGGCCGATCCGCCCATGCGCGGCGCGCGCGCGATGAAAAAAAAAATAAAAAATAAAAAATAAAAAAACAAACAAAATGGCGGACCGCAACGGGCCGATCCGCGCATGCACGGCCGCGCACAATGGCCCGAACTGTGCATGCGCGGCGCGCGCGCGACGAAAAAAAAATAATAAAATAAAAATAAAATTAAAAAAACAAAATGGCGGACCGCGACGGGCCGATCCGCGCATGCGCGGCGCGTGCGCGATGAAAAAAAATAAAAATAAATAAAAAAACAAACAAAATGGCGGACCGCGACGGGCCGATCCACGCATGCGCGGCTGCGCGCAACGGCCCGAACCGCGCATGCGCGGTGCGCGCCCGACGAAAAAAATAATAATAAAATAAAAATGAAATTAAAAAAACAAAATGGCGGACCGCGACGGCCCGATCCGCACATTCGCGGCGTGCGCGCGACGGCCTGAATTGCGCATGCGTGGCGCGCGCGTGACAAAAAAATAATAAAAAAAACAAAAACAAAATGGCGGACCGCGGTGTCCGGCGACCCCCGCGAAACGGTCGTTCGACCCCAAATGGGGTCGCGACCCATAGGTTGAGAATCGCTGCTGTAAACTGTTAACCCCTAAAATAATTCTTTTTAGAGGCGTGTGTGTGTATGTATGTATGTGTTTTGTTTTGTTAGAGAGCCTGGATGGATTATTATTTTTTACCTAGTCCTCGACTTACGACCCCAATTGGCCCGGAAAACGTCCGTCACGAGATGTCCCCGACGTACGACTGCAATTGAGCCCGGAATTTCCACGGCTAAGCGGCTCACCCAGTTGTTAGGTCGGTTTTGGCCCCCCGTTTTCACCGCTTTTTTTTTCCCCGCTACCGTTGTTAAGCAAGTTAATTGCCGTGGTTGTTAAGCGAACCGCGAGGTCATTAAGCGAATCCGGGCCTGGAAGGTCACAAAAGGGGATCGCGTGACACACCCCCCCCCGTGGACACTGCAACCGTCATAAATATGAGTCAGTTGCCAAGTGTCTGAATTTGCATCGCACGACTGTGGGGCAGGCTGCAACGGTCGTTAAGTGCGGGAAAACGGTCGGCTTTTTCTTCCAGGTCACTAAACGAACCGTTGTAAGTCGGGGACTTCCTTGCAGTCCTGAATGGAACTGCCTCTTAACTTGGAGAGAAATAAGAAACGAAGAACAGAATGACAGTGTCGGGAGGGACCTGCTCCAAGAGGAAATCATACGCACTACCAGGCAGTCCTCGACTTACGACCCCAATTGTTTGGAAAACCCCCTGAGTTTTTGGAATAGGGCGGCATAGAAATCGAATTAAATAAAAAAATAAATAAAATAAATAAATTAAGCCCCACATTTCTGGCGCTAAGCGAGACCTTTGGTTCGGCCCGTTGCACGCGCGACGTGCATGCATGGTTTGCCCCGTCGCGCCGCGCATGCGCGGTTCGGGCCATCGCGCACGCGCCGCACATGTGCGGTTCGGGCCGTCACGCACGCGCTGCACATGCGCGGTTCAAGCCGTCGCGCTGCGCATGCGCGATTCGGCCCATCGCGCATGCGTGGTTCGGGCCGTCGCGCCGCGCTTGCGTGATTCGGCCCGCCCCGCCACGCATGCGCGGCGCAGGTCGTGGTCACACCGCGCAGGGGCGGCGCACGTGGGGTCTCGGCCTGAAAAAGGTTGAGAACCACTGCTTTAGTGACTGTCCTAAGTTAACGACGGCCCTGAAAAAGGGACCAGGATCATTCGTTTAGCGACCAGTAACTTGTGACCATTTCTCACTCTTACGACCATTGCAGCCTCCCCGGTGGTCCCCTGATCAACTGCCAAGCGGTTTGGCCACGGAGAGAATAGACTGCACGGGCGGTCCTCGACTTAATGGCCACATTTCTGTCGCTAAGCGAGATGTTTTGCGTTTCGCCCCAGTTTTACGGCCTTGCTTGCTGCGGCAAATCGCTGCAGATGTGAAGGTAGTAACCCGGCTTCCGCATGGACTTCGCTTTTCTACAGGTAGTATACAGGTACCCATTCGAGTTACCCCAGTTCATTTAGTGACCGTTCCACGAGGTATCTGTACAGCTGGTTTACGGGTGGTCCTCGACTTACATCCGTTCATTTAGCGACTGTTTCACAAGCGTTTGTTAAGTCGAGGACTTCCCTGCGCGCAAAAGTTTTGGAACGTTTGTGATCGATGTCTCTTTTTTTTTTCTTGATCTTTCAACCAGTCCTCTTCGTGACGAGACGACACAACTTCAGACCGCAACTGTAGTCGTTCGCAGGTTTTTTTGGAGGGGGCTGTCGCAATCCTTCCTCCGCCTGACTTTTTCGCCGGCTTCCTGCACCCTGTTTGGGCCCCGGGATTCCCATGTTTTCCTCGCCCGCAGCGAACGAGCGATGGAGCATCCACTTTGATCCTGCCTCGTCCGCCTCGTCCACGACCCCGGTGCCCGTCGTGCCCGGACGCAAGCGCAAAGCCAACTTCTCCAATGATGAGACCGAAACCCTGGTCTGGAACGTGGTCCGGCATTTCGGTGCCTTGTACGGCGCCGAATCCTTCCGGGCGCAACCCGTACGGCGCAGGCAGCTCTGGACGCAGATCCAGACCCGGGTCAACTTCCTCGGCTACACCGAGCGCTCGGTGGACGATCTGAAGCACAAGTGGCGGGATCTGCGGCTGGACGTCAAGAAGAAGATCACGGCCAGGAAGCCCCCGTCGACTGTCCCCCGTGCTGGAAAGCCTTACAAACCACGATTGACGCCGCTGGAGAAGATGGTGGCTTCCACGTTCCTTCAGCCTAGCCACGAGTCGGAACCGGAGATCGTCCTGGACCCAGGTGAGCCTGGGTAGTTTTGGACGAAGGGAGCTAAATGTGGGGATCGAGTGATGTTAAGAGGGGGGGGCACTGGGGGATTCTGGGAGTGGAAGTCCCCCCCTCTTAAAGCATCGTGGCTGGGGGATTCTGGGAACTGAAGGCCACCCCTCTTAAAGCATGCCAGCTGGGGGATTCTGGAAGTCCTCCCCTCTTAAAGCATCGTGGCTGGGGGATTCTGGGAACTGAAGGCCACCCCTCTTAAAGCATGCCTGGCTGGGGGATTCTGGGAGTGGAAGTCCTCCCCTCTTAAAGCATGGCTGGCTAGGGGATTCTGGGAGTTGATGTCCCCCCCTTAAATCATGCCAGCTGGGGGATTCTGGGAACTGAAGGCCACCCCTCTTAAAGCATGCCGGCTGGGGGATTCTGGGAGTGGAAGTCCTCCCCTCTTAAAGAATGGCTGGCTAGGGGATTCTGAGAGTTGATGTCCTTCCCCCTTAAAGCATGCCAGCTGGGGGATTCTGGGAGTGGAAGTCCTCCCCTCTTAAAGCATGCCTGGCTGGGGGATTCTGGGAGTGGAGGTCCTCCCCTCTTAAAGCATGGCTGGCTAGGGGATTCTGGGAGTTGATGTCCTTCCCCCTCAAAGCATGCCAGCTGGGGGATTCTGGGAGTGGAAGTCCTCCCCTCTTAAAGCATGCCGGCTGGGGGATTCTGGGAGTTGAAGTCACCCCTCTTAAAGCATGCGGGCTGGAGAATTCTGGGAGTTGAAGTCCATCTAGCTTAAAGCACATCTGATGGGGAGGGGCAGAAGACGAGACTGGACAGCCCCTTGTCAGAAATGGCATAGGATCTCCTGCTTGAGCAGGGGGCTGGACTAGATGACCTCCGAGGTCCCTTCCAACTCTGTGAGTCTGTTCTGTTCTGTTCGATGGCAGAGACCCCCAAAATCACAAACATGGGTTCCTCTTGTTTTCCAGAGGTTTTCTTCCCGGGAGCCACCCAAGGGCCTATACAGTCGACAACCAGCCAATCCAGTCTTTACATTAACACTGACGGACAGTCGTCCACTCTGCCCGAGCTGGAAGGGTCCGTCCAGCCCCGCCTGGGTGTCCGGAGTCCAGTCGTGTCGCTAACTGGAGACTACAGCCAAGGCGAAGGGCAGAGCAGCTCTGGTAGGGCCTCCAAGCCAATGAGATGCTGCCTAGACCAGCGGTTCTCAACCTATGGGTTGCGACCCCATTTGGGGTCGAACGACCGTTTCGCGGGGGTCGGCGGACACCGCGGTCCGCCATTTTGTTTTATTTATTTATTTATTTGATTTTTTTTTTGGTCACGCGCGCGCCGTGCATGCGCGGTTCGGGCCGTCGCGCGTGCGCTGCGCATGCGCGAATCGGCCCGTCGCGGTCCGCCATTTTGTTGTGGTTTTTTTTATTTTTTTTATTTATTTTTTTTTAAATTTTTTTTCGCGGCATGCCGCGCATGCGCAGATCGGGCTGTCGCGGTCCGCCATATTTTTTTTTTGATCTTTTTTTATTTTTTTTTTGTCGCGCGCGGATCGGCCTGAGGCACGCGCACCGCGCATACGCGGATCGGCCCGTCGCGGTCCGCCATTTTCTTTTTTTTTATTTTTTTATTTTTTATTTTTTTTTACATCGCGCCCGCGCCGCGCATGCGCGGATCGGCCCGTTGCACGAGCGCGCGCCCGGGTTCGGGGTCACGGCGCGCATGGGCGGCGCAAGTGGGGTCTCAACCTGAAAAAGATTGAGAACCACTGGCCTAGACCGTCCACTGGCGAAGCCAGGCCACTGTCCTAGGATCATAGTGTTCAAAGGGGACCTCAGAGGTCCTCTAGTCTTGGCGGGCCGGCGGGAAAGGGAGGGGGAAGCATTTGACGCCTGCACGCATGCGCACGCACAAACGGGGTGGGGCTAGTGGTTGCATGATCCTGGCTAGCCTGCCCTGTTCTTGTGCGCAGCGCCGTTTCTGCGTACCGTCGGCCGGTTTTCGCGCACCGAGGCGTGGCGGCATCCCATCGTTGCGCCCTGAGGCGCAGTGTTGGCCCGTTTTTGCACCGCGCGATGCAGCGTCCTGCTTTCGTGACCCGCAGTTGCGACGCTAGCGCCAGTGGAGGTGTGTGCACGCACTGACCAGCCTGTCCTACATCCCGGTGGCCAGCAACCCATGGTCCACTACCAGGCCGTGGCCCACAGGTTGGGGGATCCCTGTTCTAGTCCAGCCCCCAGGTTAGCGCAAGCTCTGTGCTTGGATGAAGCCTCCGTCTCTTGACCGCCATCTATCTGCTGTCTCGGACCCAGCGGCATCCATTAAAGCAGCGGTTCTCAACCTTTTCCGGGGCTCGACCCCGGCTCGCACCGCGCATGCGCGGCGCGATGACGGCGCGCATTGTGCATGCGCAGTGGCCCGCATCGCAAAGGGGAAAAAAATGGCCGACCCCCGCAAAAAATGGCCGACGCCCCCCAAAAAGGGCGTGCCCGCATCGCGCATGCGCAGCGTGACGGCCCGCATCGCAAAGGGGAAAAAAAATGGCCGACCCCCCAAAAAAATGGCCGACCGAAAAAAAAATGGCGTGCCCGCATTGCGCATGCGCGGCGCAACGGCCCGCATCGCAAAGGGGAAAAAATGGCCGACCAAAAAAAATGGCGGACTGCGGTGTTTGGCGACCCCCGTGAAATGGTCGTTCGACCCCAAATGGGGTCGCGACCCACATGTTAAGAACTGCTGCATTAAAGCGATGACAAGGACAGACAGCTAGTCCTCGGCTTACAACGGTCTGCTTAGCGACCGTTCGGAGCGAGAGACCAAAGAAGGGAGGTTTCATTCATTTCTTTGCTGACAGGTAGGCCTCAATTTACAACCACAGTTTCGGCGTTGCTAAGTGAGACAGGTGGATTTTACAGCCTGTCATCTCATGGTCATTAAATGAATCTAGCTTCTGGTCACCAAAGGGGATCGCGTAACACACACGCACACGCACACACACACACACGGACACTGCCACCGTCATAAATACAGGTCAGTGGCCAAGCATCCGAATTTTGCTCAATGGTCATTAAGTGAGACGTCCTACGTCACTTTCTTCAGTGCCGTTCTTGGGGCGTAGGAGCTGTGCTCTGCCCCTGGGCCCTAGGAATGTCCCTCCATCAGCGATTGGGAGTTGATGGTGTTTGTATGTTGTATGAATGGAGTTAATTTTTAAATTTTTATTGTATTGTTGTTGTGAGCCGCCCTGGGTCTTCGGAGAAGGGCGGCATATAAGTCTGAATATAAATAAAATAAATAAATAAATAAAGTCACCCAGCTGGCTTTAGTATCTAAGATGGAACTAGAACTCACCGTCTCCTGGGGATGGTCCTAGAGCAGGGGTAGCCAACCCAAAACACTCAAAAGAGCCACTTGGACCCGTTTCCCACCGAAAACAAAACACCGGGAGCCGCAAAACCCTTTGGATATCTAAAATGAAGATAACACTGCAGATATCCTTTTTTTACCTTTCTTTATTTTATTTTTATTTATTTTATTCGGATTTGTATCCCGCTCCTCTCCGAAGACTCGGAGCGGCTCACAACATATATATAAGACAATTTAATCTAAATCCGAACAATAACATTAAAAATAAAACCCCACACATACTCATCAGTCACACCACAATCAACAATCACCCCCAGACCTGCCGGCAGAGGTAGGTTTTTAAATTCTTTCGGAATTGTAGGGGTGTGTGTCTGTGTTTGTGTGTGTGTGTGTGTGTGTGTGTGTGTGTATGTACGTGTGTGTGTGTACGTATATACACACATACAGGTAAAAAAGGATATATGCAGTGTTATCTTCATTTTATATTATTTATTTATTTTTGCGATTTCTATACCGCCCCCCTCCCAAAGGACTCAGGGCGGTGTACAGCCCAATTAAAAAACATCAACATACAAAAAGTAAAATTATTAAAAATAGATTAAATAATTTGGCCCAATCATTTAAAACCCAATACATAATCTTAAAAGCTCAATCCCCTAAAAACAATGATGGCCTTGTTGGTACTGGAGCTACTATCCCAGGCCGGCTTGTCGAAAAAAATATGTTTTTAATTCTCGACGGAAGGAACGCAATTCGTACGGAGTTCGGGGGGGGAAGGAGCTCGTTCCAAAGCGTTGGAGCTCCCACAGAGAAGGCCCTCCCCCTGGGGGTCGCCAGCCGACATTGTCTGGCCGACGGCACCCTGAGGAGACCCACTCTGTGGGAGCGTACCGGACGGCGGGAGGTATTTGCATTTTAGATGTCAAAAGGGTCTCTCGCTCTGTCTCTCTCCCTCCCTCCCTCCCTCTCTCTATCTGCCCCTTGGTCTGCCAGTCCTCTTCCCCCACTCTCTTTCTTTCTTTCTCTCTCTTTCCTCTCTCTCTCTCCCCCTCTCTCTCTTTCTCTCCCCCCCTCTCTCCTATCTGCTGCTCACCTGGCAAACTGGCTTCAAGCTGTTCTCCAACAAGCATAACTCATGGACTTCAACTCCCAGAATTCCTGAGTGAGCATAGCTGGGCTAGCTAGCTCTCTCCTGCCCTTCCTGCTTCCAGCAAAGGGAGAAGCTCCACCCAATAAGCTTTTCAGCTCCTGGGAGTCCACTCTCTTTTACACACACACACACACACACACACAAACAAACAAACAAACACACACACAGAGCGAGAGAGACAGACAGACAGAGAAGCAGGGAAGCGCAATTGCCTCTCTCTGTCTCTGTCTCTCTCTGCAAATGGCAGGGGAGGCTGGGAGCCACAGGGGAAGGCTCAAAGAGCCGCAGGTTGCCGACCTGTGTCCTAGAGTCACCCAGCTGGTTTTTATGCCTAAACATGGACTAGAACTCACTGTCTTCTGGTGATTGGCCCAAAGTCGCCCAGTTGGCTTTCACGGAGAAGAGAGAACTAGAATTCACCATTTCCTAGTGATTGGCCCAAAGTCACCCAGCCGGCTTTTATGCCTAAGGCAGTACTAGAACTCACTAGCTCCTACTGATTGGCCCAAAGTCGCCCAGCTGGCTTTTACAGGGAAGAGAGGACTAGCATCCACCATTTCCTGGTGACTGGCCTAGAGTCACCCAGCCAGCTTTTATGCCTAAAGTGAGACTAGAACTCACTGTCTCCTAGTGATTGGCCCAAAGTCACCCAGCCAGCTTTCATGCCTAAGGCAGGACTAGAACTCACTAGCTCCTAGTGATGGGCCTAGAGCAGGGGTAGGCAACCTCAGCTTTTTTATGACTGGTGGACTTCAACTCCCAGAATTCCTGAGCCAGCCTGGCTCAGCATGGCAAGCTCTCCCTTTCCCCTCAGCATGGCTGGCTCAGGAATTCTGGGAGTTGAAGTCCACCAGTCATAAAAGAGCCCAGGTGGCCTACCTCTGGCCTAGGCCTAGGCCGCTTTATGACTCGTGGACTTCAATTCCCAGAATTCCTGAGCCAGCCTGGCTCAGCTTGGAAACCTCTCCCTTTCCCCTCAGCATGGCTGGCTCAGGAATTCTGGGAGTTGAAGTCCACGAGTCATAAAAGAGCCAAGGTGGCCTACCCCTGGTCTAGACCTAGGCCGCTTTATGACTGGTGGACTTCAACTCCCAGAATTCCTGAGCCATCATGGCTCAGCCTGGAAACCTCTCCCTTTCCCCTCAGCATGGCTGGCTTAGGAATTCTGGGAGTTGAAGTTCACGAGTCATAAAAGAGACAAGGTGGCCTACCCCTGGCCTAGAGTCACCCAGCGGGTGTTTATACCTAAACTCACTATCTCCTCGTGATTGGCCCAAAGTCACCTAGCTGGCTTTAGTGCCTAAGGTAGGACTAGAACTCGCCGTCTCCTGGTATTTGGCCCCAAGTTACCCAGCCAACTTGCACGCCTAAGGTAGGACTAGAACTCACCGTCTCCTGGTGATTGGCCCAAAGTCATCCAGCCAGCTTTGATGCCTAAGGCGGGACTAGAATTCACTGTCCTGGGATGAGAGCCACAGGTAAACCTTGTTTCCGTCTCTCCCCCAGCTGACTCGGGTGCAGAGCTCCGGATTCCAGAAATGTCGACCGTCTCTCCCCCACCGAGAAAGGACTCCCGGGTTTCTTACACTTGCGAAGAGGAGAACGAGGAAGGCCTGGATGTGGACGAGGATCTCGATCTGTCACTCTCGGCCAAGGAAGGCCTGAAATTCTCCAGTCAGCAAGCGAGGTTCCTCCGTCGCTACAGTTCACAGGGATCGTTGGTGTCCGTGCCGGAGGACACCCTTAGCCAGGCGGACAGTCACTCGGAGTGGGGTCGCGACGGGAGTGCTGACCTTCCTGTCCAGGGACCCCAGACCGAGGCGGAAGAAGAATCGGAGCCCCCCAACGCTGATCTCGGTGCCTTCCCATGGGGACCGATGGGTCCGGCATGGGAGAAACGGCCGCACGAGGAAGATCAGCCGTCATCCAGATCTCCACTAACAGAAGAGTCCCTGCCTCCTGCATCGCCCTGCACAGACCAGGCGTCCCCTTCGCGCTCCTTGCAGCAGGGAATCCGGGGCTCCCGCCCACCTTGGAGGACCACCCTCCGTCGCTTAATGGAGATGGAAAACCAGTGGGATCAGCTCTACCAGCACGAGTTAGCCACGTGGCAAGAGGAACGAGCGCAGCAACGGGAGGAGCGGGCGAGAGACAGGGACCTCCAGCTGCGGCTGTTATCTGTCCTCACCGAGATCCGCGACGAGCTGCGGTCTTTGAGGCAGGAACGGGCAAGTTCCCGACAGGAGCGAGCTTCACAAACCGGCGCGGAGTTCGCCTCACCGTGTCTGTGTCCAAAACCGGAGACTTCACCTCCTGAGATGTCGTCAGAACACGCCCCACTGCTCTATCCCGGGAAAACCGAAAAACTAACGGGACAATCTTTACAGAACGGTGGACAGGGAGAGAGAGGTGTTGGGTTCCGAAGTCCTCAAGGTATCCTGCGGCGGGGCAGGGGGCGTCCCCGAGGGTCCACGTCTCGTCACAAAAGGGTTGTGTGAGCGACATTGAAGGCAGGCGCACACTTGCAAAGCCCAGGACTAATCGATGTATCGTGTGCAAGGAGCCAAAGACGAGCCGGGTGCCTTGAACGCCCAGGGTATCCAACGGGCGCGAAAGGCATCGCGATCTGTTTCCTCGTACGAGTTTTTTAACAAAAGTATGTTCCGGTGCCTCAGAACACGCAGTGCGAATGTCTTGAGCTTTCTTGATAACGTGGGATGAATTGGTACATGCGGTGATTGATACATGATCTGCGTGCAGCTGAACGTGCGCACTTTACAGGTAGTCCTCAACTTACATGTCCACTGAAAGTTACGACACTGAAAAAGGTTCTCCACACTTATGACCGTTGCAGCCTCCCCCTCGTCATGTGATCAAAATTCGGACACTCGGCGAGCAGCACGTACTTATGACTACTGCCGCATCCAAGGGTCATGCGATCTCTTTTTGCAACCGTCTGACAAGGGAGATTTGCTTAACAAACATGTTAGTAACAACTGCAGGGATTCATTTCAGCAATGCTCCCTTAACACTCTTGCTTAGTTGTGGAATATTTGGACACAGTTGTGGTCGTAAGTCGAGGACTATCTATATCAGCGGTTCTCAACCTGTGGGTCGCGACCCCATTTGGGGTCGAACGACCATTTCATGGGGGTCGCAGCCCGCCATTTTTTTTTTGGTCCGCCACTTTTTTTCCCCCTTTGCGATGCGGGCCGTCGCGCATGCGCGATGCAGGCCCGCCATTTTTTTTTTGGTCAGCCATTTTTCCTTTGCGATGCGGGCCGTTGCACATGTGCGATGCGGGCCCGCCTTTTTTGGGGGGGGGTCGGCCATATTTTTTTTTTTTGGTCCGCCATTTTTTTTCCCTTTGCGATGCAAGCCGTCACGTATGCGCGATACGGGCCCGCCATTTTTTTTTGGGCGGTCGGCCATTTTTTTGGGGTCGGCCATTTTTTTTCCCTTTGCGATGCCGGCCGTCACGCCGCGCATGCGCGATGCGGGCTTGCCTTTTTTGGGGGGGTCGGCCATTTTTATTTTTTTTTGGTCCGCCATTTTTTTTCCCCTTTGCGATGTGGGCCGCCGCGCATGCGCGATGCGGGCCAGGGTCGAGCCCCGGAAAAGGTTGAGAACTGCTGATCTATATAAAGGCAGAAACAGGAGTCGGTTCAGTTATGTCCCAAAACTACCGCCAATTTCAAAGATGGCCACAGTGGGATATATTTTGCACATCTGATAAAATGCAACGTGTGTGATGGACCTTTACCCTCCGGGAGTCCGCTGATGTGACGGTTAAGAACAAAGCTAGAACATCCCGGTTAAATAAAACGGGGAAAGAGGGCACAGGTGGGCAGGTGTGTCAGTGCGAAAGGTGTCAGTCTAAATAGATCTGCTGTTCTGTGGTCCCGACGGCAAGGATCAATTTGTAATGGCTGTTTTTAGTTTCTCGGCATTTGTTTTATGAACTAATAATGCATATATATATATACAAATATATATTATATATCTCCACAAACTCGGTTTTTTTTTTAACGAAAAGAAAATGTTAGAGAATTTTAATTTCTCTGTTGGTGAAAAAATAAATCAGAAGCTCTCACAGTTGACTGCATTTAACTGATTCAAAATAGCCTTTTTATATTCGTATCACAATATTTACATTTACCATACATTCTTCTTTACAGCAACATAGCTCAATGAAGACTTCTTACAGAGAGATACAGAGACAAACCTGAGACTGGAAATCCAGCTCCTAACTCAATACCTTTTGCACAGACTCAGTAGCACTTTCTTCACATTGGCTGACTCAGTTACCACATGACTCTTCCTGCTCATGAATATTCCAACAGACATATATATGGAGATAGAGGTAGATAGATAGATAGATAGATAGATAGATAGATAGATAGATAGATAGATAGATAGATAGATAGATAGACAGATAGATAGACAGATAGACAGACAGACAGACATAGATAGACATAGATAGACAGACAGATAGATAGATAGATAGACATAGATAGATAGATATAGACATATATGGATAGATATATATGGATAGATATAGAGATAGATAGATAGATAGACAGACATTTATGGATATAGAGATAGATTGTTAGAGAATTTTAATTTCTCTGTTGGTGAAAAATAAATCAGAAGCTCTCGCAATTGACTGCATTTAGCTGATTCAAAATAACCTTTTTATATTCGTATCAAAATATTTACATTTACCATAATTCTTCTTTACAGCAACATAGCTCAATGAAGACTTCTTACAGAGAGATACAGAGACAAACCTGAGACTGGAAATCTAGCTCCTAACTCAATACCTTTTGCACAGACTCAGTAGCACTTTCTTCACATTGGCTGACTGAGTTACCACATGACTATTCCTGCTCATGAATATTCCAACAGAAAAGCATCAACAAAACCTTCCTGTGTGCAGTTTGGTTTATAACCCTCGCTCGCTTTCTTGGACAAGAAGATCTTGTGTGTCTTTTCCACGCTCAAAAAGGGGAATTCTGGGAGTTGAAGTCCACAGCGTTTAAGGTTTCCGGCTTTGCGGACCGGTGGTGGGGAAGGGGAGGAGATGGTTCCACGTGAGCTTTGTTGTGCTCAGGTTAGTCTGAGTTGCAGGGGGATTTGAAATGGTGAGCTGCGTTGCTGTTGTTTGGCTTCGCGTTTGTGGTCGTGCCTCATCTTCATGGTGGGTGTCAGTTTGCTTCATGTATGGATTGGAGGGGTTTAAAGTGGCTAATGATGCAGCTGTGGTCTGGCAGGGGTCTCAAATCCCCCTGCAACTCAGACTAACCTGAGCACAACAAAGCCCCCACCCAAACAGAACACTCCCCCATCCAATCAGAGCACAGCCAACCCCCCATCCAATCAGAGCACAGCCAAGCCACTAACCAATCAGAACACACCTCCACCCCATCAGAACACAGCCAAGCTTCCACCCAATCAGTTCATACCCCCACTGGCAGTTAAAAGGAAGAAACAGCTACGATCACATATTGCTCCTAGAAGCACGAAGCTGAAAACACCAGCCTGAAGATGATGAATGGGACTTCGTCGAAACATCGCCAAGACACTTCCAATTTTACGCGGGAGAAAACCCGAATAACCAAAGACCTACATACAAACATCTGTGAAAACCTCAGAAAACACACACACACACACACATATATATATATACTCATTTTTCACAATGTTTTCACCAATTGTACAGGACTGGGTCAAAGTTAGCCACAAAATGGCGAGGACCTTAAATTAGGCTTTGGGAAGGGGACAGGAGGAGGATTCGGGTGGGTTGAGGTCAAAAAAGTCAAGATGTCCACGAGGACAGGACTCGAGTCCTGTCCACCCCTGGTCCTCCTAAGACAGCCATGTCCCGTTCTGGTTTACGTACAGCAACGTTTCTCAACCCGGGTAGCTGGAAGACAGGTAAAACTACAACTCCCAGAATTCATAGCTGGCTGGGGGAATTCTGGGAGTTGAAGTCCACCGATCGTCCAGCTGCCCAGGTGGAGGAACGCTATCTGAGAACGCTTGTGCAATAGATCTGTCCATCGTTCGTTGGGTCCTGACCGATTTCTCGCACAATTTGTAAAAAAATCCAGCTAAGGCACGAAGTAAAATTGCTGTGACATTAGGGGCATTATCCATCGTCAAGTCAGTGTCCGCGGGCATCACAGATCAAGCTGCCTGGGGTCCGGAGTGCGAGGGAGAAGCAAATAAAGACAACCCCATTTACCCTACACAAAATAGGATTGTCTTCCTTGCCTATGGCTGTCTACACAATTCACATGTAGTTCCCGGTGCGTCGAAACAGGCTTTTTTTCGCAACATCTGGAACGGGCATCTTATACACGGTCCTTTTGGTGTGCAGCCAGCCAAGCCAAGTGCCAAAGGCCCCTCAAGCCAGCGTTGGCTTCGAAAACCAGTTGCCACATCGCTTGAACGCACCGCTGATATTGCTCGCTCGTGATGCCCGCTTTCCAATCCCACGTAGAAACAACTTGCGAGAAAGGACCGTATTCCCATCTTTCGCAAACGGCTACTTGGGCTTCCCCAACCTGGCGCGTTCCTCGCACTCCGAGTCGGGAGCGACGCGGATTTTTTGGATCATGCAGAAACAATCTTTGGCACCGGCGCGCCTCCCACACTTCGGACAGGTGCTGCCTTCCTCTTTCTCGTAGTGCTGCCTTTTGTGCCTGAATGCCCCGCTCCGGAAGTTCAAGACCTTCCCGCACAAGAGGCACTTGTACCTTTGCCCCGCGTGAAACTCCAGGTGCGTGGCTAGATAGCACTTGCTTAAGCTCTTGCCGCACTCGCCGCAGGGAGACAATGTCGTGTCTTTAGTTCTCCGACGCCCAGCCGCCGCGACCCACACCTGTTGTCCTTTGGCGCTGTCGGGGAGCTCCTTTGCAGCACGGTCCTGTGGCTTTGGGAGCGGGTTTTTTTTGTTCTCCACAACTTTCCTGCAACCTTGCCGGTGAGTGGAGAGCTGCCACTTGTACACAAATTTTTTCCCGCATTCCGGACACCGCCATAGCCTCTTTGTTGCGGAGGCCGTCATCAAGCTGCGCGGACTCTCGGCGCTACCCCTGCCGACATCAGAAACCCCTTTGCTTTTCCCCACTCTCTGTCTCTGGGGAGGCTGGCGCAGCCTGAAATGCAGAAAGACCTCCTTGCCTTCCACTGAAGATGGGTAGCGGACAGGTTTTTCCGGCAGATGGACCGAACCCGTCGACTTCCCAGTGCGGCTCGACTTACTCGCCTCCTGCCCACCGGGAGTCTTCTGGGGCTGCTGTTTCCCCCTCTGGCGACAGTACCTATAATGCACTTCCAAATTCATCCGCAGTTTGAACGTTAGTTTGCACCAAGAACAAGAATAGAGCTTCTCCTCGTCGGTGGGAGGTTCCGGGGAAGACGACGGAGTATCCTGCATCTTCCCTGCGCTCCGCGCCAAAGCCTGCTGGCGGGAGTCCACGCAATTCTTGTCACAAGTGGTGCGCGCCAACTGCATTTCCTTGACGCGGTGTTCCGCACGCATGCCAAAATCGGGCCGGGGCAGGATTGTTGTCCTGCGAAGACAAAACGGCAGCTCGGTGGACTTTTCGGGCGCCAGAACGGGCTCGACCCACCCGCCGCACGGCAGTGGGACGTCCTCTGTGCTCGCGTCCGCTGAAGCCTGCTCTGTCGATTCTGTCCACAGGAGTCCGCCCTGTTCGCTTGCCGAAACGCAAGACTGTTCCGGATGTCCCTCAACATCGCTACAGCAGGGGGGCACTTCTTTAGAGAAAGTAAAAATGCTCTCAAGAAGGCCTGCTTTCTCCGGAAAGCTTTCCGTGTCCATTTGGGATCGATCTTCATTTCCTGGAGGACAAAACCAACTCGTGGGGTCCACGCAATTCTTGTCACAAGTGAGGCGCGCCAACTGCATGTCCTCGACGGGGTATTCCGCACGCACGCCAAAATCGCTCCAGGGCAGGTTTGTGGTTCTGCGGGGAAAAGACGGCAGCACGGTGGACTTTTCGGGCGCCACAACGGGCTTGACCGACCCGCCGCGCGGCAGTGGGACGTCCTCTGTGCTCGCGCCCGCTGAAGGCCGCTCTGCTGATTCGGTCCACAGGTGTCCACCCTGTTCGCTTGCCGAAACGCCAGGAGGTCCCTCGACATCGCTACAGCAGGGCGCCTCTTCTTTAGAGAAAGTAAAGATGCTCTCGAGAGGGCCCGCTTTCTCCGGAAAGCTTTCCGCGTCCATTTGGGACTGATCTTCATCTCCTGGAGGACAAAAAAAAAAGAATTGATAATTGTGACAGAGAAAAAGAGAAACGTGTCCAGTTCTGCTAAAAAATAAAATAAAAAAAACCCCAGCCCACCCTGATTGATTTGATGAGAAGCAAAGCATAATCAAAGGTGTTTGATTTGGGGAGAGGTGGCCACCAGAAGATCACAAAACGAGGAAGCAAAAACGTGCTGAAAAAAGGCAACGGCAAATGATGTCGTTCCTTAAAAAATTACAGAGGGGTCATCAGGAGCTGAGAAGGGAGGGAGGGATGAATTAGGGGGAGGGGACTAATCCTCCCCCTTAATTAAATTAAATTAAATTAAATTTTCCTGCAAGAGAGGAGGAATTAATTCTCAATTAAAAGAGCCTTTCCCAAAGCAGACCGACTGCCAGCAAGGCGTTTTAAGGATGGCTCGACGTCAGATGTCTTCCGTACGTGCAGGACGCTGACGCTCCCGCTGCTGAGATGATGGGAATCGTAGTTCAGGGCTCCAGAAGAAGGCAAAAGACGGAGCTGGGATCGTTTGCCCGTCGCCCGGTTCCTGGGCGCTTCACTCACCTTTAGAAAGAATCTCAACCGGGGAATCTTCTACGGGTCTCGACGATATGAGGAGGTTCAGACGTTCGTTATTTTGAACCCAGGCCAAGACTTCTTCCGGAGTGATCGGGCATCTCCCTGGAAAGGGGAAAAGGCTGATCGGAGGAGTTGTTTCAAGGTACCCCAACCTCACCAACCTTTGGGAGTTCAACTCGCAGAATTCCTCAACTCACAGACCTAGAGATTTCAGCTCCCAGAATTCTGCAGGCAGCTTGCCTGGATTTCAGCTCCCCAAATTTACCCACCGGCATTCCTGGACGTCAACTCCCAGAATTCCTCAACTAGCAGGTTAACTCCCAGAATTCCTGGCCAGCACGCCTGGACTTCAACTCCCAGAATTCCCCCACTCTGGACTTCAATTCCCATAATTCCTCAGCGAGCATGCCTGGACATCAGCTCCCAGAATTCACCCACCAGCATTCCTGGACTTCAACTCCCAGAATTCCTCAACTCACATACCTACAGATATCAACTCCCAGAATTCCTGGCCAGCACGCCTGGACTTCAACTCCCACAATTCCCCCACTCTGGACTTCAATTCCCATAATTCCTCAGCGAGCATGCCTGGACTTCAGCTCCCAGAATTCACCCACCAGCATTCCTGGACTTCAACTCCCAGAATTCCCCCACTCTGGACTTCAATTCCCATAATTCCTAAGCAAACATGCCCGAATTTCAACTCCCAGAATTCACCTACCAGCATTCCTGGACTTCACCTCCCAGAATTCCCCCACTCTGGACTTCAATTCCCATAATTCCTCAGCGAGCATTCCTGGACTTCAACTCCCAGAATTCCCCTACTCTGGACTTCAATTCCCATAATTCCTCAGCGAGCATTCCTGGACTTCAACTCCCAGAATTCCTCAACTCACATACCTACAGATATCAACTCCCAGAATTCCTGGCCAGCACGCCTGGACTTCAACTCCCATAATTCCCCCCCTCTGGACTTCAATTCCCACAATCCCTCAGCCAGCATGCTTTGGGACTTCAACTCCCACAATCCCCTGCCTTGCAGATGCCCACCGCTGCCTCAGCCCACCTTATGCTCGATATCCCTCATCAGCTGGGACAGCAGAGAGGCCGGGGACAATGGGAGTTGTAATTCACCCCTCATAGGCACAACGGCCCCGTCTAAATTCCTTGCCGGTTACATGCTAAATTTTTAAATTAATTGTGTTTTTAATTGTGTTGTTGTTGTGAGCCGCCCTGAGTCTTGGGAGAGGGGCGGCATATACATTAAATTAAATAAATAATAAATAAATAAATTTTCACCCCCCACACACACACACACACTTTTCGTGAGGGGTGAGGTATCAAGAGCCCCTCTTGTCCCTTCCTCTTTGCCCCCAAACCACAACCCTGGCAGGTAGGCTGGTCCAAGAGGGAGGACTCGAACCCAGTTCTCCTGCTTCCAGTTCCTCTCGCAATCCGCTCACACACACCCCGAACCCCGAAACCCTGTCGGGGCTACTTACCGACCAGCAAGAGATCCTGGTAGTTTTCCTGCAGTACCTCCCAGTAGAGCTGTTTCTGGTCCTCGGTTAGCGACTGCCACTCGTCCGGCGAGAAATATACGACCACGTCCTCAAAGGTGACCGTCATCGGACCCTGCAAGGAGAAAATTTGCATGGCAGAAAAACAAGCGCCCCGATTATTATTATTTTGGGGGGGGCTGGAGGCGAGGGGGGGACGAGGATGGAGGAGACCTCAGCTCAGAAACCGTCCCTCCACATTGTACTACCAAGCCTTGGTGTTAACCTGGGTGAAAGAGTGGAGAACACTCAGAAATAAAAGGTTATTGTATTTAGAACAGTGGTTCTCAACCTTTTTTAGGTTGAGACCCCACTTGTCCCGCCCATGCGCGCCGCGACCCCGACCCGATCCGCGCATGCGCGGGGTGCACGCGCCAAAAATAAAAATTTAAAAAAAAACAACAAAAAAAAACAACAAAAAAATGGCGGGCCGCGACGGGCGGATCCACGCATGCGCAGTGCGCGCATGCGACGGGCCGATCCGCGCATGCCCGGCGCGCGCACGCCCAAAAATAATAATTCAAAAAAAAAATTAAAAAAAATTAAAAAAAACAAAAACAAAATGGCGGACCGCGACGGGCGGATCCGCGCATGCGCGGCACGCACACGCGATGGGCCGATCCGTGCCTGCACGGCACGCGCACGCCGGAAAAAAAATAAAAACAAAAACAAAATTAAAAAAAAAAACAAAATGGCGGACCGCGACGGGCGGATCTGTTTTTCATTTGAATGGTCCTTCAAATATGCGGATATTTTGGCCATTTCTGCCAGATTTATAACTTTCAAAGTCCATTCTTCGATAGATGGTAATTCTGGCTTCTTCCAGTATTGTCCCACCAAAAATCTTGCTGCTGTAATCAAGTTCAAAATTAAGTTCGTCTCTGTGGTGGTGCAGTCTTTTATAATGCCTAACAAAAACAACTGTGGTGAAAATTCAATACGTTTTTTTCAAAATATTTTGAAGTATCCACCATATTTTTTATCCAAAAGGCTTTGATTTTTCTACAAGTCCACCATACATGAAAATAAGTAGCATCCATACATTCACATCTCCAACACTTAGGTTGTAAATTAGGGTACATATATGATAATTTTTTCAGATCCAAATGCCAGCTATAAAACATTTTATAAAAAATTTCTCTTAAGTGTGGCGCTTGTGTAAATCTTACATTTTTCACCCAGATCCTCTCCCAAGTTTCCATCATGATTGGTTGTCCAAAATTTTGTCCCCACTTTATCATACAGTCCTTAACTAATTCAGTTTCAGAATCAATTTCTATGAATACGTTATACAATCTTTTGATATGCATAGACCTTTGGTCTCTAACTTGTTTAATTAAATTTTCATCTGTTTGAGATAAACCCATCTTCAAGTCTTTTTGCCATATAGTCTGCAATTGTAAATATGGAAACCAAGTATGAACTATTCCTTCCTCACTTAACATATTAAATGACTTTAATAATAACGAATTCCCTTCTTTAATTAGGAGTTTCTCATAGGGCACCACATCTTGAATTTGTACTCTATTTATATTCTCTATTGCGTGTCTACCCGGTAGGAACCATCCAAACAGGAATCTTTCCGTTTAATATATACTGATACTTTTTCCAAACACGCAACAGAGCACTTCTCAATAGATGCTCTCTGAAACTCCTATCCACCTTTTTATCATAAACTAAATATGCATGCCAACCATATAATAAACCATACCCTTCAATATTCAATATTCTATCATTAGTTAAATTAACCCAATCACTTATCGCTACTAAAACAGCAGCATGGTAATATAACTTAAAATTGGGCATATTCAAACCACCTCTTTCCCTTGTATCCTAGGGGTGGCATGCTTTTTTATGGTATGGGAAAAACAGAGTTCATAAATATTTTCAAAATCACATTATAAGAAATGCTTTATTAACAGTTTGGGGAAAAAATTAAAGCTAAAATATATCTTAAAATTCCAGGGTGGTTGTCAACGATGGAGGCATTTATACATCTGAATTTAGTGGACTTTGAGAAAGTATGGACATATCAAGATATCTTAGATATTCATGGGAAATTAAAATCTAAACAAGAATTGGAAAATTTAGCAATTAATCTATCCTGGTGGGCACATGTACAGATCTTAAATAGATATGAAAAAGATGTTAAAATGTATGGATTTTAGAAGGATCAAACTGTGTTGGATAAGATTTGGTTGACCTCAGATGAGAAATTGATTAAGAAAATGTATAATTTTTTTGTTAATTTTAGATATGGAAAGTGAACAAGTGAAAGAAAGAATGATAAGATGGGCAAAAATTTTTGGTTGTAACATAGAATTAGAAAAATGGCAAATGTTATGGGAGAGAAATTATAAATTGACAATGTCAACTTCATATAAAGAAAATCTTTAAATGTTTTATAGACGGCACCTTCCACCAGCTAGATTAGCAAAAAGGTTTAAAAATATGTCAGATAGATGTTGGAAATGTAAGCATAAATACAGGCACATATTATCATATTTGGTGGACATGCGAGAAGGCAAAGCTTTACTGGAAAAATATACATATGTGGTTAGAAAAAATATTGGATGAACAAATGGATTTTAAACCTGAACCTTTTTTTAATTAGGCATCATGCCTGAAAAGACTAATAAGCAGAAATTATATTTAACCCTACATATCACCACAGCAGCAAGAATAAATTTTCGCACAATATTGGAAGAATGAAGCTTTGCCATCAGAGGAAGAAATAATCAGGAAGATTTTGGAATGTGCAGAGATGGACAGATTAACTATGAGGCTGAAAGACAAAGAAATACAGACCATTATCAAATATGGAATTTATTTTACACTTGGTTAGAGAAAAGAAGCAAGGATTAGGAATGGAACATGGATTAGTTTAGCAAATTTCAGACAACTTGTTGATTGGAAAAATTAACATAGATGGGGGAAAACAAATTAATAAAAAAAAAGATTGGGAAAGAAAAAAGATCGTCGGAGTGGACGATCGCTGAAACGGGAGCTGGCTTTTGTGCGGCGGCCGAAAACACCCAACACAATCCCGGGTTGTTCTAAACCAGCGGTTCTCAACCTGTGGGGTCGAACGACCGTTTCACGGGGGTCGCCAAACACCGCAGTCCGCCATTTTTTTTATTTTTTTTTTGTCCGCCATTTTTTCCCCCTTTGCGATGCGGGCCGTCGCGCCGCGCATGCGCGATGTGGGCCCGCCATTGTTTTTTTGGTTGGCCATTTTTTTTTGGTCCGCCATTTTTTCCCCCCTTTGCGATGCGGGCCTGCGCCACACATGCGCGATGCGGGCCCGCCATTTTTTTTTGGGGTCGGCCATTTTTTTTTGGTCGGCCGTTTTTTCCCCCTTTGCGATGCGGGCCGTCGCACCGCACATGCGCAAAGCGGGCCCGCCATTTTTTGGGGGGGTGGGCCATTTTTTGGGGGGGTCCGCCATTTTTTTCCCTTTGCGATGCGGGCCTGCGCTGCGCGTGCGCGATGCGGGCCCGCCATTTTTTGGGGGAGGTCGGCCATTTTTTTTTTCGTCCGCCATTTTTTTCCCCTTTGCGATGCGGGCCATCGCACCGCGCATGCGCGATGCTGGCCCGCCATTTTTTTTTTGGTCGGCCATTTTTTTTTGGTCCATTTTTTTCCCCCTTTGCGATGCGGGACGTCGTGCCGCGCAAGCGCGATGCTGGCCCGCCATTTTTTTTTTGGTCCACCATTTTTTTCCCCTTTGCGATGCGGGCCGTCGCGTCGCGCATGCGCGATGCGGGCCCGCCATTTTTTTGGGGGTCGGCCATTTTTTCCCCTTTGCGATGCAGGCCATCGCGCCGCACATGCGCGGTGTGAGCCCGCCATATTTTTTTTGGTCGGCCATTTTTTTTTTGGTCAGCCATTTATTTATTTTTCGGTCCGCCATTTTTCCCCCCTTTGCGATGCGGGCCTGCGCCGCGCATGCGTGATGCAGGCCCGCCATTTTTTTTTTGGTCGGCCATTATTTTTTTTGGGTCGGCCATTTTTTTCCCCTTTGCGATGTGGGCCGTCGCGACGCGCATGCGTGATGCGGGCCTGCCATTTTTTTTTTGGTCCACCATTTTTCCCCCTTTGCGATGCAGGCCGTTCCGCCGCGCATGCACAATGCGCCAGTTGCGCCACGCAAGCGCGGCGCGGGCCGGGGTCAAGCCCCAGAAAAGGTTGAGAACCGCTGTTCTAACCAGAGGCCTAGACTCAAAATTATCCAGAAGTCTTAGTAGCGCTTTGTAAAGCCTTAGTAAGGCCAGGCCTTGGAATGCGGCGTCCAATTTTGGTCACCTCATCACAGACACACACACACACGCACACACACACACAATGACGCAGAGAAGAGCAACTAGGATGATCCAAGGCCGGGAGATTAAAACCTATGAAGAAGGGTAGGGTGATCGGATAGCGATATTCCGGTATTGGGGGGCTGCCACAAAGAAGAGGAAGGCCAACGCACCAGGAAAGCCGGACAAGAAGCAACGGATGGAAACTAATCGAGGAGAGAAGCAACCTGGAAGGAAGCAGAAACTTCCTGACATCTGAGAACGATTCACCAGGGGAACTGCTTGCCTCCAGAGAGTTGTGAGAGCGTCATCGCTGGAGGTTTTCAAGAAGAGGCTGTGGGACAGCCACTTGTTTGAAATGGCAGAGGGTCTCCTGCTTGAGCAGGGGGTTGGGCTAGATGACCTCCAAGGTTCCCTCCAACTCTATGGTTCTGTAAGGGTCTCCTGCTTGAGCAGGGGGTTGGGCTAGATGACCTCCCAGGTCCCCTCCAACTCTATGATTCTGTAAGGGTCTCCTGCTTGAGCAGGGGGTTGGGCTAGATGACCTCCCAGATCCCCTCCAACTCTATGATTCTGTAAGGCTCTCCTGCTTGAGCAGGGGGTTGGGCTAGATGACCTCTCAGGTTCCCCTCCAACTCTATGATTCTGTAAGGGTCTCCTGCTTGAGCAGGGGGTTGGGCTAGATGACCTCCCAGGTCCCCTCCAACTCTATGATTCTGTAAGGGTCTCTTGGTTGAGCAGGGGGTTGAGCTAGATGACCTCCCAGGTCCCCTCCAACTCTATGATTCTGTAAGGGTCTCTTGGTTGAGCAGGGGGTTGGGCTAGATGACCTCCCAGGTCCCCTCCAACTCTATGATTCTGTAAAGGTCTCCTGCTTGAGCAGGGGGTTGGGCTACATGACCTCCAGGGTCCCTTCCAGCTTTATTCTATTGACTGTTTGATTCAAGTCTGCAAACCTAAGCTTAAGTCAGCTTTGCTTCAACGTCATCAACGCCCGATCCATTCACACATACAAAGGCTTGAGTTGAGGTGGTTGATGGCATGAAATAATTTGTCGTTTGTCAAAAATGAATAAGCTTAAACTTATCTATTAAATATTATTCATAATATTTCCCCGTTATGTGTTAAATATGAAGAATGGGCCTTAAATATTATTAAAACAGGGCGTATCTCTTAAATACTCTTAACACAAATCAATACATGAAATCATTCATTTATAATTTGTCAAAAATGAGTAAGGTTTAAACTGTTCTATTAAATATCAATACCTATTATCCATTAAATGATGAATGAATCCATTAAATGATTAGTGAAAACAAAATGGCGGACCGCGCTGTCCGGCGACCCCTGCGAAACGGTCGTTCGACCCCAAATGGGGTCGCGACCCATAGGTTGAGAACCGCTGGTTTAAAGTGCTCTCCGTTAAAAAGTAAGTGGCCAGGACAGAAGGAGAGAGATGGTGCTCTTGTCATCCGACGCAGGAAATGCAGGCGCTGGTTTGCACGCTTCGCTAAGGATGACGTGGGGAGAGACCAGATGTTAGTCATCTGCACCCCCAGGTACTGAATACGGTTGGCCACCTCTACAGCTGCATCTTTGATACTCAACGGAGTAGACGATTAGGCTGGCTCTTTCTAAAATCTACAACGATCTCCTTTTGTTTGATCCATGTTTACAACCGGGTGACTTTTGTGGCCCCAGTCCACCAAAGCCTCCACAAACTCTTCATTGTCATCCCCGATAAGACCCACCACTGCCGTGTTCATCTGCGTACTTCGCAGTAGGATTCGTAGCATGGCATGGCAGTCGTGGGTCATGGAGGCGAGTAGTGGAGTCGGGACACAGCCCTGGGGCGAACCCGTACTCAAGGAGAGTATTGTGTCATTAAGTCGAGGACTATGTATTTCCACTTCAGCCCAGGGAGACCTATCCAAGGCAGTGAGAACCAACTTAAAATAACACATTATTATTATTATTTTTTGTAGGGGGGAATTAAAATTGCCCACCAGCTCTTCAGATTGCTTATCCTACGGGGGGGGGGGCTAAATTTTTCTGGGAATCCAACATTTTTTTCATTTTCCAAGCAGAACTGTGGATTTCGGCATCCCGCCAAAGGCAAGAAACTGGCCGGGTGATAACCAGGAAGTATTAAGTCTTCCAAAATTGCAATCACGTCACACCCACCCACATCCTCTTCTTTTGAAAACGAAAGAAAAGGACTCAAACACGGCCTAAGAGAGAGCGCCAAAACTTTCTGACACTCAAAAACTTTTACCTTTTTCCAGCAAGAACTGTGGAGTTCGGGGTGCAGCCAAATGCAAGAAACTGACCGGGTGATAACCAGGAAGTATTAAATCTTCCAAAATGGCAATCACGTTACACCCACCCACACCCTCTTCTTTTCAAAACAAAAGAAAAGGACTCAAACACGGCCTAAGAGAGAGCGCCAAAACTTTCTCAGACTTTTTCCAGCAAGAACTGTGGAGTTCGGGGTGCAGCCAAATGCAAGAAACTGACCGGGTGATAACCAGGAAGTATTAAATCTTCCAAAGTTGCAGTCTTTTTTTTTTTTTTAAATTATAAAATTCTTTTATTAAGAACAATCAGCATTGGACATAAAAACATATTATGCCGCGATCATCATGACACCTGGTATACAATACTAAGTATTAGTCTTTGAAAACGTCTGACTTAGTAGGCCTTTTTCCCCCCCTCCTCGCTTCCAGCCTCAACTATACTCCTGTTACATTTTATTTTGATTGGTGTTTCTCTTATCTGTTTCAATATTAATGTGATCAACATTAAACATAAGATCTTATTGCAGTCATTTTATACTCCCCCGCCCCCACCTCTTCTTTTGAAAAACAAAGAAAAGAAACCAAACACCGGAAAGAAGAAAAAGCAAAAGCAGAGGAAGGAGGAGGAGGAGGAGGAGAAGGAGAAGGAGAAGAAGAAAAGGAGAAGAAGAAGAAGGAGAAGGAGAAGGAGAAGGAGAAGGAGAAGGAAGGAAGAAGAAAGAAGGAGAAGGAGAAGGAGAAGGAGAAGAAGAAGGAAGGAAGAAAGGAGAAGAAGGAGGAGGAGGAGGAGGAGGAGGAGGAGGAGGAAGAGGAGAAGGGGAAGAGGAAGAAGAAGAAGAGAAGGAGAAGAAGAAGAAGAAATAGTAGTAGTAGTAGTAGTAGTGGAAGAGAAGAAGAAGAAGGAGAAGGAGAAGGAGAAGGAGAAGGAGAAGGAAGGAAGAAGAAAGGAGAAGAAGAAGAAAGAAGAAGGAGAAGGAGAAGGAGAAGACGGGCGGATCTGAGTGTGCGCGGCGCGCGCGCCAAAAAAAATAAAAAAATTTAAAAAAATTAAAAATAAAAAAACAAAATGGCGGCCGGCGGTGCCCGGCGACCCCCGCGAAATGGTCGCGCGACCCCAAATGGGGTCGCGACCCCAAGGTTGAGAACCACTGCCCTAACACAAAGAATGACACCAGACCCACACTCACGAAAACCACACAGGATGTCACCACCACACATCCACGCAAAAAGCAAACCCAAACCCACACCGATGATGAGGCACGACCACAAACCAGAAGCCAGACCACAGCTGCATCATTAGCCACTTTAAACCCCTCCAGTCCATACATGAAGCAAACTGACACCCACCATGAAAATGAGGCACGCCCACGAACGCGAAGCCAAACAACGGCAACGCAGCTCACCATCTCAAATCTCCCTGCAACTCAGACTAACCTGAGCACAACAAAGCCCCCACCCAAACACAACACTCCCCCAGCCAATCAGAGCACAGACAAGCGCCTAACCAATCAGAACACACCTCCACCCAATCAGAACACAGCCAAGCTCCCAACCAATCAGTTCATACCCCCACTGGCAGTTAAAAGGAAGAAACAGCTACGATCACACATTGCTCCTAGAAGCACGAAGCCGAAAGCACCAGCCTGAAGATGACGAAAGCGACTTCGTCGAAACGTCGCCAAGACACTTCCAATTTTACGCGGGAGAAAACCCGAACAATCAAAGACCTACATATATATATATATATATATATATATATATATATATATATATATATATATATATATATATATATATATATATATATATATATATATATATATATATATATATATATATATATATATATGTCAAGTGTTTATTTTTTTTAGATTGCACCCTGTAAACCCAAATATGGGAGGAAGGAATCATTCTTTCCTTTTGCTTGTTTCAGCTCAACCCAGAGCCATCTTGCAAGCACAAATATATATATGTTGTTTAAAATTGTTGACAAAGAAATAAGGGATTTCTGATATAGCTATTTCGAGTTTCTTAACTCTCTTCAGTCAGAACTCACCCTTCCGGGATTCGAACCTGGGCAGTCTGCATGCTAAGCAGATGCTTTAACCTATTGAGCCACAAGTTCTCTCCCGCTTTGTCAGTAGTCAGGGAGTAAGGATATGTGTCAAGTGTTTATTTTTTTTTTTAGATTGCACCCTGTAAACCCAAATATGGGAGGAAGGAATCATTCTTTCCTTTTGCTTGTTTCAGCTCAACCCAGAGCCATCTTGCAAGCACAAATATATATAACTTGTGGCTCAATAGGTTAAAGCATCTGCTTAGCATGCAGACTGCCCAGGTTCGAATCCCGGAAGGGTGAGTTCTGACTGAAGAGAGTTAAGAAACTCGAAATAGCTATATCAGAAATCCCTTATTTCTTTGTCAACAATTTTAAACAACATATATATATTTGTGCTTGCAAGATGGCTCTGGGTTGAGCTGAAACAAGCAAAAGGAAAGAATGATTCCTTCCTCCCATATTTGGGTTTACAGGGTGCAATCTAAAAAAATAAACACTTGACACATATCCTTACTCCCTGACTACTGACAAAGCGGGAGAGAACTTGTGGCTCAATAGGTTAAAGCATCTGCTTAGCATGCAGACTGCCCAGGTTCGAATCCCGGAAGGGTGAGTTCTGACTGAAGAGAGTTAAGAAACTCGAAATAGCTATATCAGAAATCCCTTATTTCTTTGTCAACAATTTTAAACAACATATATATATTTGTGCTTGCAAGATGGCTCTGGGTTGAGCTGAAACAAGCAAAAGGAAAGAATGATTCCTTCCTCCCATATTTGGGTTTACAGGGTGCAATCTAAAAAAAAAAAAAATAAACACTTGACACATATCCTTACTCCCTGACTACTGACAAAGCGGGAGAGAACTTGTGGCTCAATAGGTTAAAGCATCTGTTTAGCATGCAGACTGCCCAGGTTCGAATCCCGGAAGGGTGAGTTCTGACTGAAGAGAGTTAAGAAACTCGAAATAGCTATATCAGAAATCCCTTATTTCTTTGTCAACAATTTTAAACAACATATATATATTTGTGCTTGCAAGATGGCTCTGGGTTGAGCTGAAACAAGCAAAAGGAAAGAATGATTCCTTCCTCCCATATTTGGGTTTACAGGGTGCAATCTAAAAAAATAAACACTTGACACATATCCTTACTCCCTGACTACTGACAAAGCGGGAGAGAACTTGTGGCTCAATAGGTTAAAGCATCTGCTTAGCATGCAGACTGCCCAGGTTCGAATCCCGGAAGGGTGAGTTCTGACTGAAGAGAGTTAAGAAACTCGAAATAGCTATATCAGAAATCCCTTATTTCTTTGTCAACAATTTTAAACAACATATATATATATTTGTGCTTGCAAGATGGCTCTGGGTTGAGCTGAAACAAGCAAAAGGAAAGAATGATTCCTTCCTCCCATATTTGGGTTTACAGGGTGCAATCTAAAAAAATAAACACTTGACACATATCCTTACTCCCTGACTACTGACAAAGCGGGAGAGAACTTGTGGCTCAATAGGTTAAAGCATCTGCTTAGCATGCAGACTGCCCAGGTTCGAATCCCGGAAGGGTGAGTTCTGACTGAAGAGAGTTAAGAAACTCGAAATAGCTATATCAGAAATCCCTTATTTCTTTGTCAACAATTTTAAACAACATATATATATTTGTGCTTGCAAGATGGCTCTGGGTTGAGCTGAAACAAGCAAAAGGAAAGAATGATTCCTTCCTCCCATATTTGGGTTTACAGGGTGCAATCTAAAAAAAATAAACACTTGACACATATCCTTACTCCCTGACTACTGACAAAGCGGGAGAGAACTTGTGGCTCAATAGGTTAAAGCATCTGCTTAGCATGCAGACTGCCCAGGTTCGAATCCCGGAAGGGTGAGTTCTGACTGAAGAGAGTTAAGAAACTCGAAATAGCTATATCAGAAATCCCTTATTTCTTTGTCAACAATTTTAAACAACATATATATATTTGTGCTTGCAAGATGGCTCTGGGTTGAGCTGAAACAAGCAAAAGGAAAGAATGATTCCTTCCTCCCATATTTGGGTTTACAGGGTGCAATCTAAAAAAAAAAAAAATAAACACTTGACACATATCCTTACTCCCTGACTACTGACAAAGCGGGAGAGAACTTGTGGCTCAATAGGTTAAAGCATCTGCTTAGCATGCAGACTGCCCAGGTTCGAATCCCGGAAGGGTGAGTTCTGACTGAAGAGAGTTAAGAAACTCGAAATAGCTATATCAGAAATCCCTTATTTCTTTGTCAACAATTTTAAACAACATATATATATTTGTGCTTGCAAGATGGCTCTGGGTTGAGCTGAAACAAGCAAAAGGAAAGAATGATTCCTTCCTCCCATATTTGGGTTTACAGGGTGCAATCTAAAAAAAAAAAAAATAAACACTTGACACATATCCTTACTCCCTGACTACTGACAAAGCGGGAGAGAACTTGTGGCTCAATAGGTTAAAGCATCTGCTTAGCATGCAGACTGCCCAGGTTCGAATCCCGGAAGGGTGAGTTCTGACTGAAGAGAGTTAAGAAACTCGAAATAGCTATATCAGAAATCCCTTATTTCTTTGTCAACAATTTTAAACAACATATATATATTTGTGCTTGCAAGATGGCTCTGGGTTGAGCTGAAACAAGCAAAAGGAAAGAATGATTCCTTCCTCCCATATTTGGGTTTACAGGGTGCAATCTAAAAAAATAAACACTTGACACATATCCTTACTCCCTGACTACTGACAAAGCGGGAGAGAACTTGTGGCTCAATAGGTTAAAGCATCTGCTTAGCATGCAGACTGCCCAGGTTCGAATCCCGGAAGGGTGAGTTCTGACTGAAGAGAGTTAAGAAACTCGAAATAGCTATATCAGAAATCCCTTATTTCTTTGTCAACAATTTTAAACAACATATATATATTTGTGCTTGCAAGATGGCTCTGGGTTGAGCTGAAACAAGCAAAAGGAAAGAATGATTCCTTCCTCCCATATTTGGGTTTACAGGGTGCAATCTAAAAAAATAAACACTTGACACATATCCTTACTCCCTGACTACTGACAAAGCGGGAGAGAACTTGTGGCTCAATAGGTTAAAGCATCTGCTTAGCATGCAGACTGCCCAGGTTCGAATCCCGGAAGGGTGAGTTCTGACTGAAGAGAGTTAAGAAACTCGAAATAGCTATATCAGAAATCCCTTATTTCTTTGTCAACAATTTTAAACAACATATATATATTTGTGCTTGCAAGATGGCTCTGGGTTGAGCTGAAACAAGCAAAAGGAAAGAATGATTCCTTCCTCCCATATTTGGGTTTACAGGGTGCAATCTAAAAAAATAAACACTTGACACATATCCTTACTCCCTGACTACTGACAAAGCGGGAGAGAACTTGTGGCTCAATAGGTTAAAGCATCTGCTTAGCATGCAGACTGCCCAGGTTCGAATCCCGGAAGGGTGAGTTCTGACTGAAGAGAGTTAAGAAACTCGAAATAGCTATATCAGAAATCCCTTATTTCTTTGTCAACAATTTTAAACAACATATATATATTTGTGCTTGCAAGATGGCTCTGGGTTGAGCTGAAACAAGCAAAAGGAAAGAATGATTCCTTCCTCCCATATTTGGGTTTACAGGGTGCAATCTAAAAAAAAATAAACACTTGACACATATCCTTACTCCCTGACTACTGACAAAGCGGGAGAGAACTTGTGGCTCAATAGGTTAAAGCATCTGCTTAGCATGCAGACTGCCCAGGTTCGAATCCCGGAAGGGTGAGTTCTGACTGAAGAGAGTTAAGAAACTCGAAATAGCTATATCAGAAATCCCTTATTTCTTTGTCAACAATTTTAAACAACATATATATATTTGTGCTTGCAAGATGGCTCTGGGTTGAGCTGAAACAAGCAAAAGGAAAGAATGATTCCTTCCTCCCATATTTGGGTTTACAGGGTGCAATCTAAAAAAATAAACACTTGACACATATCCTTACTCCCTGACTACTGACAAAGCGGGAGAGAACTTGTGGCTCAATAGGTTAAAGCATCTGCTTAGCATGCAGACTGCCCAGGTTCGAATCCCGGAAGGGTGAGTTCTGACTGAAGAGAGTTAAGAAACTCGAAATAGCTATATCAGAAATCCCTTATTTCTTTGTCAACAATTTTAAACAATATATATATATTGCTATGATTGCTTGTCCTTTCACCATGGTGTTTTTCTGAGCACTTTGATGTAAAAAATTAAAAAAAAAAACAATAAAATGTGTAATTAAAAAAATTAAAAAAATTCTAGAGTGCGCAAAAATGGATAGACTGATTTTAGAGATGAAAGAGAAAGAAGACTCCAGTCTACTTTAGAACACGGGATAACTTTTACCCATGGCTAGAAAAAAACGAGTCCGAAAGGAATGTGACATGTAATTTTGAATATATGTTAAGTAAGAAGGAGGCCACCGAGTGATTCATTCATACTGTTTTATGATAATTCATGATATCTATTATTGTTAGTTAAATACAATACCCTGTTGGCTAAATCAGCGGTTCTCAATCTATGGGTCGCGACCCCATTTGGGGTCGAACGACCGTTTCGCAGGGGTCGCTGGACACCGCGGTCCGCCATTTTGTTTTTGTTTTGTTTTTTTGTCATGTGCGCGCCGCGCATGCGCGGATCGGGCCGTTGCGGTCCGCCATTTTGTTTTTTTTTTGTTTTGTTTTTTCGTCGCGGTTCAGGCTGTCGTGCGCACACCGCGCATGCGCAGATTGGCCCGTCGCGGTCCGCCATTTTGTTTTTTTTGTTTGGTTTTTTCCCGTCGCGCTCGCGCCGCGCATGCGCAGATCGGCCTGTCGCGCGCGCGCGCGCACGGGTCGGGGTCGCGCCGCGCATGGGCGGCGCAAGTGAGGTCTCAACCTGAAAAAAACTGGGCTAAATATTTGAAAACGTTACCTGGGAAAACCCCAACCCGAATCCTAATCCTGACCCCATTTTATCCCTAACCGTACAAAAACCAATAAAATTTATATATATATAAAAAAATAAATAAAGCGAAAGTGAAACTAGAAGCAAAAATGAAAGTTAAACCGATTAAGAGTGAAGCACAAACAACCAGGAGTCCCCGACTTACAACTGCTCATTTAGGGACCGTCTCAAGTCACAACGGCACCGAAAAAAGCAACCCTTTTTCACACTTAGCGACCGCTGCCGTGGTTGTGGGTTCAAAAGCCGGACGCGCGGCAACTTGACTCCTCCTTACGACCGTCGCAGCGTTCCCCCCCCCCGGGGCCCTGGAGGAGCCAAGTCAATGCAGAAAGCCAGATTTCACTTTAACGACCGCCTGGCTCACTTAACAACTTTGCGGCCAGAACGGTGTGGTGCAATGGGGGGGTGGAGGGCCCAAACTCACTTGGAAGGGACCTTGGAGGTCATCTAGTCCAAACTTCCCCCCCTCCGCTCAAGCAGGAGACCCTTACAGACTCGAGAGAAGGACCGAGTTGGAAGGGACCTTGGAGGTCATCTAGTCCAACCCCCCCTGCTCAAGCAGGAGACCCTTACAGAACCAAGAGAAGGACTGAGTTGGAAGGGACCTTGGAGGTCATCTAGTCCAACCCCACTTGCTCAAGTAGGAGACACAGAACCAAGAGAAGGACCGAGTTGGAAGGGACCTGTGAGGTCATCTAGTCCAACCCCACTTGCTCAAGTAGGAGGCACAGAACCAAGAGAAGGACCGAGTTGGAAGGGACCTGGGAGGTCATCTAGTCTGACCCCCTGCTCGAGCAGGAGACCCTTACAGAACCGAGAGAAGGACCAAGTTGGACCTTAGAGGTCATCTAATCCAACCTCCCTGCTCCAGCAGGAGACCCTTAGAGAACCGAGAGAAGGAAAAGAGTTGGAAGGGACCCTGAAGGTCATCTAGTCCAATTTCCTTTCACAACTAATTTGAACGGGTGATAATAATAAAAAATAAAATATAAAATTAAAATAAAATAATAAAATAAAAAATCTACTGTAATATAATAAATAAAATAAAATAATAAATAGAATATAAAATAAAATAATAAAATATAAAATATAAAATAAAATAAAATAATAAAATAAAATAATAATAAAAAATAAAATATAAAATAAAATAAAATATAAAATAAAATAAAAATAAAATGATAAAATAAAATAATAAAATAAAATAAAAAATCTATAATATAATATAATAAATAAAATAAAATAATAAAAATATAAAATAAAATAAAATAATAAAATAAAATAATAAATAATAAAATAAAATAAAAAATCTACTATAATATAATAAATAAAATAAAATAATAAATAAAATATAAAATAAAATAAAATAATAAAATTAAAATATAATAATAAAATAAAATAAAAAATATAATATAATATAATAATAAAATAAAATAAAATAAGAAGAAATAAAATATAAAATAAAATAATAAAATAAAAATAAAATAAAATAAAATAAAATAATAAAATAAGATAATAAAATTAAGATAAAATAATAAAATAAAAAAATAAAATAAAATATATATATAACATAATATAATAAAAGAAAAGAAAAGAAAATAATAAAAGAAAAGAAAAGAAAAAGAAAAGAAAACGAAAGAAAAGGCCACCCTTTTTCCCCCAGCTACTAAGTAAGGGAGGGCCTTTTAGATAAGTCTCTGCCAAGACCCTCTTCCCAGGGGGGACTCCTGGCTAGGCGAAGTGATCTCCCCGTGGCCTCCCATCCCGCCTCTCCCACGAACTAGGCAACCCAGATCTGAGCGGAAGGCAGGCTTCCCTTTGCAAGCTGCGAGCCCCCTCCCCCCCCCGCCAAAAAAGGGGAAGGTCAGAGGCCGAGGCACCCCCCCCCCACCCCTCCCTCCCCGCTTTTGCAACCCCGAGCAAGGAAGCCAAGCGCGCGCGGGGAATTTGCAGCCAAGCGCGCGGAGGACCATTTGCAAGCGGGCGCCCGCCGCACGGCAGCCGCGTTGAGGCGAGGGGCGCTCGCCCACCTTACCTCCCTCGGGCCGCTGCCGGCCATCCCGACGGCTCCTCGGCGTCCAGGGCGGGCTCTCGGGGGTCGTGTGGAAGGGCGGTGGGTGGCTCCCCGGGGCTGACGCAGAAGGAGGGGAAGGCGCTGGAGTTGCATGTTGCAAGTTGCACCACCCACGCTTGGGAGCCGGAAAGAGCCAGTTGTCGGCTCTCTCTCTCTCCCTCCCCCCCACCCCACCCCCACTTCTGTCCCGCGTCTGTGCCACACGCGTCCGGGCCACACGCGCCCGCGTTCCGACGTGCAGGAGGCTCGCCTTTGGAACGCTGAGCTCCCGGGCGCGCGTTTGGGCTTGGAAGCACGGCGGGGCATGGCTCGGTCGGCTCCGCCCTCGTCTAATAAAACTTTGTTATTTAAGGATTAAAAGAGCATCTAATATTGCCAAGGTCCCTTCCAACTTTATCATTATCATTAACATTATCATTATTATTATTATTATTATTATTATTATTATTAATTGGGTCACATTCCCAAACAAGTCTTTTCTAAGAATTATTATTATTATTACTATTATTATTTGTCCGAAATGCTGTAGGGTTTCCTGCCTGAGCAGGGGGTTGGACTAGATGACCTCCAAGATCCCTTCCAACTTTATCATTATCATCATCATCATCATCATTATTATTATTATTATTATTATTATTAATTGGGTCACATTCCAAAACAAATCTTTTCTAAGAATTATTATTATTATTATTGTTGTTGTTGTTGTTGTTGTTGTTGTTGTTGTTAGACTGGACAGCCATTTATCCGAAATGGTGTAGGGTTTCCTGCTTGAGCAGGGGGTTGGACTAGATGACCTCCAAGGTCCCTTCCAACTTTATTATTCTAGGACTCTGGTAAGGGTTTCCTGCCTGAGCAGGGGGTTGGACTAGATGACCTCCAAGGTCCCTTCCAACATTATCATTAACATTATTATTATTATTATTATTATTATTATTATTATTATTATTATTATTATTATTATTATTATTAATTGGGTCACATTCCCAAACAAGTCTTTTCTAAGAATTATTATTATTATTATTATTATTATTATTATTATTATTATTATTATTATTATTATTATTATTATTATTATTATTGGGTTTCCTGCTTGAGTAGGGGGTTGGACTAGATGACCTCGAAGGTCCCTTCCAACTTTACTATTACTATTATTATTACTATTATTATTACTATTATTATTATTATTGTTGTTGTTATTATTATTATTATTATTAATTGGGTCACATTCCCAAACAAGTCTTTTCTAAGAGTCCAAATTGGAATTATTATTACTATTACTATTACTATTACTATTACTACCGGTATTACTATTATTATTATTATTATTATTAATAATAATAATAATAATAATAATATTAATAATAATAATAAGAGACTGGACAGCCATTTGTCCGAAATGGTGTAGGGTTTCCTGCTTGAGCAGGAGGTTGGACTAGATGACCTCCAAGGTTCCTTTCAACTTTATTATTATTATTAGCATTATCATTATTTTTATCATTATTGGGTTTCCTGCTTGAGCACTGGGTTCGACTAGATGACCTCGAAGGTCCCTTCCAACTTTACTATTACTATTATTACTATTATTACTATTATTATTATTATTAATTGGGTCACATTCCCATGATGCAACGCACCCCAATTGCAACGCTCCCTAACCATTGTGATTTTGTTTATTGTCACGTACTCAAAACAACAACACAGGCAGCAGTAACAGCAGGAGGGCTTTAGGCTATGCTTAAGACATTTGCTGTTAGAACAAAGAATGTCAGACAGCCCTGAGACATTAGGAAGACAAAGAATGTTAAACAGCCCTGAGACATTTGTTGTTAGATCAAAGGATGTTCCCGGACAGATGCTATACAGCCAAGAGAACATCGTGAGAACATACTGACACCTGGATTAAGCAGGAAGCAAAGTAAATAGTTAAGGAAATAATGGTTGTTTGCAGATACGTGTAGAAAAATATATTATGCTGTAGTTGTTTGATATGCCTGACTAAACTTCCTTGTATGTGACTTGATTTATTACGTTGTTTGTACCAAATCCCTATAAAAGGTGTAGTCAACAGAAAAAACCCAGGCTCAGACTATTATGCCATTGCTCTCCAGATCTTACAATGCTTTATTTTTATGTTAACTGCTGTTTTAAATAAAGCAAGATTTTAAAAAAAAAAAAAAAGGTGGTGACTGGGCTTCAGTAGAGGTCATTCACCCCAGAGAGAAACCTGACTCGTGTCATGCTTTCGCCTCTAACATTCGGTCTCCGTGTCTGACCCACCGGGATTGGAGGGGCCTGCGGAGGAGGGCTCACTTCATTCCCAAACAAGTCTTTTCTAAGAGTCCAAATTGGAATTATTACTATTATTATTATTATTATTATTATTATTATTATTATTATTATTATTATTATTATTATTATTATTATTATTATTATTATTATTATTAAGAGACTGGACAGCCATTTGTCCAAAATGGTGTAGGGTTTCCTGCTTGAGCAGGGGGTTGGACTAGATGACCTCCAAGGTCCCTTCCAACTTTATTAGTATTAGTATTAGTATTAGTATTAGTATTAGTATTAGTATTAGTATTAGTATTAGTATTAGTATTGCTAGTATTGCTATTATTATTATTATTATTATTATTATTATTATTATTAATTGGGTCACATTCCCAAACAAGTCTTTTCTAAGAGTCCAAATTGGAATTAGTATTATTATTATTATTATTATTAATAATAATAATAATAATAATAGTAATACGGTAATTGGGTCACATTCCCAAACTAGTCTTTTCTAAGAGTCCAAATTGGAATAATAATAATAATAATAATAATAATAATAGTAGTAGTAGTAGTAGTAGTAGTAGTAGTAGTAGTAGTAGTAGTAATAATTGGGTCACATTCCCAAACAAGTCTTTTCTAAGAGTCCAAATTGGAATAATAATAATAATAATAATAATAATAATAATAACAACAACAACAACAACAACAATAATCTAGACATAATAATTATTCATAATATTTACTGTTGACCTATTACCGATTAGATCTATCTGAATGAGCTTGTCTGTTGTGTATTATTGAATGTTACTTATCTATTAAATACACCTCACACCAATTAATACCTGAAATCATTCATGTACAAGTGGTCAAAAGTGAATAAGGTTAAACTGATCTGTGAAATAGTCATCATTGTTTTGTTGCCTGTCGTCTGTTCAATCTTACTAATAAACGTGGCGAACCATTACTTGTCTATTTGCTGTTTAATCGAAAATATTGGATGAAAAAATTAATTTACAATTGGTCAAAAATGAGTAAGATTAAATTTACCTAGTGTATTAACCATTGTTTATTACCTATCATGTTAAATCTTATTAATAAATGTGTCCATTAAATATTTTGAAATATTACTTGTCCATTACTCTTTAATAACAAATAGTACATGAAATAATTTACAATTTGTCAAAAAATAATAAGATTAAACTTACCTATTAAGTATTAGTAATTTTTTGTTACTTATCATGTTGAATCTTAATAAATGTGTCTATGAAATATTATGAAATATTGTCTTATTACTCTTTAATAACAAATATGGCATAATTTACAATTTGTCAAAAATCAATAAGATTAAAATTATCTATAATTTACAATTTGTCAAAATCAATAAGATTAAACTTATCTATTAAATATTCATCATTGTTTATTACCTCATCTGTTAAATCTTATTAATAAACATGTCCGTTAAATATTACGAAATATTACTTGTCTATTAAACTCTTTAGTTGCAAATATTGCATGAAATAATTTACAATATAATTTATTATATTAATCAGATTGACTTTATCTCTTAAATATTAATATTAAATATTGCCTATTCAATATTATTAAACACGACTTATTAAATACCCTTGATACCAATTCATACATGAAATAATTAAAAATTATGAAAAATTAATAAAATTGTTAGTATTAGTAATTGATTAAAGGTTTTGGTTTTATGTGTATGCGTGTGTGTGCATCTCTGTATGTGTATGTTTATGTGGATATGTGTTATACATATATGTGTGGGTGTGTTTATATGTACAGTATATATATAAATTGCAATAAATTGTAATAAATTAATAAAATTGTATTAGTAATTGATTAAAGGTTTTGGTTTTATGTGTATGCGTGTGTGTGCATCTCTGTATATATGTATGTTTATGTGGACATGTGTTATACATATATATGTGTGTGTGTTTATATGTACAGTATATATATAAATTGCAATAAATTGTAATATAATTGTATATAACTGTAATAAAATTTAGTATTAGTAATTGATTCAAGGTTTTGGTTTTATGTGTAGATGTGTGTGTGTCTATATATGTCTATATGTGTATGTTTATATGTACTAGTATATGTGTTTTATATATGTGTGTATATATGTCTGTCTATTTATCTATCTATCTGAATGTCTCTCTGTGTGTATATGTGTATAAGTATATATGTGTATATGTAAATCAATCAGAATAGAGCTGGAAGGACCTCGGAGGTCATCTAGTCCAGCCCCCTGCCCAGGGAGAAGACCTATACCAGCGGTTCTCAACCTTTTTTAGGCCGAGACCCCGACCTGCACCGCGCATGCGCGGCATGACGGCCCGTATCGCGCATGCGCGGCGCGACAGCCCAAATTGTGCCTGCGCGGCACGCGCACAACAGCCCAAATTGCGCATGCGCGACACGACGACTCGAATCACGCGTGCGCGGCGCACGTACAACGGCCCGAATCGCACATGCGCGGCGGTGCTGCCCCCTGCGCCGGCCGAGGGGAAAAGGGGGGAAAAAATGGTGGACTGCGGTGTTTGGCGACCCCCATGAAATGGTCATTCGACCCCAAATGGGGTCGTGACCCACAGGTTGAGAACCGCTGACCTATACCATTTCAGACAAATGGTTGTTCAGTCTCTCTTTAAAAACCTCCACTGTTGGAGCACCCACGACTTCTGGTGGCAAGCAGTTCCACTGGTTAATTGTTCTCATTGTCATATCCTTTTTTCTCCTTCGTTCCAGGCTGCTTCTCTCTTTATTGGTTTCCATCCATTGCTTCTTGTCTGGCCTTCTTGTGTTTTGAGAAATAAATTGACCCCCCCTCTCTTCTTTGGGGGAGCCTCTCAAATACCTGGGAGACTGCTGTCATCTCCCCCTGCTCCCCTCCGTCCTTCTTTTCATTAAACTAGACTTAAGAGCATAACACAACTTTTTGTAACCGCCCTTCGTCGTATGTTTTAGTCTCCGGGCCGTGAATCGTCACGCTTTTTCCAAAGTCTCAACCTCTTTGTTTTGTAACGGGGTGATCAAAACTGGACAACCCCGTATCCCGTTGTCCAAATCGCGTCACGTCTTCGCGCCGCTTGATCGAGCCTTCGTGAGACTTCACGTGATTTGGATTCGGTGCCTCTCTTCATACCACCGAGGATTGTTGAGTCGGCGTTTTGGGGCGGCCGCCGCACACAGCTGGCTCCTGTTTAGCAGGTCGCCCACTTGGGCGCCGAGGTCCCTCTTGCCGTTAACGGTTTTTTCACCTGGGTCTCCCCTAATCTGTACTTGCACCTGCGGTTTTTGTCTGCCTAGGTGCAAAATCTCGTTTTTCTCCACATTAAACTTCATGCTGTTGGATAGGGCCCATTGTATGTATATGTATGCGTATATACGTATTATGTATGTGTATACAAGCATGTCTATATTTGTGCATGTATGTGAATGTATTTCTATGCGTATATGTATACATCTGTGACTATATGTATATAGGTGTACATGTGTGTATATGTATGTGTACGTCTGTATATATTTGTACATGTGTATATGTGTATATATGTATGTGTACTATGTGTATATAAGTATATGCATATTTCTATGCATATATGTATGTGTATATATGTATTTTATATAAATGTTATGTGTATATAAGTCTATTTGTGCATATATATGTATATGTATGTGTGTGTATATATTTGTATATGTGTATATATGTATGTGTACTATACATGTATATAGGTATATGCATATTTGTGTGTGTATATATATGTATATGGACATATGTATACATGAATGTGACTGTATACATCTGTGACTATGTATATAGGTGTACGTGTATGTGTACGTATGTATATATTTGTACGTGTATGTGTGTATATATATGTGTGTGTATATGTATATTTCTATATATATGTGTGTGTAAGTCTATGTGCATGTATATGGGTATATGTATACATGAATGTGAATGTGTATATATATATATGACTATATGTATGTGTATATATAGGTATACCTGTACATGTATGTATATATGTGTATATGTATATTTGTATGTGTATTATTTATCTGTATATATATATCTGTATTTGTGTATGTATATGTACATGTATATTTGTAGATGTGTATATGTATGCATGTGTGTGACCATGTGTATACATATGTGTATATGTTTTCGCGGGTGTTTGTATGTAGGTCTATGGTTGTTTGGGTTTTCTCCTGCGTAAATCTGAGGTGTCGTTGAAACGTCGCCAAGACACCTCAGATTCTACGCGGGAGAAAACCTGAACAACCAAGACCTACATATGTGTATATAGGTGTACATGTACGTGTATATATTTGTACATGTGTATATGTATATATGTGTATATGTATGTGTGTGGGGAAAAATGCACGCGCAGCAAACTGCCGTGCTTTCCCCCCACAAACCTCATAACCTTTTGATACCCTTTGTCCCAATGAAGCAGCCAGAAAGTCATCCCCTTTTGACTTAATGCAGCGGTTCTCAACCTGTGGGTCGCGACCCCATTTGGGGTCGAACGACCATTTCACAGGGGTCGCCAAACAACGCAGTCCGCCATTTTTTTCCCTTTTTCCCCTCGGCCGGCGCAGGGGGTAGCACCGCGCATGCGTGATGCGGGCCGCCGTGCATGTGCAATGCGGGCCGTCGCGCACGCGCCACGCATGCACAATGTGGGCCGCCGCGCCACGCATGCACGGTGCAGGTTGGGGCCGCGCCGCGCATTCGCGGTGCAGGTCGAGGTCGCGGCCTGAAAAAGGTTGAGAACCGCTGACTTAATGCCTCACCTACCCAAACAGATAACATGCTTAAGTTCCTTCCCATCTTTTCCTGCCTTTGTCAGTTCTTTCTCCTTTTGATCTACCTGTATTTGTTCTTACCTGGTCTTTGACCATGGAATGCGTTACTAGAAAATAGTTCCTTACATGAAGGAATTTTCCAATGAAGAAACTTTATGTCAGCACCTAATGGTTAAACTTATGAATGTAAAATGTCAGCATCTAGTGGTAAAGCCTATGTAGGTCACAAGTATATAAGAAGCAATAAACTCAAGAGTTTGTCAAGCTGTGTCCTGCAGCTTCAGACCTCTGCTCAAGACATGCCTGTGTCTTTTTCTTAGCGTCTTACACGTATATATACGTATTATGTACGTGTATATGTCTATATTTGTGCATGTATGTATGTGAATGTATTTGTATGCAAATGTATGTGTATATGTATACATCTGTGTGACTGTATATGTATATAGGTGTACATGGGTGTATGTGTCTGTCTGTATATATTTGTACATATGTATCTATATGTATATATGTATGTGAACTATGTGTATATAAGTATATGCATATTTCTATGTATATATGTATGTGTATATAAGTCTATATTTCTGCATATATATGTATATGTATTTGTATATGTGTATGTGTGTATATTTATTTATTTATTTTATTTTATTTTGTAGACTTTTATACCGCCCCTCTCCCGTAGGACTCGGGGCGGTTTACAGCCAAATTTAAAAAGTAACAATAATAAATATTTAAAACAGAATTAAATAACCTAGGCTGTACTAAAAACCAAATTAAAATCCCATACTAAAACCCTAACTACTTAATTTAAATTACATAAAAACCCGAGGAGTATATATATTTGTACATATGTATATATGTGTGTACTATACGTGTATATAGGTATATGCATATTTCTGTGTGTATATATATATGTATATGGGTATATGTATACATGTATGTGATTGTGTATACATCTGTGACTGTGTATATGTATATAGGTGTACATGTGTATGTGTATATAGGTGTACATGTGTATATGTGTATGTATGTATGTATGTATGTATATATAGGTCTTTGGTTCTTCGGGTTTTCTCCCGCGTAGACTTTGAAGTGTCTTGGCGACGTTTCGACGAAGTCCCATTTGTCATCTTCAGGCTGGTACTTTCGGCTTCGTGCTTCTAGGAGCAATATATGATTGTAGCTGTTTCTTCCTTTTAACTGCCAATGGGGGTTTGAACTGATTGGCTGGGAGCTCGGCTGTGTTGATTGGGTGGAGGTGTGTTCTGATTGGTTAGGGGCTTGGCTGTGCTCTGATTGGATGGGGGGTTGGCTGTGCTCTGATTGGATGGGGGAGTGTTCTGTTTGGGTGGGGGCTTTGTTGTGCTCAGGTTAGTCTGAGTTGCAGGGGGATTAGAGATGGTGAGCTGCATAGCTGTTTGGCTTCGCGTTCGTGGTCGTGCCTCATATATATCTTCATGGTGGGTGTCCTGCGTAAAATCCCAGCCAATCAGTTCAAACCCCCACTGGCAGTTAAAAGGAAGAAACAGCTACAATCACACATTGCTCCTAGAAGCACGAAGCCGAAAGCACCAGCCTGAAGATGACGAATGGGACTTCGTCGAAACGTCGCCAAGACACTTCAAATTCTACGCAGGAGAAAACCCGAAGAACCAAAGACCTACATACAAACACCCGCGAAAACCTCAGGAAACAAATATATATACATTTTTTTAGATTGCTAACAAAGAATAAAGGGAGAACTGGAATAGCTATTTCAAGCTTCTTAACTTTCTTCAGCCAGACATACCCTTCTGAGATTTGAACCTGGGCTGTGTGCTATGTCTATGTGTATGTATATTTCTCTCTCTCTGTGTGTGTGTGTGTGTGTGTAAGTCTATATTTGTGCATGTATATGGGTATATGTATATATGAATGTGAATATGTGTATACACATGACTATATGTATGTGTATATATAGGTATACATGTGTGTATGTATATATATGTATATGTACTAAATGTATGTATATATAGGTATACCTGTACGTGTGTATGTGTATGTGTACTATATATACGTATTATATTTGTGTATGTATATATGTGTATATGTATATTTGTAGATGTATATTATATATCTGTATATATATATCTGTATTTGTGTATGTATATGTACATGTATATTTGTATCTACATATGTGTGTATAGGTGTACATGTGTATATATTTGTACATGTGTATATGTATATATGTGTATATGTATGTAGGTCTTTGGTTATTCGGGTTTTGTCCCGCGTAAAATTGGAAGTGTCTTGGCGACATTTCGACGAAGTCCCATTCATCATCTTCAGGCTGTATATGTATGTGTATATATGTATGTGTAACTATGTGTATATGTATGTGTTTGTATGTGTGTGTTTGTATGTGTGTGTGTGTGTGTGTGTGTGTGTGTGTGTGTGTGTAAACCTCTCCCTTTCCCCTCAGCATGGCTGGCTCAGGAATTCTGGGAGTTGAAGTCCACGAGTCATAAAAGAGTCAAGATGGCCTACCTCTGGCCTAGGCCTAGGCCGCTTTATGACGCATGGACTTCAACTCCCAGAATTCCTGAGCCAGCATGGCTCAGCTTGGAAACCTCTCCCTTTCCCCTCAGCATGGCTGGCTCAGGAATTCTGGGAGTTGAAGTCCACGAGTCATAAAAGAGCCAAGGCCCTTTGCAGCTAGACGTAGAGTAGAGTAGAATAGAATAGAACAGAAATATAGATTAGACGTAGAGTAGAACAGAATAGATGGAATAATGAATAGAATAGAATGAAATGGAATGGAATGGAATAGAATGGAATAATGAATAGGATGGATATAGAATAGAATAGAACAGAACAGAACAGAATAGAAATATAGACTAGACGTAGAACAGAATAGAATAGAAGGAATAAAGGATAGGATAGGACAGGATAGGGTAGGATAGGATAGGATAAAGGAGAATAGAATAGAATAAAGAATAGAGAATAGAATAGAATAGAATTTAGAATAGAATAGAATAATGGCTAGGATAGGATATAGAATAGAATAATGAATAGAATAGAAAAAATGGAATGGATAGGATAGGATAGGAATATAGAATAGAATTAGAAATAGAAGAGAACAGATGGAATGAAATAATGAATAGAATAGAAAATATGGAATGGAATGATGGATAGGATAGGAATATAGAATAGAATTAGAATAGAATAATGAATAGGATAGAATAGAATCTGGAAGGGATCTTGGAGGTCTTCTAGTCCAGCCCCCTGCTCAAACAGGAGGACCTCTAGTCTATATTTCTATTCTATTATTCTATTCTATTCTGTTGTTCTATTCTATTCTATTCTGTTGTTCTATTCTATTCTATTCTATTCTGTTGTTCTATTCTATTCTATTCTGTTGTTCTATTCTATTCTGTTGTTCTATTCTATTCTGTTGTTCTATTCTATTCTATCCTATTGTATTGTTCTATTCCATTCCATATTTTCTATTCTATTCTATTCTATTCTCCTAGTCTAGTCTAGTCTAGTCTTCTCTGGAGAAGTCCACAATGGTAGGAAAGATGGAAGGGAAGGGACGACCGGTTTCAAATTATCCTACACTGGACGAAGCCTATGGAGATTCTCAGTCATTCAGCTCACGGCTGTTCCAAATCCTACCATTCCCCACCCTCCAGTCAGAGCTGAAGAAGCTTCTTCGAATGAGAAGCGAAACGTCTTCAAAGGAAAACAAGGCAGTCCAGTTGCCTCCTTTGGCCTTACATTGGACACCGTATCTTTTCTGGAGAAGTCCACCACGCTAGGAACGGCGGAAGGAAAGAGGACAAGCCGCAGAAGGCAGGTGGACTCCGATGGCCACGCGGGCCTCACTGGAAGACCTGAAGGACCAGAATTAGAAGCGGTTGCCGCGGGGAAGGTCTACCTTTGTGGTCACGAAGAGTTAAAGCCGATAACGATGGAATTTAATCATCAATATGTAGAAATATCTCTCCCAACCTGGCCAGGAGAGAAAGAAAGAGAAGAGGGCACGTACCGATAGGAGCAAGGACTCCATATGTGGTCACCAGAGTCAACCACCCACTTGATCGCACGTCATCCGTCGTCATCCATCAATCAATGCAAAAAAAATCCTACTGGTCCACCACCACCTCCTCCTTCTCCTCCCCCTCCCTTCAACCCCTCTTCCTTCTACAATTGGCGATGTTCCCTAGTGAGCAATATGGCCGCCTTCCACTTACAGCCACAGCCGAGCCCGAAATCTACGTCACTAAGCGAGACGTTTGTCAAATGAGTTTTGCCCCACTTAACGATTCCCCCTCGCCACGGTGCTTTGAGCGAAATCGCTGCAGTTATTAAGTTAGCAACAGGGCTGTCGTTTCCCCCATTGACAACATAAGAACATAAGAACCTAAGAAGGGCCATGCTGAATCAGGCCAAAGCCCATCGAGTCCAGCCTTCTGTGTCACACAGTGGCCCCCCCAATTGTACCTGGGGATCTTGAGCAGAAAGAGAAGGCCAAACCCTCCCTTTCCCTTGACCCCCAACAAATGGTACTCGAGGGAATCCTGCCTGCCTCAACCAACATAAGAGGCGGCACATGGACATCCGTTTACCGACACACTTGGCATCCATGAATCTAACCCTGCCTTGAAGCTGTCAAGGCTGACAGCTGTCACGACCTCTTCTGGAAGTGAATTCCATAAACCGACGACCCTCTGGGTGAAGAAATATTTCCCTTGATTTGTCCTCACTTTCTTAGCTATGAGCTTCAGGGAGTGCCCCCTTGTCCTGGTATTGTGTGACAGAGAAAACATTTTTTCTCTATCCACCTTTTCTATCCCATGCATGATTTTATACACTTCGATCAAGTCACCCCTTAAACGCCGTCTTTCAAGGCTGAAGAGACCAAGGCGTTGCAATCTGGTTTCATAAGGGAGGTGCTCCATTTCCTTGATCATTCTTGTTGCCCTTCTTTGCACCTTTTCCAGTTCCATTATATCCTTCTTGAGGTGCGTTTGGGAGAAGGTCGCAAAAGCGGAGCACACGACCCGGGGGGGGGGACACCGCAACCGTCACAAGTACGAGTCGGTTGCCCGAGCACCTGAATTTTGAAGCGCATGACCACGGGGACGCGACAAGACACGTCACTTTTTTTTCAGGGCGGTTGTCATTTTGAACGATCACTTAAATGAACTGTCGTAAATCGGGGACTACATGTTAACTGCGTGATTTGCCAGCCTTCGATCCGTAAACATCTCCAAAGTAAATGAACAAAACAATAAAAAACGCAAGCGATTTTTTTTTTTTTTTTGTAACTGGTCTGTATTTGTAACACACCTTTGATACAAAACTACATCCTGCAAAGAACGTCTCTCTCTGTGTGGGGGTGTTTAATATATTGTTCATTAAAAAAAAACCCAACGAAGTGGCCCACGTTTTGTGAGATAATGGGAGTTTTAAAATCCTAAAAGCAGCAGAGAGGGGGGGGAGGGAGACCCCAGGGAGAACGAATGAATAGGACTGCCACAGGTCAGACGTGCACAATTTCGTTCCGAGGGCCGAAAGATTTTTCCCCGCACTTGCAACAAAAACTGTGAACCATAAAAGGAAGCGAAGAGGAAAAAGAAAGAGAAAGGAAACAACCGGTGACTTGAACGTGAAGTCCCACGAGTGTCGAGCTACAGAACGGAAAGCTTTCCGCCTAAAGGGTTCTGTCCGTACATTTGGAAAAACATTTTTTATTTTAGCACACGATCCATCTGGAGGGTGGGTCTGCCGCTAGAAAGTTGCGAGTCACTCCGCCAGACACCGACGGGAAAAGGTATCACTCTGCGGCTGGCGGTGTCTAACAGAAGCCCAAAGGACGCACAATGAAGGTTGAGCATCCAGCAAAATGGGACCGCTCGGCGTCAAGTGTCTAACGTACAAGGAATAAACATCCTGCATAAGTGCACGCACCGCACAGGTGCGCCAGTACAGAGGGAGGGAGGGAGGGAAGGAGGAAATTGGGGGTCGGAAATCTTTTCAGACTTCCTGTGTCCGCCCGCCCCCCCCCCATATTCTAAATTCCCCCAAACAGCTGGGACCTTTCTGTACTGGGAGATGTGATTCTCGCACCGTTAGCTGAAAAGGAGTCAGATTAGTTGGTGGCAAGCAGCTAGACGTGCAGCATCCCTTTTCAGAAAGAGCTTCACGGCGCTTGGCGTACGTCGCCCGTGCACACCGCAGCGTCCTTTTTCAGAAACGGCTTCACGACACTCGGCGTACCGCCCCTGTGCACACCGCAGCGTCCCTTTTCAGAAGCGGCTTCACGACACTCGGCGTACCGCCCCTGTGCACACCGCAGCGTCCCTTTTCAGAAGCGGCTTCACGGCGCTCGGCGTACCTCGCCCGTGCACACCGCAGCGTCCCTTTCCAGAAACGGCTTCACGGCGCTCGGTGTAGCTCCTGGCGCAGAACAAGTCCATCTTTTCCAGCTGCTATGCATCCAGCTGTTCTGTCAGATTCGGCAGAACTGCAGATGTGGGACTGGGGGGTCCGGAGGGAACACTGGCAGGCTTCAACGGACGGGCCGAGGGGCTGAGCTCTTCCCCGCCGCTGCAAAATGCTAGGGAAGACCGTCACTCCCCAAGACGGGCAAAAGCCGCTGGGCTGAGGCCTCGCCACCGTGAGTCCTCAGGTGGTCCTTGAGCGACTCTTTGTAGCGGAAGCTGCGCCCACACTCGGCGCACTGGTAGGGCCGCTCGCCCGTGTGAATGCGCTGGTGCTTGAGTAGATTCTGCTTCCGGATGAAGCGTTTCCCGCAGACGGGACACTGGAAGGGGCGCTCGCCCGTGTGCAGCCGCTGGTGGTTCTGCAGGTGTTCCTTGCGGCTGTAACATTTGCCGCATTCGCCGCACTTGTAGGGACGCTCGCCCCGGTGGGTCATCTGATGGCGCACCAAACCCGAGTGGCAGTTGAAACTCTTGCGGCACTCGGCGCATTCGTACAGCCGGGCTTGGCCGTGATGGCTGCGCTGGTGGACCTTGAGGCTCTTTTTCACCCCAAACATCTTGCCGCACTCGCTGCAGCCGTGGGGACGCTCGGCCGAGCCCTGAGGAGGGCCCAAGATGCTTTGCAGCTCGTTGTTTAACTCCAGAGGTTTACCCACTCGGCATTTGCTGGGGCTGGCGGGCGGCACGCGAGGAACATCATAGCCTTCCGCTGTGGGAGGAACGGCGAGACCGGCCGCTGCAGGCGACTCTCCGTGGAAGAGCATCTCCCGAGGTCTTGCCGGCTCTTCCGGGCACAGGCGTGGCTGTTCTGCTTTGATGACCATCCCGTCTCCAGCTGGAATGGAAAGCGAAAAGAAAACCACAATCATTTACAGTGGTACCTCGGCAGTCACTGTCAACGCTGCTAACATCGAATGTTCTTGCTCTGATCACACATGGAGACGCAGCCACTTTCCTTTACTTTGAAACCCTACACCACCGGTCGGCAACCTGCGGCTCCGGAGCCGCATGCGGCTCTTTGAGCCTTCCCCTGTGGCTCCCAGCCTCCTCTGCCATTCGCAGAGAGAGACAGAGACAGAGAGAGCAATTGCACTTCCCTGCTTCTCTCTCTCTCTCTCTCTGTGTGCGTGTGTAAAAGAGAGTGCACTCACAGTGGTCTCCGAGGAGCTGAAAAGCTTACTGGGTGGAGCTCCTCCCTTTGCTGCGTCTCTGTAGGAAGCAGGAAGCAGGAAGGGCAGGAGAGAGCTAGCTAGCCCAGCTATGCTGACTCAGGAATTCTGGGAGTTGAAGTCCATGAGTCATAAAAAAGCCGAAGTTGCCTACCCCTGAGCTTGTTGGAGAACAGCTTGAAGCCAGCTTGCCAGGTGAGCAGCAGATAGGAGAGAGGGAGAGAGGGGGGGAGAGAAAGAGAGAGAGAGAAAGAGGGGGGGAAGAGAGAGAGAGGAAAGAGAGAAAGAAAGAGAGTGGGGGAAGAGGACTGGCAGACGAAGGGCAGATAGAGAGAGAGGGAGGGAGAGAGAGAGACAGAGAGACCCTTTTGACATCCAAAATGAAGATAACACTGCATATATCCTTTTTTACCTGTACGTGTATGTGTATATACATACACACGCACATACATACGTACATATACACACACAAACCCAGACACACACACTTATAATAAAGGTAAAAAAGGATATATGCAGTGTTATCTTCATTTTAGATATCAAAAGGGTTTTGCGACTCCCGGTGTTTTGTTTTCGGTGGGAAACGGGTCCAAGTGGCTCTTTTGAGTGTTTTGGGTTGCCTACCCCTGCCCTATACCATTTCGGACAAATGGCTGTCCAGTCTCTGTTAACTCATTAATCTTTCATCATAATTCATATTAAGAGAATCCTCTGTATCATTTCAACTTCTTTTTGAAACCCTAAAAGGAGAAAACACTTTTTTTAGTTTGAATATTTCACTGACTTTAAACAATACTCAAGTATTATATATTAATAATGTTAAGTATTATATATTAATAAAACCAGGACCCACAACACAAAAACCACATGAGGGCTTTCATTCAATTATGTATCTCAGACCGACCGAAGTCTCCAACTCGCTCACGAATTCAAACGGGAACAGAATCATCACTTTCTCGTCCCTTTGAACCTGCACACGTGAAAAAGGAGATTTTTCTCTCCCTCAATTTGCGGAGTATCAATTCTTTTCCTTCTCTTATTTTCAAACTGAATCCACAGTACTTTACAAGCTTGGGGAGTTATTCCGACTGAATAATTTCCCAAATGGGTGTTTTGTTTGTTTGTTTGTTTGTTTTTTGCGGCAAACTTAAATCAAAAATTCTGAATTCTGATCGTGACACGATCGATCGTTGCGACTGATCGTCAAATGTCTCCAAATTGTGGCCGGAGGATGTTACGTGGCCTTTTTTTTTTTTTTTTTTTCAGAACTTTGAGCAGTTGCTAAAGAAGCGGTCATAAAAATTTGAGACCGCGATAAAAGCTGCATATAAAGGAATAGAAGCGTTAAGGGGAAACTCGTCAAATTTGCAGATGACACTAAGATGGCAGGAGTAGCCAATTCCCGAGAAGACAAGCTCAGGATCCAGAAGGATCTTGGCAAACGTGACCCTCTCCAACGAAATGAAATATAAGGTGGAGAAAAGCAAAGTTTTACACCTAGGCAGGTGTAAACCAGGCAAAACCTGGTTATAATAATAATAATAATAAAGTTGGAAGGGACCTTGGAGGTCATCTAGTCCAACCCCCTGCTCAGGCAGGAAACCCTATACCATTTCGGACAAATGTCCAGTCTCTTCTTAAAAACTTCCAGCGCTGGAGCATTCACAACTTCTGGAGGCAAGGAGTTCCACTGGTTAATTGTTCTGTGTTGGAGCCACTTCACAGCCAACTGAACGGCGGCAGTGAATCGTTTCAGAACGGTGGCAAGAAAAGTCGTAAGAGAGGGCAAAACGTCTCGCTTAGCGACAGAGATTTCGGGTGGGGGGCGCCTTTGTGGTCGCAAAACTAGGACGAGGTGTTATTTCATCCCACCGCATTCCACTCAAAGAGATGGAAGTCCGTTGGGCGAGGACTCACCTGGGCCGCCTTGCACCGGGAGCGTCTCTCTTTCCGACGGGAGCCACTGCGGTCGGACACACGGATCCTCCTCCTGTTTAATCCAGGATAAAAAGTCGTGGGCGGACATGAGCGCCTGGCCACCTGCAGGAGAAGAGAGGGGATGCTCAATTCGCGGGATCTTTTACGGGGATCCCCCCCCCTCCCCAAAGAGGCAGAAAGGGACAGAGAGCCCAAACACATCGGCCCCAAGCCCACCGAAGCAGGACACGCGTGTCAGAATCACGCCGTGTTTGCACTCAAGGCAACTGGCCTTGTGTATTCAATTTGCACGTGTAAAATGAGCCTTCTTCAGCTTCGGCAATTTGAAGAGTGGTGGACTTCAACTCCCAGAATTCCCTAGCCAGTATACTGGCTGAGGAATTCTGGGACTTGAAGTCCATATATTTTTTAAGCATGTTGGCTCAGGAATTCTGGGAGTTGAAGTCCACATATTTTAAAACAGGCTGGCTGAGGAATTCTGGGACTTGAAGTCCATATATTTTTAAACCATGTTGGCTAAGGAATTCTGGGAACTGAAGTCCATATGTTTATGTTGTAAGCCGCTCCGAGTCTTCGGAAAGGAGCGGCATGTAAGTCCAAAAAATTAAATTAAATTAAAGTAAAGTAAAGTAAAACAGGATGGCTGGGGAATTCTGGGAGTTGAAGTCCATATATGTTAAAGCATTTTGGCTAAGGAATTCTGGGAATTGAAGTCCATATATTTTAAAATATGCCAACTGGAGAATTCTGGGAGTTGAAGTCCATATATTTTAAAACAGGCTGGCTGAGGGATTCTGGGAATTGAAGTCCATATATTTTTAAACCATGTTGGCTAAGGAATTCTGGGAACTGAAGTCCATATATTTTAAAACAGGCTGGCTGGGGAATTCTGGGAACTGAAGTCCATATATTTTAAAACAGGCTGGCTGAGGGATTCTGGGAATTGAAGTCCATATATTTTTAAACCATGTTGGCTAAGGAATTCTGGGAATTGAAGTCCATATACTTTTAAACCATGTTGGCTAAGGAACTCTGGGAACTGAAGTCCATATATTTTAAAACAGGCTGGCTGGGGAATTCTGGGAGTTGAAGTCCATATATTTTAAAACAGGCTGGCTGAGGGATTCTGGAAATTGAAGTCCATATATTTTTAAACCATGTTGGCTAAGGAACTCTGGGAACTGAAGTCCATATATTTTAAAACAGGCTGGCTGGGGAATTATGGGAGTTGAAGTCCATATATTTTAAAACAGGCTGGCTGAGGGATTCTGGAAATTGAAGTCCATATATTTTTAAACCATGTTGGCTAAGGAATTCTGGGAGTTGAAGTCCATATATTGTAAAACAAGCTGGCTGGGAAATTCTGCAAGTTGAAGTCCATATATTTTAAAACAGGCTGGCTGGGGGATTCTGGGCGTTGAAGTCCATATATTTTAAAACAGGCTGGCTGGGGGATTCTGGGAGTTGAAGTCCATATAAACTAAAGCAGGCCTGGGTCATCAATGGAATAAGCCACACAAACGAGCCATGGTTAATTATTTCCGTGCTGTTCTCTCTACCCACCCTGTATTTTCAAAGGGTCCGGATATCGTAAGTTGAAAATATCCGACATTAAAACCATCGGCACTATCCAAGCTCTGCCTGGGGGCTGCCATCTTGCCTTTTTCGACCGCCCTGGGCAGAAGCGTCAGAGTTCGGGACCCTCCCCACTTTTGCCCCCCAAACGCCAGCCCCCCCCCACTCGCCCATCACCTGCGCACGGGTCCGCCACCAGGCCTCTGTCCTCGGAGAAGGGACCCCCGCCGCCGTACGACCCCTCCTGCTTGATGCGGGTCAGGATGTCCGGCGTGGAGGCCAAGGGTCCTGGGTTCGAGGGAGAGACGGTGAGGAGGAGGCGGACGCAACTGGCAAACGCAGCCTGGGACCCCGACCCAAGGCGAGGGAAGCCACCGGCCCTAACCCCCCCACACCCATTGACCCACAGGCTCAAAATGCACACATACCCGTTGTGGGGGGGGGAAGAAAGGTTGGGAGGGGGCCAAGAATTGGTCCATGTGGGGGGGGTGCCTTTGGGGAAGGGCGAGGCTGAATGTGGGTAGGGGGACCCTGGAGGTGGAAGATGCGTGAAGCAATCGTGGTTTGTTCGGCGGTTGGCTGCAAAGGGGTGTAGAATGGTGATCTGGGAAGGGAGGCAGGCAGGAAATTGGAGATGGGTGGATGGATGGATGGGAAGGAGGGAGGAAAGACTGGGAAAGGAAGGAAGGAAGGAAGGAAGGAAGGAAGGAAGGAAGGAAGGAAGGAAGGAAGGAAGGAAGGAAGGAAGGAAGGAAGGAAAATGGGGATGGATGGATGGGAGGGAGGAAAGACTAGAAAGGAAGGGAGGGAGGAGACGGTGGAAGAGGAAGGCAAGGAAGAACGAGGGAGGGAGGAGAAATAAGGCATGAAAGAATGAAAGAGGGAGTCAGGAAAGCAGGAAAGTGGAAAAGGAAGGAAGGAAGGAAGGCAGGCAGGAGAAATAAGGCATGAAAGAATGAAGGAGGGAGGCAGGAAAGAAGGAAAGTGGAAGAGGAAGGAAGGAAGGAAGGAAGAAAGGAAGGAGAAATAAGGCATGAAAGAATGAAAGAGGGAGGCAGGAAAGAAGGAAAGTGGAAGAGGAAGGAAGGAAGGAGAAATAAGGCATGAAAGAATGAAGGAGGGAGGCAGGAAAGAAGGAAAGTGGAAGAGAAAGGAAGGAAGGGAGGAGAAATAAGGCATGAAAGAATGAAAGAGGGAGAAAAGAAGGAAAGTGGAAGAGGAAGAAAGGAAGGAAGGAAGGAAAGTGGAAGAGGAAGGAAGGAAGGAGAAATAAGGCATGAAAGAATGAAGGAGGGAGGCAGGAAAGAAGGAAAGTGGAAGAGAAAGGAAGGAAGGGAGGAGAAATAAGGCATGAAAGAATGAAAGAGGGAGAAAAGAAGGAAAGTGGAAGAGGAAGAAAGGAAGGAAGGAAGGAAAGTGGAAGAGGAAGGAAGGAAGGAGAAATAAGGCATGAGAGAATGAAGGAGGGAGGCAGGAAAGGAGACAGTGGAAGAGGGAGGGAGGGAGAAATAAGGCATGAAAGAATGAAAGAGTCAGGAAAGAGGGAAAGTGGAAGAGGAAGGAAGGAAGGAGAAATAAGGCATGAGAGAATGAAGGAGGGAGGCAGGAAAGAAGGAAAGTGGAAGAGGGAGGGAGGGAGAAATAAGGCATGAAAGAATGAAAGAGGGAGTCAGGAAAGAGGGAAAGTGGAAGAGGAAGGAAGGAGAAATAAGGCATGAAAGAATGAAGGAGGGAGGCAGGAAAGAAGGAAAGTGGAAGAGGAAGGAAGGAAGGAGAAATAAGGCATGAAAGAATTAAAGAGGGAGTCAGGAAAGAAGGAAAGTGGAAGAGGAAGGAAGGAAGGAGAAATAAGGCATGAAAGAATGAAGGAGGGAGGCAGGAAAGGAGACAGTGGACATAGAAGGGAGGAAGGAAGGAAGACAAGAAAGAATGAAAGGCGAAGGAGGGAGGGAGGAAAGGAGATGATGGAAGACGAAGAGAGGGAGGGAGGAAGGGAGGGTAACACATGAAAGAATGAAGGAGGGAGGGAGAGAGAGAGGAAGGAAAGCAGGAAAGAAGGGAGGGAGGAAGAGAGGGAAGAAAGAAGGACGGAACGACGGAAGGAAAAAAAAAAGGAACGAAGGAGGCAGGGAAGGCAGGCAGGAAAGAAAAGATCAGCAAGAAAGGAGAGAGGAAGCCAAGAAGGAGAAAAAGAGATCAAAGCAGAGGAAGACAAAGAGGAGGAACCCGGAGAGGAAGGAAGGCAACGCCCTCCGCTGCGTTCCCACAACCCCCTTAACCCGGGTTCTTTTTCCCGACCTTTAGGATCTCATCTCCTCCACCCCGGAAAGGGGGGAGTGACCCGAACCTCCCAATTCAGCCTTTCCAAACCGGGCTGACCCCCCCCCACATCCCTTCCCCCACCCCCCACCTGTGCAAGGCTCGGGGATCACTTCGCGCTCTTTCGCACTCGGCTCCGGGACGCAGGGTTGGGGCGCCCCTCGGTCACTCCTGGGGGGCATCTCAGCCTTGGAGACGCTGACGTCGGCCCCTGGAAAATGGAGGTGCAATTAAAAAAAAAAAGGCAGCCAGAAAAGGAGTCTCTGCTCCCCTCCCACCTCACAGGGTCGGCGTTTTGACCCGAAAAACCAGCAATACAGGCAGTCCTCGACTTATGACCACAACTGAGCACATTTCCATCGCTAAGCGAGACAGTTGTGAGGTAAATTTTGCTCCCTTTTACAATCTCTGGCCACAGTTGTTCAGTCCTCGACTTACGACCACAACTGAGCACATTTCTGTCAGTAAGCGAGACAGTTGAGGTAAATTTTCCTCCCTTTTATAATCTCTGGCCACAGTTGTTCAGTCGACTTATGACCACAACTGAGCACATTTCCATCGCTAAGCAAGACAGTTGTGAGGTAAATTTCGCTCCCTTTTACAATCTCTCTGGTCACAGTTGTTCAGTCCTCGACTTATGACCACAACTGAGCCCAACATTTCTGTCGCTAAGCGAGACAGTTGTGAGGTAAATTTTCCTCCCTTTTACAATCTCTGGCCACAGTTGTTCAGTCCTCGACTTATGACCACAACTGAGCACATTTCCATTGCTAAGCGAGACAGTTGTGAGGTAAATTTTGCTCCTTTTTACAATCTCTGGCCACAGTTGTTCAGTCCCCGACTTACAACCACAACTGAGCACATTTCCGTCACTAAGTGAGACAGTTGTGAGGTAAATTTTACTCCCTTTTACAATCTCTCTGGTCACAGTTGTTCAGTCCTCGACTTACGACCACAACTGAGCCCAATATTTCTGTCACTAAGCGAGACAGTTGTGAGGTAAATTTTGCTCCCTTTTACAACCTCTGGCCAGTTGTTCAGTCCTCGACTTACGACCACAACTGAGCACATTTCCATCACTAAGCGAGACAGTTGTGAGGTAACTTTTGCTCCCTTTTACAATCTCTCTGCCCACCGTCCTTCAGTCCTCGACTTACAACTGATCCCAAAATTTCTCTTTTCTAAGTGAGACAGTTGTTAAGAGCGTTTTGCCCTATTTTTACGACCTTTCTTGACAGTTGTTCAGTCCTCAACTTACGACCACAACTGAGCCCAAATTTCCCACCGCTAAGCGAGGACCTTTCTTGACCCAGTTGTTAAGTGAGTCACTGCCCCGGTTAAGTTAGGAACATGGTCGTTAAGTGAATCCAGCTTTTCCCCATTGACTTTGCTTGTCGGAAGGTCGCAGAAAGGTCACAAAAGGTTGCCTGACCCCCCCGGGACACTGTGACCGTCGTAAATACGAGTCAGGAGCCAAGTGTCTCAATTCTGATCCCGTGTCCCTGGTCGTAAGTGTGAAAAAGCATCACAAATCTCTTTTTTTTCAGTGCTGTTTTAACTTTGAACAGTCACTAAAATGAAATGTTGCAAATCGAGGACTACTACAAGGGGGATAAGAAACCAGTGGCGGCCGGTAAGGTGGTTATACCGAGGGTTAGCAAGGATTCGTAGTTTTCCTTCACGAGATTGTTGTACAGGTCTTTTTGCCAGTCGGCCAAATTCTTCCACTCTTCGGCGGAGAAATAAACTGCGATGTCCACAAACGTAACCGGCATCTGCAAATTTAAAACAAAAAACCACAGATTCGCACTGGTGGCTTCAAAAAAAAAAAAAAAAAAGTCAAGGCGGCTTTCACACCCAGACCCTCAATCGGTCACCCCTTCCCGCCTGAAGTGAAACCGCAAATTGCAAACCACCCGGGGGGGGGAGGTTCTTAAAAACAAAATTAAAGAAAAATTAAGACAATCGGAGAATCGCCTTCCCAGCCGTAGTTTGGGTTTTTTTTTTAAAATGAATTTAAATTTTTACCTTTTAAAAAAAAATTTAAATTTTTTTTTTAAATTTCTCTAAGTCCCTTTTTTTCCAAGACTAAAGACGGATTTTTGTTGCTAAAATAAATAAATAAAAATCACTCAAAGGGGAAATTCATTGCAAATCCAATGATGACTGTTAAGTAGAAACCCCCCCCAAAATACATTTTGGTTTTTTTTTTCTTTCCTAGCTTGTATTTTGATTTCTTTTTTTAAAATTAAAGTTTTTTTCCCTCTCTTTTTAAGATTAAAGAGTGTTTTGCCACTAAAAATGACGAAGTGACTTCGTTGCAAATCCAGCGACGATTGATACGTAAAAAAAGATAAGATACATTTTTTAAAATTTTCTTTCCTACCGGTAGTTTATATTTTATTTTTTTTAAGTTTCTTTTCTTTTTAAAACCAAAGTTTTTTTTTCTCCTTTTACGATTAAAGTGTGTTTTGCCATTAAAACATTACTAATAGGGAGTTCGTTGCAAATCCAGTGACGATTGATAAATTAAAAAAATACGATACATGCTTAATTTTCTTTCTTAGTTTGTATTTTAACTTAGTTTCTTTTTTAATTTTTTTTATTTTTAAGATTAAAGAGTGTTTTGCCATAAAAACAATTACTAAAACTTTATTGCAAATCCAGCAACGATTGATCAGTAAAAAAAGATGTTTTCCTTCGTAGTTTGTATTTTTTTTAAGTTTTTCTTTTTAAAATGAGTTTTTCTTTTTACGATTAATCATTTGCAATTAAAAATGACTGAAAGTGACTTCAGTGGTAGTTGAGAAGTTAAAAAAAAATGATACGTTTTTAAACTTTCCTCCCTAGTTTATATTTTAATTTTTTTAAAGTTTCTTTTCTTTTTTAAATTCAAGTTTTTCTCTTTTTAAGATTAAAGAGTGTTTTGTCACTAAAAAAATTAAATTCACTGCAAATCTGGTGACAATTGATAAGTTAAAAAAATAAGATACATTTTTTAACTTTCTTTCCTAGTTTGTATTTTAATTTTTGAAGTTTCTTTTTCCAAAAAAAAGTTTTTTTTTCTTTTTAAGATTAGTTTTGCCACTAAAAAATGACTTCAGTGATGATTGATAAGTTAAAAAAATCAGACACATTTTTTAATTTCCCTTCATAGTCGGTATTTTAATTTTTTTAAAGTTTTTCTTTTTAAAATTAGTTTTTTTCTCTTAAGGTTAAAGAGTTTTGCCACCCAAAAATTACTAAAAGTGAGTTCATTGAGACTCGAGTGAGGTTGATAAGTAAAAAAAAAGATACTTTTACCAATTTTCCTACCTAGTTTATATTTTAATTTTTTTAAGTTTCTTTCTAAGTTTAAAGATTGTTTGGTTCCTAAAACATTACTAAAAGCGGATTAGTTGATAATCCAGTAATGACTAATCAATGGAAAATATATTTTTTAAAAATGTTCCTTCCTAGTTTGTATTTTAATTATTTTCTTTTCAGGATTAAAGATTGCTTTGTTACTAAAAAAAAACCCACTAACAATTTAGAAAGAATAGAATAAGAAATATAGAATAGAATAGAACAGAATAAGAAATAGAATAGAATAATAGAACAGAAAATAAAATAGAATGGAAAATAGAATAGAATACAATAGAATAGAATAGAAAATGGAAAATAGAATAGAATACAATAGAATAAGAAATACAATAGAACAGAATAAGGAATAGAATAGAATGGAACTGAAAATAAGATAGAATGGAAAATAACTAGAACTAGAATAAAACAGAATGCAGAATAGAATAGAGAATAAAATAGAATAGAATAAGAAATAGAATGGAATATAGAGAAGAGAATAATAAAATATAGAATAGAATAGAATAAGAAATAGAATGGAATATAGAGAAGAGAATAATAAAATACAGAATAGAATAGAATAGAATAGAATATAGAATAGAATAGAATAAGAAATAGAATGGAATATAGAGTAATGAAATACAGAATAGAATAGAATAGAAAAGAATAATAGAATAGAATAGAATAAGAAATACAATGGAATATAGAGAAGAGAATAATAAAATATAGAATAGAATAAGAAATAGAATGGAATATAGAGAATAATAAAATACAGAATAGAATAGAATAAGAAATAGAATGGAATATAGAGAAGAGAATAATAAAATACAGAATAGAATAGAATAGAATAAGAAATAGAATGGAATATAGAGAAGAGAATAATAAAATACAGAATAGAATAGAATAGAATAGAATAAGAAATAGAATGGAATATAGAGAAAATAATAAAATACAGATAGAATAGAATAGAATAATAGAATAGAATAAGAAATAGAATGGAATATAGAGAAGAGAATAATAAAATACAGAATAGAATAGAATAAGAAATAGAATGGAATATAGAGAATAATAAAATACAGAATAGAATAGAGTAAGAAATAGAATGGAATATAGAGAAGAGAATAATAAAATACAGAACAGAACAGAACAGAAAAGAGCTGGAAGGGACTTTGGAGGTCTTGTAGTCTAACCACAATAAATTCATTGGTAGTGATGACTGATCAGTAGAAAATATAAGATACATTTTTTAATTTTCCTTCCTAGTTTACATTTGAATTTTTTTAAAGTGTCTTTTCTTTTTAAGATTAGTTTGTTTTCTGACTTTTCTTACAAAAAGTGAACCGATTAGAGAAATCCAGTATCGATCGATCAGTAGGAAAATATGTTATTATTTTTTCCCCTTTTCTTCCTAGACTGTCGTTTTCATTTTTCTAAGTCCCTTTTTTAAAGATCAAAGGCTTGTTTTCTTACTCAAAAAAATTCCTAAAAGTGACTTCACTGCAAATCCAGTGAGGATTGATAAAACAGAAAAACAGAAAACCCACTTTTAAATCTCCTTTTCTAGTTGGTCTTGAAAATATTAAAAGATTAGAAATATTAAATTAAAAATGTTCAAAATGCAACAAGCCAAAAACGACAAGCTTGCGAGGTAGGTTGGCCCAAGGAAGAAGGAAGACTCTTAGCAGAGGGAGACCATACATGGAGTCTTCCCATTGGAGCCCACCAAATCAGGTTGGGTCTCATCAAAAAGTTGAAGGACCTGCTTTCCTAAGTCTCCAGATGTGTCGGGAGGACGATTGCTGTCCTACCTATGTTGGGGACACAATTATGGAAGTTCTGATCCCAACTCAACATCTAGAAGCCACCACAGTGGAGAAGGTAAGTCCAGATCTAGCCCACTGTGGTTCCCTAAGTCTCCAGATGTGTCGGGAGGACGATTGCTGTCCTACCCACGTTGGGGACACAATTATGGAAGTTCTGATCCCATCCCAACATCTAGAAGCCACCATAGTGGAGAAGATAAGTCCAGATCTAGCCCATTGTGGTTCCCTAAGTCTCCAGATGTGTCAGGAGGACGATTGCTGTTCTACCTACGTTGGGGACACAATTATGGAAGTTCTGATCCCATCCCAACATCTAGAAGCCACCACAGTGGAGAAGATAAGTCCAGATCTAGCCCACTGTGGTTCCCTAAGTCTCCAGATGTGTCAGGAGGACGATTGCTGTCCTACCCACGTTGGGGACACAATTATGGAAGTTCTGATCCCAACTCAACATCTAGAAGCCACCACAGTGAAGAGGATAAGACCAGATCTAGCCCATTGTGGTTCCCTAACTCTCCAGATGTGTCAGGAAGACGATTGCTGTCCTACCCATGTTGGAGACACAATTATGGAAGTTCTGATCCCATCCCAACATCTAGAAGCCACCACAGTGGAGAAGATAAGACCTGATCTAGCCCATTGTGGCTCCCTAACTCTCCAGATGTGTCAGGAGGACGGTTGCTGTCCTACCCATGTTGGAGACACAATTATGGAAGTTCTGATCCCATCCCAACATCTAGAAGCCACCACAGTGGAGAAGATAAGTCCAGATCTAGCCCATTGTGGTTCCCTAAGTCTCCAGATGTGTCAGGAGGACGATTTTTCTCCTACCCACGTTGGGGACACAATTATGGAAGTTCTGATCCCAACCCAACATCTAGAAGCCACCACAGTGAAGAGGATAAGACCAGATCTAGCCCATTGTGGTTCCCTAACTCTCCAGATGTGTCAGAAGCACGACTGCTGTCCTACCCACTTTAGGGACACAATTATGGAAGTTCTGATCCCATCCCAACATCTAGAAGCCACCACAGTGGAGAAGATAAGTCCAGATCTAGCCCACTGTGGTTCCCTAACTCTCCAGATGTGTCAGGAGGACGATTGCTGTCCTACCCATGTTGGGGACACAATTATGGAAGTTCTGATCCCATCCCAACATCTAGAAGCCACCACAGTGGAGAAGATAAGACCAGATCTAGCCCATTGTGGTTCCTTCAGGAGAACCATCACTCATCCGTCTGAGTAACCAGCCTCTTCCTTTCCCAGCATTCCTTGTTCCACTCAAGATCTATCCCCCTTCCACCTTGAGGACCCCTGACCTTGGGGATCTCTCCCTTGGACCCCGGGGGCAGCCTCAGGACCCAGAAGTTGCGGTTCTTCAGAAGGTTCTCCATGTTCTCCAGCCTCCTCTGCAGGAGGCCGTATTCTTGAATGAGGGTGCCCAGGACGGCCCACTTGTTCTCCAGTTGGTTGCCGAACTCCATAGCTGTCTTCTCACAATCCAAAAGTTTCTTCTCGGCCGTCCCGGACCGGCCCTCCAGGCTGAGCAGACGGGTGGCCAACAGGTCAATCTTCCTCTCCATGGCTTGGACGGTGGCCACCACGCTCCAGAGGGAGGCCTCGGCAGTGTGCAGTTGCGCTTCTCGCATGTGGCTCAGCTCGGGGACCAGCGGGGGCTGGAGAGGCATCAGATGTTGGGCCTCCACGTTCCATTCCTGGAGCTGGAGAAGACCAAGAGTGGAGATTGAGAAGCTACGTCAACCCTTGTCGAGTGGCCTTCACCAAGGAACCTTCAAGCTTACAACGGTGGCCTCAAAGTTACAACGGCGCCACAAAAAGGACCCTTTCTCACCCTTACGTTGCAGCTTCTGCACGGTCACCAAACGGGGCACTTGGCCACCAACTCATATTTATGACGGACGCAAGACCAGGTCATTTCCCCCTTTCGCGAGCTTCCGACCAGCAAGGCCAAGGGGGAAGCAGAGTCCCTTTAGCAAGCATCTTCCTAAAGTTAGGAACTGCAAGGGATTCACTTAACGACATGGAAATGACGGACGTAAAACGGGGGCGAAACTCACCGAACAACGGTCGGGCTTACCGATGGGAAATGTGTGGTCCTAAGCGAAGTCAAGGACTTCACAACGGTGACAAGAGAGGCTGTAACAGGGGGCAAAACCCACTCAACCCCCGTTTCACTTAGCGACGGTTATTCTGGGCTCAAAAAGTCGAGGACTCTCTGTATTTCAGCCCATCCGATTGAGGCCACTGTGCTCGGACCGAACGATTGGACCGCAATCACAACCAAAGAGAGCGGACACAAAATGTGAGTTCATTTCCGCACCGCTTCATGAGGACTAGAAACCTGCGTTAACTGGGGGAGCCATAGATTTTAAAAAGCGGTAATATTCACGCAATTAAGAGATGTAATAGCGGGAATGAAACATACACACATACACTTCTATACAATTCAAATGGCTTTTTGGGCTTGGTATAAATTTCTATGGGATCATTCCGAGTTTACAAAAAGGGCTAAAATTAAATTTGCTACAAAGATACTACACGACTAGCCCTCAACTTACAGCCACTGGTTTAGTGACGGTTGCCAGTGAGGTCGTAAAGCGAGGCAAAACTCGCTTAGCAACCAAAATGTTGGGCTCAGTCGTCGTCGTAAACCAAGGACTATCTGTTTATCGGGAATGTTCAAGCAGCCGCTCTGCAGATGACCAAAGGGGGACTGGCATCGTCGGGGACTACAACTCCCAGAATTCCTCGGTCCAGGACAGCATGCTCTCTAGAAATGCTGGGAAATGGAGTCCCCAGAGGCCAGAGAGTGCCAGCTTAGACAGGGGTCTTCAAACTTGGCACCCTGGCTGAGGAATTCTGGGAGTTGAAGTCCCCCAGTCAGAGAAGGGCCCAGTTTGAAGACCCCTGGTCTGGATCCAAGCCCACAGCTTAATCAAAATGGCCGACTGAGGAATTCTGGGAATTGAAGTCCCCCAGTCAGAGAAGGGCCCAGTTTGAAGACCTCTGAGAGTCTGGATCCAAGCCCACAGCTTAATCAAAATGGCTGACTGAGGAATTCTGGGAATTGAAGTCCACCAGTCATAAAAGGGCCCAGTTTGAAGACCCCTGAGAGTCTGGATCCAAGCCCACAGCTTAATCAAAATGGCCGACTGAGGAATTCTGGGAATTGAAGTCCCCCAGTCAGAGAAGGGCCCAGTTTGAAGACCCCTGAGAGTCTGGATCCAAGCCCACAGCTTAATCAAAATGGCCAACTGAGGAATTCTGGGAATTGAAGTCCCCCAGTCAGAGAAGGGCCCAGTTTGAAGACCCCTGATCTGGATCCAAGCCCACAGCTTAATCAAAATGGCTGACTGAGGAATTCTGGGAATTGAAATCCACCAGTCATAAAAGGGCCCAGTTTGAAGACCCCTGGTCTGGATCCAAGCCCACAGCTTCATCAAAATGGCCGACTGAGGAATTCTGGGAATTGAAGTCCACCAGTCATAAAAGGGCCCAGTTTGAAGACCCCTGAGAGTCTGGATCCAAGCCCACAGCTTCATCAAAATGGCCAACTGAGGAATTCTGGGAATTGAAGTCCACCAGTCATAAAAGGGCCCAGTTTGAAGACCCCTGAGAGTCTGGATCCAAGCCCACAGCTTCATCAAAATGGCCGACTGAGGAATTCTGGGAATTGAAGTCCACCAGTCATAAAAGGGCCCAGTTTGAAGACCCCTGAGAGTCTGGATCCAAGCCCACAGCTTAATCAAAATGGCCGACTGAGGAATTCTGGGAATTGAAGTCCCCCAGTCAGAGAAGGGCCCAGTTTGAAGACCCCTGATCTGGATCCAAGCCCACAGCTTAATCAAAATGGCTGACTGAGGAATTCTGGGAGTTGAAGTCCACCAGACATAAAAGGGCCAAGTTGGAAGACCCCTGAGCTTAGAGAGGAAGCTGACTGAAAGATGGGGGGGGGAGAAGGGGGCGTCTTCTTGTGAGACTGGCCTGCCCCGCAGGTTTGTTGTGATGGGAGGTCACATGATTGGCCAAGTCCCTCCCCCAGCACCCAGGTTGGCTCTAAGGAAGAGGAAGGGAGGGGCCTGCCTCACAGGGGTGTCGCTGGCCAGCAGCATCTGGGGCTCAAAGCAGCCCCTGCGGAAGCTGCTGTTTCAAAAGAGGGGGGGAGGGATCTACTGGATCTCTGGGAGTGGGAACAGTCCTGGAGAGGGGGGGGAAATCTCCTGGATCCCTGGGCAATGACCGTCGGGAGTCGCTGGGGATCCCTCGGGGGTAGGGGCAGTCAAGGGGATCTCCTGGATTCCTTGGCGTGGGGAGATGGGGAACCTCTAGATCACCTGAGGATCACCAATCATGAGGAAGGGGACCTGCTAGATCCCTTCGGGGAAGGGCCAGTCAGGGGAGGTCATGCAATCTCTGGGATGGGGCAGGGAATCCTCTAGGGTGGGGGGGAATCGCGAGGAAGGGGAACTACTGGATCCCTTGGGCCACAGAAATTGGGGATCGGGGCAGGCAGGGGAGAATCGACTAGACTCCCCCAAGAGCCAGGGGGCAGTCAAGGGATCTATCAGATCCCTGAAGTAAGTGTGTGTGTGTGTCTGTGTGTGTGTCTCTGTGTGTGTGTGTGATTCTCCTGAATCTCCTGGAGAACAGGGGAGGAGATCTTGAGCCAGAGGGCAATCCTGGAGGAGGAGATCTGCTGGGTTCCTTGGGGGCAAGGGGCAGTCAGGGGATCCCCCAGGGGAGGAACAAACCCTGGATCCCCCCCCCCGGAGGTAGAGGATCTTCTGGACCCACTGGGGCGGAGGGGGTGGCAGTAAGAGGAATCCCCTGAAGTAGGGCAGATAGGAGAGATTGGTCTAGTCTAGTGGCTCCACTGGGGGTGGGGAAGGTTGGATCCTGGCGGGCAGAGGGGCACAAGAGATCCCCTGGAGTGGGACAGGGATCTCCCAGCTCCACTGGGGATGGGGGGGACTGGATACTGGGGGAGCAGAAGGGGCACAAGAGATCCCATGGAGTGGGACAGGGATCTCCTAGCTCCACTGGGGGGCACAGGAGGCTGGACCCCAGTGGGGCAGAGGGGCACAAGGGATCCCCTGGAGTGGGACAGGGATCTCCCAGCTCCACTGGGGATGGGGGGGACTGGATACTGGGGGAGCAGAAGGGGCACAAGAATATCCCGTGGAGTGGGACAGGGATCTCCTAGCTCCACTGGGGGGCACAGGAGGCTGGACCCCAGTGGGGCAGAGGGGCACAAGGGATCCCCTGGAGTGGGACAGGGATCTGCTGGCTCAACTGGAGGCCAGGAAGTCGGATCCCAGCAGGCAGAGGGGCATAAGAGATTGCCTGGAATGGGACAGGGATCTGCTGGCTCTACTGGGGACCAGGAGGCTGGACCATGGGGGGGGGCAGAGGAGCACAAGAGATCCCCTGGAGTGGGACAGGGATCTCCCAGCTCCACTGGGGACGGGGGGGGGAATTGGCTCCCAGAGGGGGCAGAGCAGCACAAGGGAATCCCTTGGAGTGGGACAGGGATCCCCCAGCTCCACTGGGGACCAGGAGACTGAATCCTTGGGGGGGGCTAGAGGGGCTCAAGGGATCCCCTGGAGTGGGACAGGCATCTCCCGGCTCCACTGCAGGTGGGGGAGGGGGCTGGATCCCAGGGGGGGTGCAGAGGGGGCGGATGGTGATTGGGGGGGGGGAAATGTGTGTGTGTGTGTGTGTGTGTGTGTGTGTGTGTGTGTGTAGAGAAAGCAAAAGGAGGGGAAGGAGGGAAGCCCACCCCCCCTCCGGCCCCCTCCCCGAAAACTCCCCCCTCGCTGGTGGCCTCCCCCTCCCATCCTCCCCATATCCCCTTCGTCACTGGGGAGGGGGGAGGGGGCTAAGGAAGCCCCCCACCCACCCAGCCTTTTCCTCCAAAAACCCCCCTCCCCTCCCTCCTCCAAGCCCCCCACCCAGCCTTTCCCCCTCCCTCCTCCAAGCCCCCCCTCCCTCCTCCAAACACCCCACCCAGCTTTTCCCCCTCCCTCCTCCAAGCCCCCCCACCTTTCCCTCTCCCTCCAAGGCCCCCCTCCCTTCCCTCCTCCAAGCCCCCCACTCAGCCTTTCCCTCTCCCTCCTCCAAGGCCCCCACCCAGCCTTTCCCCCTCCCTCCAAGCCCCCCCTCCCTCCTCCAAGCCCCCCCACCCAGCCTTTCCCTCTCCCTCCTCCAAGCCCCCCCTCCCCTCCCTCCTCCAAGCCCCCTACTCAGCCTTCACTCTCTCTCCTCCAAGCCCCCCCCAGCCTTCCTCCCTCCTCCCCTCCCCACTCCAGCGGGCCCGATCCTGCTCCGGGGACCCCCACCCACCCACCCACCCTGCGATCCAGCTTGTCGGGCCTGCTGGGCGCCCCCCCTCCCCGGCCCGTGTTGTGTGTCTGTGTGTGTGGGTGTGTGGGTGGGTTGGTGGGTTGTGAGTGTGGTCTGGGGGGGGTCTCTCACCTGGGCGGGGGCCCACTCCGCCATGGCGGCGCTGGGGCGGGGGGCGGCGCGGCTGGGGAGGGGGCGCCGGGGCCGGGCGGGGCGGAGGCGGCGGCTGCACAGCCAGGAAGCCTCGGGCGCTGCTGGATCCTCGCCGGGAGGCGCCCCCTGCAGGGCGGAGGAGGCACCGCCGCGCCCTCCGCCCCGCCCCGGCCCGGCCCGGGACCTTCGACGCAACGGCCCCCCCCCGCCTCCGCTCTCCTCCGCCACGCGCCGCCCGGGATCCCGTTCCCACGTGCTTACCACGGACACGTGTCCAATGGCGGCCCCGATGCAGCCCGAGCAGCAAGAGATCCGCTCTGGGTCACCCGTCCACCCCCCATGGGATGGACACGTGTATTGCAACACTGAGGATGCGCCTTCGGACGGACACGTTTATTGCATCCTTCCCCCAAGGCTGAGCGGGCTCCTTCACGTGTGCATCGGATTGGACACGTGTATTCCAACACTGAGGATGCGGCTCCGGCCCGACACGTGTATTGCATCCTTCCCCCAAGGCTGAGCGTGCTCCTTCACGTGTGCATCGGATTGGACACGTGTATTGCAGCACTGAGGATGCGCCTTCACACGGGTTTCGGCCGGACACGTGTATTGCATCCTTCCCCCAAGGCTGAGCATGCTCCTTCACGTGTGCATCAGATTGGACACGTGTATTGCAGCACTGAGGATGCGCCTTCACAGGTGCTTCGGCCGGACACGTGTATTGCATCCTTCCCCCAAGGCTGAGCGTGCTCCTTCACGTGTGCATCCGATTGGACACGTGTATTGCAGCACTGAGGATGCGCCTTCGGACGGACACGTTTATTGCATCCTTCCCCCAAGGCTGAGCGGGCTCCTTCACGTGTGCATCGGATTGGACACGTGTATTCCAACACTGAGGATGCGGCTCCGGCCCGACACGTGTATTGCATCCTTCCCCCAAGGCTGAGCGTGCTCCTTCACGTGTGCATCGGATTGGACACGTGTATTGCAGCACTGAGGATGCGCCTTCACACGGGTTTCGGCCGGACACGTGTATTGCATCCTTCCCCCAAGGCTGAGCATGCTCCTTCACGTGTGCATCAGATTGGACACGTGTATTGCAGCACTGAGGATGCGCCTTCACAGGTGCTTCGGCCGGACACGTGTATTGCATCTTTCCTGAGACTGAGGATGCTCCTTCACATGTGCTTGGGATGGACACGTGTCACACACACACACACACACACACACACCCCGTGGTTTGGCCGGACAGGTGTATTGCAACACGGAGGATGCTCCTTCACACATGCTTCGGCTGGACACGTATATTGCATCCTTCCCGAGGCTGAGGGTGCTCCTTCACATGTGCTTGGGATGGACACGTGTATTGCAACACTGAGGATGCGCCTTCACACGTGCTTCGGCCAGACACGTGTATTGCCTCCTTCCCAAGGCTGAGGGTGCTCCTTCACATGTGCTTCGGATTGGACACATGTATTGCAACAGTGAGGATGTGACTTCACACGTGCTTCGGCCAGACACGTGTATTGCAAGTTTCCCAAAGCCGAGCATGCTCCTTCACACGTGCTTTGGATTGGACACGTGTATTGCAACACTGAGGATGCGCCTTCACGCTTGCTTCGGATGGACACGTGTCCTCCCGGGGTCCCGTTCCCACGTGCTTACGACGGACACGTGTCCAATGGCGGCCCCGATGCAGCCCGAGCAGCAAGAGATCTGCCCTGGATCACCCGTCCACTCCACCCCCCACGGTTTGGCCGGAAGCGTGTATTGCAAGGCGGAGGATGCGCCTTCACACGTGCTTCGGCCAGACACGTGTATTGCATCTTTCCCGAGGCTGAGGGTGCTCCTTCACGTGTGCTTCGGATGGACACGTGTCCACCCGGGATCCCGTTCCCATGTGCTTACGACAGACACGTGTCCAACGGACAGGCACGTGTATTGAAAGCTTCCCAAGGCTGAAGATGCTCCTTCACACGTGCTTTGGCCATGTCCCCATGGATGCTCCCGCATGTTCTTTGGAGGGACACGTGTACTGCATGCATGCCAACCCCGAGGATGCTTGTTCACACGTGCTTTGCATGGACACGTGTGTACTGCAGGCCCCGGGCCCGTTGCAGCCTGAGGTTTTGGGATTCTGCCTTCCCAGCCAAGCAGACTTCAGGGGCTAGGATCTCCCCTTGGTCACCCATCCCAACCCTCAGGGATGCTCCTTCACATGCACTTTGGATGGACACGTGTATTGCAAGCATCCCAACCCGGAGGATGCTCCTTCACATGTGCTTTGGATAGACACGTGTCCTGGAAGCCCCGGCCCCGATGCAGTCTGATGAGCTGGGGTTCTCCCTCCCAGAAGCAAGGATCTCCCCTTGGTACCCCATCCCTGTCCCGAGAAGATTGCTTCACACGTGCTTGGGCCGAACATGTGTCCTGGAGGCCCATCCAAATCCCAAGGAGGCTTTTTCTTCACATCTGTTTTGGATGGACACGTGTATTAGAAGCCATAGGCTCCATGCAACTTGAGGATCTCCACTTGGTCCCCCATTCTGGCCCTGAGAAGGCGGCTTCACACATGTTTTCGCTGGACACGTGTCCCAAAAGGCCTAGGATCCGGGCACTGTAACCCGGTCGACCTGTGCCAGGCTGTCTTCCTCTTTGGGGCCAAGTCTGATTCCAGCGAGGATCTCCTCGTGGTGCCCCATCCCGGCTCCAAGAAAGCTGCTTCACACGTGCTTTGGATGGACAAGTGTATTGGAAGCCTTAGGCCCCATGCAGCTGGAGTACAGCTAGTCCTTAACTTACACCGGTCCATTTAGTGACTGTTCGAACTTACCACGGCAGGGAAAAAAGAGACTTAGCACCCTATTTCGCATTCACGACCTGGGGCAGGGGTTCAAGTGATCCCCTGCAGGCTTTGATCCAGGCCAGGGGTCTTCAGATTTGGCCCTGTTATGACTGGTGGACCAACTCCCAGAATTCCTCAGCCATGCACGCTAGCTGAGGAATTCTGGGAGTTGAAGTCCACCAGTCATAAAAGGGCCAAGTTGGAAGACCCCTGAGAGTCTGGATCCAAGCCCGCAGTTTCATCAAAATGGCCGACTGAGGCATTCTGGGAGTTGAAGTCCACCAGTCATAAAAGGGCCAAATTGGAAGACCCCTGAGAGTCTGGATCCAAGCCCCCAGTTTCATCAAAATGGCCGACTGAGGAATTCTGGGAGTTGAAGTCCATCAGTCGTAAAAGGGCCAACTTTGAAGACCCCCTGGTCTGGATCCAAGCCCGCAGTTTCATCAAAATGGCCGACTGAGGAATTCTGGGAGTTGAAGTCCACCAGTCATAAAAGGGCCAAGTCTGAAGACCCCTGAGAGTCTAGATCCAAGCCCCCAGTTTCATCAAAATGGCCGACTGAGGAATTCTGGGAGTTGAAGTCCACCAGTCATAAAAGGGCCAAGTTTGAAGACCCCCTGGTCTGGATCCAAGCCCACAGTTTCATCAAAATGGCTGACTGAGGCATTCTGGGAGTTGAAGTCCACCAGTCATAAAAGGGCCAAGTCTGAAGACCCCTGAGAGTCTAGATCCAAGCTCCCAGTTTCATCAAAATGGCCGACTGAGGCATTCTGGGAGTTGAAGTCCACCAGTCATAAAAGGGCCAAGTCTGAAGACCCCTGAGAGTCTGGATCCAAGCCCACAGTTTCATCAAAATGGCCGACTGAGGCATTCTGGGAGTTGAAGTCCATCAGTCGTAAAAGGGCCAAGTTTGAAGACTCCCTGGTCTGGATCCAAGCCCACAGTTTCATCAAAATGGCTGACTGAGGCATTCTGGGAGTTGAAGTCCAGGAGTCGTAAAAGGGCCAAGCCCCCAGTTTCATCAAAATGGCCGACTGAGGAATTCTGGGAGTTGAAGTCCACCAGTCGTAAAAGGGCCAAGTTTGAAGACTCCCTGGTCTGGACCCAAGCCCCCAGTTTCATCAAAATGGCCGACTGAGGAATTCTGGGAGTTGAAGTCCACCAGTCCTCAAAGGGCCAAATTGGAAGACCCCTGAGAATCTGGATCCAAGCCCGCAGTTTCATCAAAATGGCCGACTGAGGCATTCTGGGAGTTGAAGTCTATCAGTCGTAAAAGGGCCAACTTTGAAGACCCCATGGTCTGGATCCAAGCCCGCAGTTTCATCAAAATGGCCGACTGAGGAATTCTGGGAGTTGAAGTCCACCAGTCGTAAAAGGGCCAAGTTTGAAGACTCCCTGGTCTAGATCCAAGCCCCTAGTTTCATCAAAATGGCTGACTGAGGAATTCTGCGAGTTGAAGTCCACCAGTCATAAAAGGGCCAAGTTGGAAGACCTCTGAGAGTCTGGATCCAAGCCCACAGTTTCATCAAAATGGCTGACTGAGGAATTCTGGGAGTTGAAGTCCACCAGTCGTAAAAGGGCCAAGCCCCAAGTTTCATCAAAATGGCCGACTGAGGAATTCTGGGAGTTGAAGTCCACCAGTCATAAAAGGGCCAAGTTGGAAGACCCCTGGTCCGGATCCAAGCCCCCAGTTTCATCAAAATGGCCGACTGAGGAATTCTGGGAGTTGAAGTCCACCAGTCGTAAAAGGGCCAAGTTTGAAGACTCCCTGGTCTAGATCCAAGCCCCTAGTTTCATCAAAATGGCTGACTGAGGAATTCTGTGAGTTGAAGTCCACCAGTCATAAAAGGGCCAAGTTGGAAGACCTCTGAGAGTCTGGATCCAAGCCCACAGTTTCATCAAAATGGCTGACTGAGGAATTCTGGGAGTTGAAGTCCACCAGTCGTAAAAGGGCCAAGCCCCAAGTTTCATCAAAATGGCTGACTGAGGAATTCTGGGAGTTGAAGTCCACCAGTCATAAAAGGGCCAAGTTGGAAGACCCCTGGTCCGGATCCAAGCCCCCAGTTTCATCAAAATGGCCGACTGAGGAATTCTGGGAGTTGAAGTCCATCAGTCGTAAAAGGGTCAAGTTTGAAGATTCCCTGGTCGGGATCCAAGCCCCCAGTTTCATCAAAATGGCCGACTGAGGCATGCTGGGAGTTGAAGTCCACCAGTCATAAAAGGGCCAAGTGTGAAGACCCCCTGGTCTTCTCACCTATTTCACAGCCAGGAGACATGGGCTGGTGTCTTCCTGCCGGCCTCCGGGCTGCTTTTGAATCCGCCTCCTAGCCGCTATCCCATGATTTCCTGGTGGTGCCCCATCCGACGCCCAGCTGGGTCCTTGGGTCTTCTTCCAGCCAAGTCAATTTGGGAGAGGCTCTCCTCTTGGTCCCCCATCCCAGCTCCAAGTTTTGTCTGTATCTCCTGCCTTTCCTCAGCCAGGACATCAAGTGGGTTAATCCTAGAGTGTACCCCAGGATTTCCTGGTGGTGCCCCATCCGACTCCCAGGCACATCCTGGATCTTCTTCCAGCCAAATCGATTCGGGAGAAGCTCTCCTCTTGGTCCCCCATCCCAGCTCCAAGCTTTGTCTTTATCTCCTTTCCTCAGCCAGAACATGCCAGTGGGCTACTCCTAGATTTTACCCCGGGATTTCCTGGTGGTGTGTCATCTGACGCCCAGCCACGTCCTTGTGTGAAACCCACACACCCACTCAGCTCCCTGCTTCGCACACGCATTGCGGGAGCAAAGCTGGTTTGTCTCGGCTTGATTGAACCTCACCTCGGTTTTCCCAGCCAAGTCGACCCGGGCAAGGATCTCCTCTTGGTCTCCCATCCCTGTTCCAAACATTGCTTTTTTTCTGACCCCTTTCTTTGCCCAGCCAGGTGGTGCAGGTGAGTTTAGTCCTGCCTCCTTCCGGGCTCTTTTCGACTTCCCATTCTAACCTTTACCCTAGGCTTTCCTGGTGGTGCCCCATCCGATTCCCAGCCAAATCCGTTGTATGAAATTAACCTCGCCCATGGACGCGTCACACGTGCTTGGACCGTTCCCATGTGTTGGGGACAAAATGATCCCACCACGGCCCAATGAAACCCCAGGGTGTTTTCTCCCTTCCCAGCCAAATCTACAGCCTAAGGATTTCCTGGTGGTGTCCCATCCCACCTCACTTGTTGCTTTTTCCAACCCGTTGTACGGTTTTTTTTTCTTCTTCCCATTTTGGAACCTCACCTCTCCCTCAAAAGGGACACCAGGGGGCGCCCTCTTCCTTCTTATTCTTCCTCCTGCTTTCAAGTCCCCCTCGTAGTCTCTAGCCCTTGGCTTTCCTGGTGGTGCCTCATCCAACGTCCCGCCGCACCTTGACAACTTCTGTGCAATCCATTCCTCTCCACCGAGTTTCACACAGCTGGGTTTCTTTCGCGGGAACCCTGCAACCTGGCTAGGCTACCGCCATTTCCCGTGTTTCTCTCACGCCTAGGGTTTGCACACGCGTGTGCCGCGTGACCGATCACGCAACCCCAAGGAACGGATCCTGCAAACAACCTGGTTGATCTGGCAGTTTTGAGATGGGAGAGGGGGGGGCGCTGATCAGATTTTGCTGCCTCCGTCGGGAACGTGATTGTCATCGGATATTTATTAATCTTGATAAATATTAAAAATTATTTATATATATAAAAAAAGATTGCCCACCGTGGATAGAAAAGAAAAGGCGGACAAATGAGATTTTTTTTGCCCCTTCCACTTCACCGATGCCTCTCTTAGTAACGCTACAAAAAATGGCTTCCGTCATCTTCTAGATTCTTTGGAGAGCCTTGACTCTTAATTCAGAGACCGGGGGGATCGCCGAGTGGCCTCCCGTCCCAGCCAACCTGGAATCGACGCTGCATTTTGGGAGGTTGCTTGAAACAGGAACGCCAAACCCAACGTTGACTTTTGAGAAGCGTTTGGGACAAGCACACAGGCACAACAAGCTGGGTTTTTTTTTGTGTTGCAGTTGTCAACCTAGCTGATGTATTTTCCCACACTCCCACAAAAGGAAGAGCCACCTTTGGCTAAAATGGCACCCATTGGCTGCAGAAGAGGCCTCCCTGCAGCTGCGGGAAATCCTCAAACGGGGGTGTCCCGCTTTCATATCAGTGGACTTCAACTCCCAGAATTCCCCGGGCTGCATGTTTTAAGAGGGCTGGACGTCAACTCCCAGAATCCCCCAGCCAGCCGTGCTTTAAAGGGTAGACGTCAACTCCCAGAATCCCCCAGACAGCAGGCTTTAATAGAGGTGGACTTCAATTCCCAGAATTCCCCAGTTGGTATGCTTTAAGAGGGGTGGACTTCAACTCCCAGAATCCCCCAGCGAACATACTTTAACGGGAGGACTTCAACTCCCAGAATCCGCCAGCCGGCACGCTTTAAAAGGGGTGGACAATTCCCAGAATCCCCCAGCCAACCTTGGTTTAAGAGGGATGGACTTCAACTCCCAGAATCCCCCAGTGAACATAGTTTAATGGGAGGACTTCAACTCCCAGAATCCCCCAGCCAGCATGCTTTAAATGGGGTGGACTATCTCCCAGAATCCCCCAGCCAGCCATGCTTTAAGAGGGGAGGACTTCAACTCCCAGAATCCCCCAGTGAACATATTTTAATGGGAGGACTTCAACTCCCAGAATCCCCCAACCAGCATGCTTTAAAAGGGATGGACCAACTCCCAGAATCCCCCAGCCAGCCTGCTTTAAGAGGGCAGACTTCAACTCCCAGAATCCCCCAAGCGTGCTTTAAGAGGGGAGGACTTCAACTCCCAGAATTCCTTCGCCATAATGCTGTGGAGGGGGGGGAATTCTAGAAGTCCAGAGATTTCAAGTTGCTGAGCCGGCAGGGGAATTCTGGGAGTTGACGTCCCCACGGCTTAAAAGAGTCAATGTGGCAAAAGAGCTTGTCGTACTACAATTCCCATCGGGCTGTCATTGCGAGAGTAACAGGGCGTGTCGCCCGCGGGCACCGGGTTGCAGACGCCGCTCACGCGAAGTCAGCGGCATTTCCCCTCCCTTTGTTCCTTCCGCGCAGGCGCGATTCTCGCTCCTGGGCGGTAGGTGGCGCTGCCGAACAACTGCGCCGCCCGGATCCGCTCTTGGCAACTTACTTTCGCGCCGGATGAAAAGGACCAGCCAATCGTATTCCTCTTCCCGCTTCCCGCCTCCCCCGTCGGCTCCGCCCCACCCCTTCGAGCGGTTAACTCTTTCCTCGCTAGAGCGGAGTGAGAAAGGGCTGGACGCGACGGGAAAAGTCGCCAGGCGTTCCGCCGGCTTTTCTTACTCAGCCAACAAAATGTATTCGGATTATACTTGAAGATGCAAGGGAGGAGGGTAGAACGTTTACTAAAATAGATGTTTACAAAGATTAATACCTAATGTTGTATGCTATGTTCTAGGAGGGTTGTTTAGCAATAGGATCTTATGTTTCATGTTGACCACATTAATTTCGAAACAGATAGAAGAAACGCCAATCAAATAAAATGTAACAGGAGTATAGTTGAGACTAGACGCGAGGGGTGGGGGGGGGAAAAAGGCTTACTAATTCAGACTTTTTCAAAGACGAATACTTAGTATTGTATACCAGGTATCATGTTGATTGCTGCATAATATGTTTTTATGTCCAATGCTGATTGTTTTAATAAAAGAATTTAAAAAAAAAAAAAAAAAAAAGGTCATCAATGTGAAAAACAGTCACAAGTGAAAAAATGGTTCTGTGAAAAAGCAGTGATTGTGAAAACTGTCATAAATGTGAAAAACTGTCATAAGTGAAAAATGGTTGCGTGAAAAAGTCGTGAGAAAAACGGTCGGGTGAAAAACGGTTGTATGAAAAACGGTTCTGTGAAAAAAACGATTGAGTGTGAAAACGGTCATCAATGGGAAAAATGGTCATCAATGGAAAAAACAGTCATAAGCGTGAAAAACAGCCATAAGTGTGAAAAAACGAGTAAGTGTGAAAATGGTCATAAATGTGAAAAACGGTCGTAAGTGAAAAACGGTCCTGTGAAAAAATGGTGGTAAGTTGAAAAAAACAGTCGTAAGTGAAAACGGTGGTAAATGAAAAAGGTTGTAAGTGAATAACAGTCGTAAGTGTGAAAAAATGGTCGTCAGTGTGGAAAATGGTCGTCAGTGTGAAAAAATGGTCGTCAGTGTGAAAAACATTCCTTCTCTCAGGGCTGTAGCAACTGTGGTCATCAACTCCATTCGTGTCACTCGGAGTCTGCCTGAAGAAGGGATTGGCCACTTCCCAGCTTAGTCTGCAGACCTGGGATTTCCTTGTGGTCTCCTTTCCTTATCCTAATCTAACTACACCCTAATCATTGCCACTGCCTTGTTCCAGATTATAGATGATTCTCCAGTTACGACCATTCATTTAGCGACTGCGAAAAAAGTGACGGGGGACCCTTCTTCACACTTACGACCGTTGCAGCCTCCTTGTGGTCGCATGATCCAAAATTCAGAGCTCATATTTACAACGGTCGAAGAGTCCTGGAGTTGCTTTTGCGACCGTCTGACAAGCAAAGCCGAATTCGCTTAGCGACCATGGGACTAACAACCACTTCACAACTGTGGGAAGGCAGGTCGTAAAACGAGGCAAAACTCCCTTAATGACTGCCTTGCTTATCCGTGGAAATTTGAGGCTCAACGGGGAGACAGATTCGCTTAACGGCCGTGTTACAGGTAGTCCTCGACTTAGCGACCACAGAGCCCAAAATTTTGGTCGCTAAGGGAGACATAGGTTTCGACCCGTTTTATGACTAGTCCTCAACTTACGACCACAGTTCAGGCCCAAGTGAGTTTTGTCACCTTTTACGACCTTGCTTTCCTCAGTCGCTAAGCGAATCACTCCGGTCGATAAGCGTGTAACCTGGTCGTTAAGCGAATCTGTCTCCATTGCTCGTCAGAAGGTCGCAAACAGAGATCACGTCATCCCCGGGACCCTGCGACCGTCATAAATATGAATCCGTTGCCAAGCGTCTGAAGTTGGATCCCGTGACTCTGGGGAAGGCTGCAACGGTCGTTAAGTAGGAAATACGGCCCTCAGTCACCGTCGTAACTTGAGGACTTTCCCGTACTAGCTGGTGAACAAGCAAAGTCGATGGCGAAGCCAGATTCACTGAACACCTTAGCCAAATGTAAGAGTTTTGATCACTTTATAAAGGTGGTTGCGTGTAAAAAAATGGTCCTCAGTCCCATTGTAACTTGACACGGTCGCTGTATGAAGCGTCGTAAGTCGAGGATTCCCTGTGGCTCTGAAATGATGACCCAACGGGTCACCGTATATTAGTCCTCGACTTACAACGGTCTGCTTAGTGTCCGTTCGTAGTCAAAATGGCCCCTATAAAAATGAGTGTCAGAAATGGCAGATGGGAGATTTGGCCACTAGGGGGCAGCAACCAACCGAGTAATGCAGGGGTAGGCAACCTTGGCTATTTTATGACTGGTGGACTTCAACTCCCAGAATTCCTGAGCCAGCCTGGCTCAGCTTGGAAACCTCTCCCTTTCCCCTCAGCATGGCTGGCTCAGGCATTCTGGGAGTTGAAGTCCACCAGTCACAAAAGAGCCAAGATAGCCTACCCCTGGTCTAGACCTAGGCCGCTTTATGACTGGTGGACTTCAACTCCCAGAATTCCTGAGCCAGCATGGCTCAGCTTGGAAACCTCTCCCTCTCCCCTCAGTATGGCTGGCTCAGGAATTCTGGGAGTTGAAGTCCACCAGTCATAATGCCTGAATTTTGATCACGTGACCGTGAGGAAAAAATATTTAAAGATTTAAACCAGGGGCCTTCAAACCTGGCCCTTTTATGACTGCTGGACTTCAACTCCCAGAATTCCTGACCCAGCGTGGGGGAACTATGGCCCCCCTCATGACTGGTGGACTTCAACTCCCAGAATTCCTGAGCCAGCTTGGCTCAGCTTGGAAACCTCTCCCTTTCCCCTCAGCATGGCTGGCTCAGGAATTCTGGGAGTTGAAGTCCACCAGTCATAAAAGAGCCAAGGGGGCCTACCCCTGGATGAGTGATTTCAAAAAACCAGGCCGAGTTAAACTGAGTTAGTTGGACAGTAGGTTGGAAAAAATACAGTGGTCCTCGATTTACGACCACAATGGAACCCCTCAACTTTCCGTCGTTAAGTGAGACAGGGGTTAAAATGAGTGGCTTCTCCATGGACCTTGCTGGTTTGCCAGCTAGTACGGGAAAGTTCTCGAGTAACGACACTTCATTTAGCCACTGTTCAAAGTTACGACGGCACGGGAAAAGGTGACTGATGGTCATTTTTCATACTTAAAAAGTATAACTGTCTTTCACACACAACCATTTTTTCACACTTATAAGCGTTTTTCACCTTTATGACCGTTTTTTCACATTTATGACCATTTTCACACTTAACCATTTTTTCATACACATCCATTTTTTCACATGACCATTTTTCACACTTACGACCGTTTTGCAGCCATCATTCTTTAAGAGGGGTGGGCATCAAATCCCAGAATCCCCCAGCAAGCATACTTTAAGAGGGGAGGATTTCAACTCCCAGAATCCCGCAGTCAGCACGCTTTGAGAGGGGTGGACTTCAATTCCCAGAATCTCCCAGCTGGCATCGTTTAAGAGGAGTGGACTTCAACTCCCAGAATGCCCCAGCTGTCATGCTTTAACAGGTGGACTTCAATTCCCAGAATCCCCTAGCCAGCACGCTTTGAGAGAGGTGGACGTCAACTCCCAGAATCTCCCAGCCAGCATGCTTTGAGAGGGGTGGACTTCATCTCCCAGAATCGCCCAGCCAGCACGCTTTGAGAGGGGAGGACTTCAACTCCCAGAATCCCCCAGCCAGAATAATTTAAGAGGGGTGGACTTCAACTCCCAGAATCCCCCAGCCAGAATAATTTAAGAGGGATGGACTTTAACTCCCAGAATCCCCCAGCCAGAATAATTTAAGAGGGGTGGACTTCAACTCCCAGAATCCCCCAGCCAGCACGCTTTGAGAGGGGAGGACTTCAACTCCCAGAATCCCCCAACAAGAATAATTTAAGAGGGGTGGACTTCAACTCCCAGAATCCCCCAGCCAGCATGCTTTAAGAGGGGTGGACTTCAACTCCCAGAATCCCCCAGCCAGCATGCTTTAACAGGTGGACTTCAACTCCCAGAATCCCCCAGCCAGCATGCTTTAAGAGGGGTGGACTTCAACTCCCAGAATCCCCCAGCCAGCATGCTTTAACAGGTGGATTTCAACTCCCAGAATCCCCCAGCCAGCACACTTTAAGAGGGGAGGACTTCAATTCCCAGAATTCCTTAGCCATCATGCTGTCCACAGATCTCAAGTTACTGAGCTGGCTGGGGAATTCTGGGAGTTGGAAGTCCCCACGCCTTTAAACAGCCAATATTGTGAAAGAGCCGAATTGAATATTGTGGGTTTTTTTTTAATGGATAGATTGCCTAGAAATCAATTTATTCATCAAGATGCAGGGATTTTACAAGGCAGGGCTTAAGGGTTTCCAATCCCTTGTAGCCTTTTGGCTGAGTAAGAAAAGCCGGCGGAACGCCTGGCGACTTTTCCCGTCGCGTCCAGCCCTTTCTCACTCCGCTCTAGCGAGGAAAGAGTTAACCGCTCGAAGGGGTGGGGCGGACCCGACGGGGGAGGGGGAAGCGGGAAGAAGAATACGATTGGCTGGCCCTTTTCATCCGGCGCGAAAGTAGTTGCCAAGAGCGGATCCGGGCGGCGAAGTTGTTCGGCAGCGCCACCTACCGCCCAGGAGCGAGAATTGCGCCTGCGCGGAAGCAACAAAGGGAGGGAAAATGCCGCTGAAGTCGCCTGAACGGCTTCTGCAACCTGATGCCCCCGGGCGACAAACCCCATTACTCTCGCAATGACAGCCCGATGGGAATTGTAGTACGACAAGTGGAACGGGGGTGCACTTACTACCCTTTTTCACAGTGGAAACCGTGTTTCACTTAAAACCATTTTTTCACGTACGACCGTTTTTCACACTTACGACCATTATTCACTTATGACCGTTTTTCACATTTACGACCGTTTTCACTTATGATTTTTTTCAGGTACCACCATTTTTTCCTACTTACGACCATTTTTCATACGACCCTTTTTTACCTACATCCGTTTTTCATTTGCGAGTTTTTCACATTTATGACCGTTTCACACTTAATGACCGGTTTTTCACAACCATTTTTTCGCACTTATGACTGTCTTTACTTAGGACCATTTTTTCACTGACATCCGTTTTTCACATTTACGACCGTTATTCACTTGTCTCCATTTTTCACATTTATGACCGTTTTCACACTTAATGACTGTTTTTTCACAACCATTTTTTCACACTTACGATTTTTTACTTATGACCATTTTTCACTTATGACTGTTATTCACTTACGACTGTTTTCCACATTAATGACTGTTTTCACACGTAATGACTGTTTTTCATACTTATGACCGTTTTTCACTTACAACCGTTTCTTCACTTACGACCGTTTATCACACTTACGGTTTTTCAATTGCGATTGTTTTTCGCTTACCTTTTTTCTCACAATCGTTTTTCACACGTTTTTCACTTACCATTTTTTCACTTATGACCGTTTCCCATTTACAATCGTTTTTCACATTGACTGTTTTCACACTTATGACTGTTTTTTCACACATGACCATTTTTTTCACAGTTTTGACCGTTTTTCACATTTACGACTGTTTTCACACTTTGGACTATTGCAACATCTCCATGGCCGTGGGATCAAAATGCAGATGCTTGGCATCTGACTCATCTTTTTTTTTTTTTTATATATAAAAATTCTTTTATTAAAACAATTAACATTGAACATAAAAACATATTGTGCAGCAATCATCCTGACACCTGGTATACAATACTAAGTATTAGTCTTTGATAACGTCTGGATTAGTAAGCCTTTTTCCCCCACTCCTTGTGTCTAGCCTCAACTATACTCCTGTTACATTTTATTTTGATTGGTGATTCCCCTATCCGTTTCAATATTAATGTGATCAACATTAAGCATAAGATCCTATTGCTAAGCAATCATCCTAGAACATAGCATACAACATTAGGTATTAATCTTTGTAAACATCTGTTTTAGTAAACATTCTTCCCTCCTCCCTTCCCTCTTCAAGTATACTCCGAATACATTTTGTTTGATTGGTGTTTCTCCTATATATGGTCTATCTACTGTATCTAGTTTATCGCATATTGTGCGTTTGCGCTTCTGAGTTGACTTCATCCCATTACTAGTGCATCTGACTCATCTTTATGACGGTCGCAGCGTCCCAGGGTTACGTGATCCCCTTTTGCGACCTTCTGACGAGCAAAGTCAACGGAGGAGCCAGATTTATTTTACAACCGCGTGATTGGTTAACAACCAAAAGGATTCACTTAACAACAGTGGTAGGGAAGGTCGTAAAATGGGGCAAAGAAAAAAAAATCAACGTTGCGACCGTCGTAAATACAAGTTGGTTGCCAAGCGTCTGAATGTTGATCAAGTGCGAAGAAACGGTGCGGTGTCCATTTTTCGGTCCTGTTGCAACTCAAGACCGGTCACTAAACCGATGGTCGTTAAGGCGAGGACTTGCCTGGATTGCCCAGAGGTTGGACAAAGGGTTTGCACCCAGCGACAGATGGTCAAAAGCCGAGACAATCCTACTTTCCATCCTTGTCATCTTAATGAAGAGTTGATTTTATTTTAAAAGTATTTTAAAAAGCTATTTTAAAATTAATGTTGAACATTTTAACATGGAAAGAGCAGACTGAATTTCTACCTCAGGCTGTTGAATTACTACCTCAGGACTTACTGTTAGGGACCACACAGGTTAAAAAAATGTAACAGGTGTATAGTAGAGGCTTGAAGTGAAGAGTGAAGAATGTCTACCTATTGTTGTATGTTATGTTCTACAATGATTGCTTCTTAATATGACTGCTTCTTAACATGATCCTATGCTTAATCTTGATTACTTTAATAATGAAAAAGCAGACTGAATCTTTACCCCAGGTTATTGAATCTCTGGCTCAGGATCTTTTGCTAGGGATCATAAAAGAAAAGATAAAATACAACAGACATCTAGTTGAGACTGGAAGTGAGGAGTAAAGAATATGTACCAAACCAAGCGTTTACAAAGATTAATACCTAGTGTCATATGCTGTGTTCTCTGAGGATTGATTATTAATATGATCTTATATTTAATGTTTAACTACTACCTCAAGACCTATTATCAGGGATCATAGAGAATAAAAAATGTAACGGGGGTATAATAGAGGATTGAAGTGAGGAGTGAAAAATGTTTACCAAACCAGACGTTTCCAAAGAATAATACGTAGGGTTGTATACCAGATGCTATGATGTTTGATGCATACAAAGATTTTATGTACAATGCTGAATGTTTTAATAAAGGAATTTTTAATTAAAAAAAAATATGTGGAAGGATAATCGTGTTTTGGTTTGTTTTTTTGAAGCACCATGGACGGAAGTTGAAAGTTGATTGGCTGGAGAACGTCTTGAGCTCCCGTTTGGGAGCTGAGGGGGGTTGGACTAGATGACCTCCATGGTCCCTTTTCGGCCTCTTTTCGGATTGATTCCAAGAGTTTCGATGGGTGGGATGCAGAATGAACGTTGGCTCCTTCGGAAGAAAAATCAGGGACCGTCCGGGAGTGGATGAAGTAGATCCGTGAGGGATCCACAGGGCTGTTGATCCTCCTGGCCAGGAACCTTTCGGTCAAGGATCCCCCAACACGGTCCGGTAGAGTAGAATAGAAACAGAATACAGAATAGCGAGAAGAAGAGAGAATAGAAACAGAATATAGAGTAGAGTAGAATATATAGAGTAGAATAGAACATAGAGTAGGATATGGAGTGGAGTAGACTATAAAGTAGACTAGGAATAGAAGAGAGTAGAGTAGAATGTAGGGTAGAATATGCGTAGAATATGAGAATAGAGTAAAATAGGATAAGAGAGTAGAATAGAAACAGAATAGAATATATAGAGAGTAGAACAGAACATAGAGTAGGATATAGAGTGGACTGTAGAGTAGGAATAGAGTAGAATAGAATAGAACAGTGGTTCTCAACCTTTTTCAGGTTGAGACCCCATTTGCGCCGCCCATGCGCGGCGTGACCCCAACGCGCGCGCGCACGCTGGGCCAATCCATGCATGCGCAGCGCACGCGCGACAAAAAAAATATGGCAGACCGCGACGGGCCCATGCGCGGTACGCGCGCGATGGCCTGAACCACGCATGCGTGGCGCGTGCGCGACGAAAAAAAAAACCCAAAAAAACCCAACAAAATGGTGGAGCGCGACGGGGCGATCCGCGCATGTGCGGCGCGCGACGGCCCGAACCGCACATGTGCGGCACGCACAACGAAAAAAACAAAATGGCGGACCGCGACGGGCTGATCCGCGCATGCGCAGCGCGCGCATGACGGAAAAAAAAATGGTGGACCGCGGTGTCCGGCGGCCCCCACGAAACGGTCATTTGACCCCAAATGGGGTCGCGACCCATAGGTTGAGAACCGCTGGAATAGAATATAGCGTAGAATATGAGTAGAATAGAGCAAAATAGAGAGAATAGAAACAGAATAGAATATAGAGTAGAGTAGAATAGAACATAGAGTAGGATATGGAGTGGAGTAGACTATAAAGTAGACTAGGAATAGAGGAAGAGTAGAAAGAATAGAGGGTAGAATATGCGTAGAATATGAAAATAGAGTAAAATAGAATAAGAGAGTAGAATAGAAACAGAATAGAATATATAGAGAGTAGAACAGAACATAGAGTAGGATATAGAGTGGACTGTAGAGTAGGAATAGAGTAGAATAGAATAGAATATAGCGTAGAATATGAGTAGAATAGAGCAACATAGAGAGTAGAATAGAAACAGAATAGAATATAGAGTAGAGTAGAATAGAACAAAGAGTAGGATATGGAGTGGAATAGACTATAAAGTAGACTAGGAATAGAAGAAGAGTAGAATAGAATGTAGGGTAGAATATGCGTAGAATATGAGAATAGAGTAAAATAGAATAAGAGTAGAATAGAAACAGAATAGAATATAGAGTAGAATAGAACATAGAGTAGGATATAGAAGAGTGAAGTATATAGAGTAGGAATAGAGTAAAGTAGAATAGAATATAGAGTAGAATAGAGCGTAGAATAGAGCAAAATAGAGAGTGGAATCGAAACAGAATAGAATATAGAGTAGAGTAGAATAAAGCATAGAGTAGGGTATAGAAGAGTGAAATATATAGAGTAGGAATAGAGTAAAGTAGAATAGAATTAGAGTAGAATAGAACAAAATAGAGAGTGGAATAGAAACAGAATAGAATATAGAATAGAGTAGAATATATGAGTAAAAAAAGACAGAACAGAACAATTGATTAAAGGTTTTGGCTTTATGTATATGTGTATAAGTGTGTATATATTAATATGTGTGTGTGTGTATGTATACTGTATATATGAATGTCTCTGTGTATGTCTTTGTGTATATGTATATATGTATATCAATCAATCAAAATAGAACTGGAAGGGATCTTGGAGGTCATCCAGTCCAACCCCCTGCTCAGGCAGGAAACCCTATATACCATTTCAGACAAATGGCTCTCCAGTTTCTTCTTAAAAACTTCCAGTGTTGGAGCATTTACCGCTTCTGGAGGCAGGTTGTTAATAATAATAATAATAAAAATAATAATAGTAAAGTTGGAAGGGACCTTGGAGGTCATCTAGCCCAACCTCCAGGTCAGGCAGGAAACCTTAGACCATTTCAGACAAATGGCCGTCCAGTTTCTTCTTAAAAACTTCCAGTTTTTACCGCTTCTGGAAGCAGGTTGTTAATAATAATAATAGTAATAATAATAAAAAATAATACCGTAGTAAAGTCGGAAGGGACTTTGGAGGTCATCTAGTCCAACCCCCTGCTCAGGCAGGAAACTCTATACCATTTCAGACAAATGGCTGTCCAGTTTCTTCTTAAAAACTTCCAGTGTTGGAGCATTCACCCCTTCTGGAGGCAGGTTGTTAATAAATAATAATAATAATAATAATAATAATAATAATAATAATAATAATAATAACAAAGTTGGAAGGGACCTTGGAGGTCATCTAGTCCAACCCCCTGCTCAGGCAGGAAACCCTAGACCATTTCAGACACATGGCTGTCCAGTCTCTTCTTAAAAACTTCCAGTGTTGGAGCATTCACAACTTCTGGAGGCAGGTTGTTAATAAATAATAATAATAATAATAATAATAATAATAATAATAATAATAATAATAACAAAGTTGGAAGGGACCTTGGAGGTCATCTAGTCCAACCCCCTGCTCAGGCAGGAAACCCTAGACCATTTCAGACACATGGCTGTCCAGTCTCTTCTTAAAAACTTCCAGTGTTGGAGCATTCACAACTTCTGGAGGCAAGGAGTTCCACTGGTTAATTGTTCTGTCAGGAAATGTCCACCTCTCGCCATGGAACAGATCTCACTGGTACTCAAAAAGGTTGGGAGGGGAGGGGGCAGCGCTCCTTCAGGTGGTCTTCCATCCTTTACTTTCCACCTCGTTTAGTTCGGCCGAGCCGAACGACTTTTGCCTCGGCATTTGCCACTACTGGCATCCAAAGGAGGTTGGACTAGATGACCTCCAAGGTCCCTTCCAACTTCTACTACTACTACTTCTCCTCCTCCTCCTCATTAAAGCCCTTCCCATCCTCACCAAGGCATAGACTCGAAGCCTTAGTACCCGCTTTGTAAAGCCTGAGTAAGGCCACGCCTGGAATATGGCACCCAGTTTTGGTGCCCAGGTGAGAAAAAAAGAGGTTTGGGGAAAAAGATGCCGAGAAGAACAAGGATGAAGAGGATGAAAGGCCTGGAGACTAAAACACACAAAGGACAGTTACGTGGTGTTGGGAATGGCCAATCCAGAGAAAAGAAGGACTCGGGGGGGGGGGGGGGGAGACAGGATAGCGGTTACTCCAGTATTTGGGGGGGACTGCCACAAAGAAGAGGGGGGGTTAACTTATTTTCCAAAGCGCCAGAAGGCAGGACAAGAAGCAGCGGATGGAAACTCATCAAGGAGAGAAGCCACCTGGAATTAAGGAGGACAGTTAACCAGTGGAACTCCTTGCCACCGGAAGGTGTGGATGCGCCATCACTGCTATTTTTTTTTTTAGAAAAGACTGGACAGCCATCTGTCTGGAATGGTGTAGGGTCTCCTGCTTGAGCAGGGGGTTGGACCAGATGACCTCCAAGGTCCCTTCCAGCTCTTGTTATTCGGTCAGGACCTCCGGGGTGAACAGGGGGTTGGACTAGATGACCCCTAAGGTCCCCTTCCAACTCTGTTATTCTGTAGGTCACAGTTTTGACCGTTTTTCACATTTACGACTGTTTTCACACTTTGGACTATTGCAACATCTCCATGGCCGTGGGATCAAAATGCAGACGCTTGGCATCTGACTCATCTTTATGACGGTCGCAGCGTCCCAGGGTTACGTGATCCCCTTTTGCGACCTTCTGACGAGCAAAGTCAACGGAGGAGCCAGATTTTACAACCGCGTGATTGGTTAACAACCAAAAGGATTCACTTAACAACTGTGTTAGGGAAGGTCGTAAAATGGGGCAAAGAGAAAAAAAATCAACGTTGCGACCGTCGTAAATACAAGTCGGTTGCCAAGCGTCTGAATGTTGATCAAGTGCGAAGAAACGGTGCGGTGTCCATTTTTTGGTCCTGTTGCAACTCAAGACCGGTCACTAAACCGATGGTCGTTAAGGCGAGGACTTACCTGGATTGCCCAGAGGTTGGACAAAGGGTTTGCACCCAGCGACGGATGGTCAAAAGCCGAGACAATCCTACTTTCCATCCTTGTCATCTTAATGAAGAGTTGATTTTATTTTAAAAGTATTTTAAAAAGCTATTTTAAAAATATGTGGAAGGATAATCGTGTTTTGGTTTGTTTTTTTGAAGCACCATGGACGGAAGTTGAAAGTTGATTGGCTGGAGAACGTCTTGAGCTCCCGTTTGGGAGCTGAGGGGGGTTGGACTAGATGACCTCCACGGTCCCTTTTCGGCCTCTTTTCGGATTGATTCCAAGAGTTTCGATGGGTGGGATGCAGAATGAACGTTGGCTCCTTCGGAAGAAAAATCAGGGACCGTCCGGGAGTGGATGAAGTAGATCCGTGAGGGATCCACAGGGCTGTTGATCCTCCTGGCCAGGAACCTTTCGGTCAAGGATCCCCCAACACGGTCCGGTAGAGTAGAATAGAAACAGAATACAGAATAGCGAGAAGAAGAGAGAATAGAAACAGAATATAGAGTAGAGTAGAATATATAGAGTAGAATAGAACATAGAGTAGGATATGGAGTGGAGTAGACTATAAAGTAGACTAGGAATAGAAGAGAGTAGAGTAGAATGTAGGGTAGAATATGCGTAGAATATGAGAATAGAGTAAAATAGGATAAGAGAGTAGAATAGAAACAGAATAGAATATATAGAGAGTAGAACAGAACATAGAGTAGGATATAGAGTGGACTGTAGAGTAGGAATAGAGTAGAATAGAATAGAACAGTGGTTCTCAACCTTTTTCAGGTTGAGACCCCATTTGCGCCGCCCATGCGCGGCGTGACCCCAACGCGCGCGCGCACGCTGGGCCAATCCATGCATGCGCAGCGCGCGCACGACGAAAAAAAATATGGCAGACCGCGACGGGCCCATGCGCGGTACGCGCGCGACAGCCTGAACCATGCATGCGCGGCGCGTACGCGATGAAAAAAAAAAACCAAAAAAACCCAACAAAATGGTGGACCGCGACAGGGCGATCCGCGTATGTGCGGCGCGCGACGGCCCGAACCGCACATGTGCGGCACGCACAACGAAAAAAACAAAATGGCGGACCGCGACGGGCTGATCCGCGCATGCGCAGCGCGCGCATGACGGAAAAAAAAATGGTGGACCGCGGTGTCCGGCGGCCCCCACGAAACGGTCATTTGACCCCAAATGGGGTCGCGACCCATAGGTTGAGAACCGCTGGAATAGAATATAGCGTAGAATATGAGTAGAATAGAGCAAAATAGAGAGAATAGAAACAGAATAGAATATAGAGTAGAGTAGAATAGAACATAGAGTAGGATATGGAGTGGAGTAGACTATAAAGTAGACTAGGAATAGAGGAAGAGTAGAAAGAATAGAGGGTAGAATATGCGTAGAATATGAAAATAGAGTAAAATAGAATAAGAGAGTAGAATAGAAACAGAATAGAATATATAGAGAGTAGAACAGAACATAGAGTAGGATATAGAGTGGACTGTAGAGTAGGAATAGAGTAGAATAGAATAGAATATAGCGTAGAATATGAGTAGAATAGAACAACATAGAGAGTAGAATAGAAACAGAATAGAATATAGAGTAGAGTAGAATAGAACAAAGAGTAGGATATGGAGTGGAGTAGACTATAAAGTAGACTAGGAATAGAAGAAGAGTAGAATAGAATGTAGGGTAGAATATGCGTATAATATGAGAATAGAGTAAAATAGAATAAGAGTAGAATAGAAACAGAATAGAATATAGAGTAGAATAGAACATAGAGTAGGATATACCGTAGAAGAGTGAAGTATATAGAGTAGGAATAGAGTAAAGTAGAATAGAATATAGAGTAGAATAGAGCGTAGAGTAGAGCAAAATAGACAGTGGAATCGAAACAGAATAGAATATAGAGTAGAGTAGAATAAAGCATAGAGTAGGGTATAGAAGAGTGAAATATATAGAGTAGGAATAGAGTAAAGTAGAATTAGAGTAGAATAGAATAGAACAAAATAGAGAGTGGAATAGAAACAGAATAGAATATAGAATAGAGTAGAATATATGAGTAAAAAAAGACAGAACAGAACAATTGATTAAAGGTTTTGGCTTTATGTATATGTGTATAAGTGTGTATATATTAATATGTGTGTGTGTGTATGTATACTGTATATATGAATGTCTCTGTGTATGTCTTTGTGTATATGTATATATGTATATCAATCAATCAAAATAGAACTGGAAGGGATCTTGGAGGTCATCCAGTCCAACCCCCTGCTCAGGCAGGAAACCCTATATACCATTTCAGACAAATGGCTCTCCAGTTTCTTCTTAAAAACTTCCAGTGTTGGAGCATTTACCGCTTCTGGAGGCAGGTTGTTAATAATAATAATAGTAATAATAATAAAAATAATAATAGTAAAGTTGGAAGGGACCTTGGAGGTCATCTAGCCCAACCTCCAGGTCAGGCAGGAAACCTTAGACCATTTCAGACAAATGGCCGTCCAGTTTCTTCTTAAAAACTTCCAGTTTTTACCGCTTCTGGAAGCAGGTTGTTAATAATAATAATAGTAATAATAATAAAAAATAATACCGTAGTAAAGTCGGAAGGGACTTTGGAGGTCATCTAGTCCAACCCCCTGCTCAGGCAGGAAACTCTATACCATTTCAGACAAATGGCTGTCCAGTTTCTTCTTAAAAACTTCCAGTGTTGGAGCATTCACCCCTTCTGGAGGCAGGTTGTTAATAAATAATAATAATAATAATAATAATAATAATAATAATAATAATAATAATAATAACAACAAAGTTGGAAGGGACCTTGGAGGTCATCTAGTCCAACCCCCTGCTCAGGCAGGAAACCCTAGACCATTTCAGACACATGGCTGTCCAGTCTCTTCTTAAAAACTTCCAGTGTTGGAGCATTCACAACTTCTGGAGGCAAGGAGTTCCACTGGTTAATTGTTCTGTCAGGAAATGTCCACCTCTCGCCATGGAACAGATCTCACTGGTACTCAAAAAGGTTGGGAGGGGAGGGGGCAGCGCTCCTTCAGGTGGTCTTCCATCCTTTACTTTCCACCTCGTTTAGTTCGGCCGCGAACGACTTTTGCCTCGGCATTTGCCACTACTGGCATCCAAAGGAGGTTGGACTAGATGACCTCCAAGGTCCCTTCCAACTTCTACTACTACTACTTCTCCTCCTCCTCCTCCTCATTAAAGCCCTTCCCATCCTCACCAAGGCATAGACTCGAAATCACGCGAAGCCTTAGTACCCGCTTTGTAAAGCCTGAGTAAGGCCACGCCTGGAATATGGCACCCAGTTTTGGTGCCCAGGTGAGAAAAAAAGAGGTTTGGGGAAAAAGATGCCGAGAAGAACAAGGATGAAGAGGATGAAAGGCCTGGAGACTAAAACACACAAAGGACAGTTGCGCGGTTTGGGAATGACCAATCCAGAGAAAAGAAAGACTCGGGGGGGGGGGAGACAGGATAGCGGTTACTCCAGTATTTGGGGGGGGCTGCCACAAAGAAGAGGGGGGGGTTAACTTATTTTCCAAAGCGCCAGAAGGCAGGACAAGAAGCAGCGGATGGAAACTCATCAAGGAGAGAAGCCACCTGCAATTAAGGAGGACAGTTAACCAGTGGAACTCCTTGCCACCGGAAGGTGTGGATGCGCCATCACTGCTATTTTTTTTTTTAGAAAAGACTGGACAGCCATCTGTCTGGAATGGTGTAGGGTCTCCTGCTTGAGCAGGGGGTTGGACCAGATGACCTCCAAGGTCCCTTCCAGCTCTTGTTACTCGGTCAGGATCTCCGGGGTGAACAGGGGGTTGGACTAGATGACCCCTAAGGTCCCCTTCCAACTCTGTTATTCTGTAAGGGTCTCCTGGTTAAACGGGGTTGGACTAGATGATCTCTAAGGTCACTTCCAGTGGTTATTCTGTTAAGGTTCTCCTGTTTGAGCAGAGGGTTGGACTAGATGACCTCCAAGGTCCCTTCCAGCTCTCGTTATGTGGTCAGGGTCTCCGGGGTGAACAGGGGGTTGGACTAGATGACCCCTAAGGTCCCCTTCCAACTGTTATTCTGTAAGGGTCTCCTGGTTAAACGGGGTTGGACTAGATGATCTCTAAGGTCGCTTCCAGCGGTCATTCTGTTAAAATTCTCCTGTTTGAGCAGGGGGTTGGACTAGATGACCTCCAAGGTCCCTTCCAGCTCAGGTTATTCGGTCAGGGTCTCCGGGGTGAACAGGGGGTTGGACTAGATGACCCCTAAGGTCCCCTTCCAACTCTGTTATTCTGTAAGGGTCTCCGGTTAAACAGGGGGTTGGACTAGATGATCTCTAAGGTCACTTCCAGCGGTTATTCTGTTAAGGTTCTCCTGTTTGAGCAGGGGGTTGGACTAGATGACCTCCAATGTACCTTCCAGCTCTCGTTATTCGGTCAGGGTCTCCGGGGTGAACAGGGGGTTGGACTAGATGACCCCTAAGGTCCCCTTCCAACTCTGTTATTCTGTAAGGGTCTCCTGGTTAAACAGGGGGTTGCACTAGATGATCTCTAAGGTCACTTCCAGCGGTTATTGTCAGGGTCTCCTGGGTGAACAGGGGGTTGGACTAGATGACCTCCAAGGTCCCTTCCAGCTCTCGTTATTGTCACGGTCTCCGGGGTGAACAGGGGGTTGGACTAGATGACCCCTAAGGTCCCCTTCGAACTGTTATTCTGTCAGGGTCTCCTGGTTAAACAGGGGGTTAGACTAGATGATCTCTAAGGTCGCTTCCAGCGGTTATTCTGTTAAGGTTCTCCTGTTTGAGCAGGGGGTTGGACTAGATGACCTCCAAGGTCCCTTCCCGTTCGCGTTATGCGGTCAGGGTCTCCGGGGTGAACAGGGGGTTGGACTAGATGACCCCTAAGGTCCCTTCCAACTCTGTTATTCTGTCAGGGTCTCCTGGTTAAACAGGGGGTTAGACTAGATGATCTCTAAGGTCGCTTCCAGTGGTTATTCTGTTAAGGTTCTCCTGTTTGAGCAGAGGGTTGGACTAGATGACCTCCAAGGTCCCTTCCAGCTCTCGTTATGTGGTCAGGGTCTCCGGGGTGAACAGGGGGTTGGACTAGATGACCCCTAAGGTCCCCTTCCAACTCTGTTATTCTGTAAGGGTCTCCTGGTTAAACGGGGTTGGACTAGATGATCTCTAAGGTCGCTTCCAGCGGTCATTCTGTTAAGATTCTCCTGTTTGAGCAGGGGGTTGGACTAGATGACCTCCAAGGTTCCTTCCAGCTCTGGTTATTTGGTCAGGGTCTCCGGGGTGAACAAGGGGTTGGACTAGATGACCCCTAAGGTCCCCTTCGAACTGTTATTCTGTCAGGGTCTCCTGGTTAAACAGGGGGTTGGACTAGATGATCTCTAAGGTCACTTCCAGCGGTTATTCTGTTAAGGTTCTCCTGTTTGAGCAGGGGATTGGACTAGATGACCTCCAAGGTCCCTTCCCGTTCTCGTTATGCGGTCAGGGTCTCCGGGGTGAACAGGGGGTTGGACTAGATGACCCCTAAGGTCCCTTCCAGCAGTTATTCTGTTAAGGGTCTCCTGGTTAAACAGGGGGTTAGACTAGATGATCTCTAAGGTCACTTCCAGCGGTCATTCTGTAAGGTTCTCCTGTTTGAGCAGGGGGTCGGTCCAGATGACCTCCAAGGTCCCTTTCCAGTTCTATTCTGATTTGAGCTCCAAGGCCCGACACCTGATTTACAGAGCGCAAGTTGTGTTATTGTCCCCCGTCTCAAAAACCACACAATAAAAGGACACGGGCGTGACGGGCGGGAAGGAGGGTGCGCCCTGACTCGGAAGGAAAATAGGGGAAGAGGGAGGTGGGCTTAAAACAGCCCTGCATTTGGGTCGGTGGGCAGCACAGACAGCAAGGGGAAAGCGAACGGGCGGGCCTAAACGGGAAACGAAGTACCGGTAGTCCTCGACTTACAACCGTTCGTTTAGCAACGAAGTTACAACGGCGCGGGGAAAAAAAAACCCGACCGATGACCCGTTTCTCACGCTTACGCCCGTCGCAGCATCCCCACGGTCACGTGGTTTACATCCGGGCGCGCACTTAGCAACGTCAACTCCGGGCTCGTTTGTGGTCGTCAGTCGAGGACTACCCGTCGCTTTGCTTTATTTTCCCCGGATAAAATCTACACAATTTAACTCTATTACCCTTTGGAGAGGAGCGGCATAAAAATCTAATTAAAATAAAATAAATAAAATCAATTCTTCTCTCCAGGAAAGCTGCGAGGCTTAATTCGCAGAATGTTGGGATGCTTAAAATAAGAATGATAAACCCGCGTGAACAGTTTAAAAAGCTATTTTATTAGAAACCATGCAACTTTTAATAGATAATATTTATATATATAAAACAATCACGAGCGCGAGAATTCTCCGTGGGAAGGTGGCGTACGGTGGGCGACTGGACCCCAGGGTGGTAGGAAACAGAAATAGGGTTATTTTTTTTAATCAGTTTTGCACAATTCCCGCCCGAAGCTTCCCGACGTAATCCTTTCCCCCTTCCCCATCTTCCCTGCAGAACCCCCTTCTTGTTCCCCGCCGTTCGAAAGCAAAATTCTCCGAGACTCTCGTTTCTCAAGTTTTATTTACAATTCTGTTTAGTGTCGTTTGCAGTGTGGAAGACGGAACGCGGGCGGGGAGCTCAGCCACGAGACGCAAAGCGGGAGGGAGGGATCCCCCACTCCCATCCTGCACAGCCCAGCATCTCCGGACCTTTCAAAACACTTGCCTATGACGTTCCCTGCCACTCCCTGCCGGAGTTCCTTGCAAACATTCCAATCCATCTCGGGGTGCCTTTGTGGTCGCAAAATTCCCCCTAACGGATACCCCGCAGCACGACTATAGAGATCCCCAAGCCTACTTGCAAACATTCCAACCTATCTCGGTGTCCCTTTGTGGTCGCAAAATTCCCCCTAAGGACTATACAGATGCCCAAGCCTACTTGAAAACATTCCAACCTATCTCGGTGTCCCTTTGTGGTCGCAAAATTCCCCCTAACGACTATACAGATGCCCACGCCTACTTGAAAACATTCCAACCTATCTCGGGGTGCCTTTGTGGTCGCAAAATTCCCCCTAACGACTATACAGATGCCCACGCCTACTTGAAAACATTCCAATCCATCTCGGGGTGCCTTTGTGGTCGCCAAATTCCCCAACGACTATACAGATCCCCACGCCTACTTGAAAACATTCCCATCCATCTCGGTGTCCCTTTGTGGTCGCAAAACTCTCTGGGACGGCTATCCCTGTGGCACGACTACCCAGATCCCCGGTGTTTGATCCTTTGGAATCCCCCTGCAGAGGCAGGGGTCTCTCAGAGGGAAACCCACCCGGGATTTGTGCAGGAGGGCTGACTTTCCATGGCCACCTCGACGCTTTTGTCTGAAGCACGTCGGGTGCAACGATCCAAGCTCTACCTCGCCTGTTTTCTCGTACGGCACCTGTCTTCCCACCCGCCCCGCCTGTCCGCTTTATAGTCTCCGCTGTCCCCCCAGGGGGCCTTTTGAGTCCCCAGGCTCCGTCGTTCTCCAAACAGTTTGAAACACACACGCAAAAGAACCACCACACCAAAGAAAAGAGAGAGAGAGAGAGAAAAAGAAGAGAAAACAAAACAACACGGTTTAAAATGGTAGGATATGTGGATAACAAAGCCAACAGCGCTGCAACAGCAGATAATGGTGCGTTGTTGTTTTTTTTTAAAATTCTCCTATGGGAAGGGGAAGGTTGGTGCGAGCGAGCGGGGGGGGGGGCGGGGGGAGAAGCATGAGCCGGTGGGGGAAGCCACAGGGACCACACACGGCACAGCCACAGCGCTCAACTGGATCGCGCGAGGAAGAACGAGAAAATTAAAAGGTTATGGCATTGTCGCGGGGATGTGCTAATCAGCAGGGCGTTATGTGTGAGAGTAAGAGGCCAGCACTACACAGGGTGCAGAGGAGATCCGTGGGGTGGGAGGAAGCTGGAAAGAGAAGGGGGAAAAAGCTTGCCTCCGTCAACTCCCATCGGCCTTTGAGCCCTTTCTCGGGGTCGCAAGCCGGGTTTCCCACGCAGCCCGCGGAAAAGAATTTGGCGGGGCCAAAGCAAAATTCATACTATGCACTTTTGAGCCCGGCATCCAAAGAAACAAGGATGGAAATTCGGTCTGGGAGGCCAGACGTAAGCGAGACCCCTTGCCCCAAAGATCGTCCCATCCGAGTTCAAAAGGATCTACTGAGCGACTAAATCCTCAGCGAATCAAAGGATTAAGGGAGGCAAACCGAGGGTCTCAGGGAGGTGGCGGGTTTGGGATGGGGAACAGGGCGGGAAAGCGAGTCACAAGCCTGGCCGAGAGAGCGGGGCAGAGGTCTCGTCCGCAAGGGGAGCCCGCCAGGGCAGCCGCGGGGGCAAGGAGGACACGGCGGCGGCGACGGTGGTGCCCAGGCTCTCGCTGACGGAGGTGCTCAGCGGTGGGGAGGCGGGAGGGCTGCCGGCGCAGAGTGCAAAATCCGCCCCGTGGTCCGTGCGAGCCTTGGCGTTCTCACGGAAGGTCAGCTTGTGCGATTCAATCTGCAGCGACACATGGGGGGAGGGGGAGAGGAAAAAAGGGGGGGGGGAGAGAGAGACAAGGGGACGGAAGGCGATACCAGAATGTCAGCGTTAAAGGCCTGGAAAATAAAAGGCAATTGAGCGCATTAACGACATTAGCAGAGGACAACAACACCCGCAAGCAAACATTCAGGGTTTACTTCCCCTCCCCAAGCTGGGGGGGGGGGAAATAATGCAATGGAGGGAGGGATGGAGGACTCTCCCAGACCCCCTGCCTCCTCTAGCGGCTGCCAGTTCCCTGAGCACTTACTTGTCTCTTGTATGTGAGTGTTGAACGACTGAATTTGATCACCACCGCCCTGGGCCGGTGCAAGCGGCCCTGCGCCATTCTCCTGTGGGGCACTGCTGCCCAACGGGGGCCCTCCGTTCTCTGGGGCTGCCTCCTTGACCCCCTCAATCTAGAAGGAAAACAGTGGGGTGGGGAGGAAATGAGGGGTCACTACACAGAGGGAAGGGGATGGGATGTAAGGGAGGACGGCTGGATGCCGGATCCGGTCTCTCTGTCGAGGGTGTACGCCGAGAATGGGGAGGGGACAATTTTGGCGCAGCCCACCTCGCCACGGCCCGCTTGTCGCGGCTACTTCGCCACGGCCAACCCGCCGTGGTCATTTGGTCACGGCTCTCTCGCCTTGATCGACTCGTCCACACGGGAGAGGTAACGTGAGAAATGTCATCTGCCAGCGTTTCTTTGGACACGATTTCCGCTGACAAAAATGGAAATCGTGTTGAGGAAACGGGTGGACGACCCATTTTCCCGCGACGAGTTGGCCAAGGAGAGATGGTTGAGGTGAGATGCTGCAGTTGAGTTGTCCTAGTCCCAACAGAGAGGGTTGAACACGACCGTTCTGAGCAGAAGTTCATTCAGTCTTGGCCAGAGACAGGAGACCAGCAAGATCGATCCCTTTCGCTTCAATCTCGCCCAGGCTCGTTCTGAGCAGAAGATTACTCAATCCTGGCCAGAGAGGAGACCAGCAAGACCGATCCCTTTTGCTTCAATCTTGCCCAGGCTAGTTCTGAGCAGAAGATTACTCAGTCCTGGCCAGAGAGGAGACCAGCAAGACTGATCCCTTTTGCTTCAATCTCGCCCAGGCTTGTTCTGAACAGAAGATCGTTCAGTCCTGGCCAGAGAGAGAAGACCAGCAAGACCGATCCCTTTCGCTTCAATCTCGCCCAGGCTCATTCTAAGCAGGAGATCATTCAGTCGTGGCCAGAGAGAAGAGACCAGCGAGACCGATCCCTTTCGCTTCAATCTCACCCAGGCTCATTCTGAGCAGGAGATCATTCAGTCTTGGCCAGAGAGAAGAGACCAGTGAGACCGATCCCTTTTGCTTCAATCTCGCCCAGGCTCATCTCTCCTGCTCAACTCACCTCCTCTGTCCTGCACCCTAGCCCAGCGGTTCTCAACCTGTGGGTCGCGACCCCATTTGGGGTCGAACGACCATTTCACGGGGGTCGCCAAGCACCGCAGTCCGCCAGTTAGTTTTGGTCGGCCATTTTTTTTTGGTTGGCCATTTTTTCCCTATTGCGATGCGGGCCGTTGTGCCACGCGTGCGTGATGCGCCCCGTCGCGCCATGCATGCGCGGTGCGGGCCCGCCATGCATGCGCGGTGCGGGCCCGCCATTTTTTTTTATTTTGGTCGGCCATTTTTTGGGGGGTCGGCCATTTTTTTCCCTATTGCGATGCGGGCCATCGTGCCGCGCATGCGCGAAGTGCCCTGTCGCGCCATGCAGGCGCGGTGCGGGCCCGCCATTTTTTTTTATTTTGGTCGGCCATTTTTTTCCCCTATTGCGATGTGGGCCGTCGCGCCGCGACTGCGCCCGGTCGCGCCGCGCCTGCGTGACGCGCCCCGTCGCACCACGCATGCGCGATGCGGGCTAGGGTCGAGCCCCGGAAAAGGTTGAGAACCGCTGCCCTAGCCCAACTATTGTACTCTTCTGCAATCTCCGGGACTGAGTTGGCTGTGAAGTGAATATATGGGGAACACGGCGGCATGTGGGGAACAGTGGGGGAGGGACAACAGACAGGCGATTGTTGAGGACGCTGGGATGGGACCTGTCCTGACCACCCCCCAACCTTTTTACGAAGGCTGACCATGATTGAAGCTATCCAGGATGTAACTCTGTGACCATCGAGAATGCTCGTGAGAGGGATTTTTCGAGAGGTATCTCTCTCGGCTGACGGGGAATTCGGTTATCAAGGATTGAAAACAACCTTAAGATAGTCCTCGGCTCACGGCCACAAATGGGAGTGGCATTTTGTTCGCTAAAGAATGTGGTCATTAAACGAATCGTCACGGGGCTGGACCCAGTTTTACCACCATTTTTACCGGGGCTGTTAAAAGAATCACGTGATCGTCCCAACGAATCAGGCGGTCGTTAAGCAAACCGCACGGTCGGAATGCGGCTTCCCAAATTGGACCTCGCTTGTCGGACGTGAGCCGGGAAGGTCGCAAATCGTGACCGCGGGATGGCAAGATGCCGCATCCCTTGTCAATGGATTGCCAAGTTCCCACAGTTGCGACCAGGTGACTGATGGAGATGTCGTGGCAGTCGCAACTTCGAGGAGTTTGACGTCCTTCACCCCCCGCCCCCAGGTTGTTATAACTGTTTATGGATTGGTTGAATTGATTTTAATCCCACCTCTCGTAACAAAACCAAATTGTTATTACACACAAAACGGTATTGTATTCTATTCTATTTCATTCCATCTGTTCTGTTCTTCTATTGTTTATTCTATTCTATTTCATTCCATCTGTTCTGTTCTTCTATTGTTTATTCTATTCTATTTCATTCCATCTGTTCTGTTCTTCTATTGTTTATTCTATTCTATTTCATTCCATCTGTTCTGTTCTGTTCTTCTATTGTTTATTCTATTCTATTTCATTCCATCTGTTCTGTTCTTCTATTGTTTATTCTATTCTATTTCATTCCATCTGTTCTGTTCTTCTATTGTTTATTCTATTCTATTTCATTCCATCTGTTCTGTTCTTCTATTGTTTATTCTATTCTATTTCATTCCATCTGTTCTGTTCTTCTATTGTTTATTCTATTCTATTTCATTCCATCTGTTCTGTTCTGTTCTTCTATTGTTTATTCTATTCTATTTCATTCCATCTGTTCTGTTCTTCTATTGTTTATTCTATTCTATTTCATTCCATCTGTTCTGTTCTTCTATTGTTTATTCTATTCTATTTCATTCCATCTGTTCTGTTCTGTTCTTCTATTGTTTATTCTATTCTATTTCATTCCATCTGTTCTGTTCTGTTCTTCTATTGTTTATTCTATTCTATTTTATTCCATCTGTTCTGTTCTGTTCTTCTATTGTTTATTCTATTCTATTTCATTCCATCTGTTCTGTTCTGTTCTTCTATTGTTTATTCTATTCTATTTCATTCCATCTGTTCTGTTCTGTTCTTCTATTGTTTATTCTATTCTATTTCATTCCATCTGTTCTGTTCTTCTATTGTTTATTCTATTCTATTTCATTCCATCTGTTCTGTTCTTCTATTGTTTATTCTATTCTATTTCATTCCATCTGTTCTGTTCTGTTCTTCTATTGTTTATTCTATTCTATTTCATTCCATCTGTTCTGTTCTTCTATTGTTTATTCTATTCTATTTCATTCCATCTGTTCTGTTCTTCTATTGTTTATTCTATTCTATTTCATTCCATCTGTTCTGTTCTTCTATTGTTTATTCTATTCTATTTCATTCCATCTGTTCTGTTCTGTTCTTCTATTGTTTATTCTATTCTATTTCATTCCATCTGTTCTGTTCTTCTATTGTTTATTCTATTCTATTTCATTCCATCTGTTCTGTTCTTCTATTGTTTATTCTATTCTATTTCATTCCATCTGTTCTGTTCTGTTCTTCTATTGTTTATTCTATTCTATTTCATTCCATCTGTTCTGTTCTGTTCTTCTATTGTTTATTCTATTCTATTTCATTCCATCTGTTCTGTTCTGTTCTTCTATTGTTTATTCTATTCTATTTCATTCCATCTGTTCTGTTCTGTTCTTCTATTGTTTATTCTATTCTATTTCATTCCATCTGTTCTGTTCTGTTCTTCTATTGTTTATTCTATTCTATTTCATTCCATCTGTTCTGTTCTGTTCTTCTATTGTTTATTCTATTCTATTTCATTCCATCTGTTCTGTTCTTCTATTCTGTTCTTCTATTGTTTATTCTATTCTATTTCATTCCATCTGTTCTGTTCTTCTATTGTTTATTCTATTCTATTTCATTCCATCTGTTCTGTTCTTCTATTGTTTATTCTATTCTATTTCATTCCATCTGTTCTGTTCTTCTATTGTTTATTCTATTCTATTTCATTCCATCTGTTCTGTTCTTCTATTGTTTATTCTATTCTATTTCATTCCATCTGTTCTGTTCTGTTCTTCTATTGTTTATTCTATTCTATTTCATTCCATCTGTTCTGTTCTGTTCTTCTATTGTTTATTCTATTCTATTTCATTCCATCTGTTCTGTTCTTCTATTGTTTATTCTATTCTATTTCATTCCATCTGTTCTGTTCTTCTATTGTTTATTCTATTCTATTTCATTCCATCTGTTCTGTTCTTCTATTGTTTATTCTATTCTATTTCATTCCATCTGTTCTGTTCTTCTATTGTTTATTCTATTCTATTTCATTCCATCTGTTCTGTTGTTCTGTTCTTCTATTGTTTATTCTATTCTATTTCATTCTATCTGTTCTGTTCTTCTATTGTTTATTCTATTGTATTTCATTCCATCTGTTCTGTTCTGTTCTTCTATTGTTTATTCTATTCTATTTCATTCCATCTGTTCTGTTCTTCTATTGTTTATTCTATTCTATTTCATTCCATCTGTTCTGTTCTTCTATTGTTTATTCTATTCTATTTCATTCCATCTGTTCTGTTCTTCTATTGTTTATTCTATTCTATTTCATTCCATCTGTTCTGTTCTTCTATTGTTTATTCTATTCTATTTCATTCCATCTGTTCTGTTTTTCTATTGTTTATTCTATTCTATTTCATTCCATCTGTTCTGTTCTGTTCTATTGTTTATTCTATTCTATTTCATTCCATCTGTTCTGTTCTGTTCTTCTATTGTTTATTCTATTCTACTTCATTCCATCTGTTCTGTTCTGTTCTTCTATTGTTTATTCTATTCTATTTCATTCCATCTGTTCTGTTCTTCTATTGTTTATTCTATTCTATTTCATTCCATCTGTTTTAATTCTATTCCTGTTTCTATTCTTTCTATTTCTATTTCATTCCATCTGTCCTGTCCTGTCCTATCCTACCCCTTTATCCTATCCTATCCTCACATCACCGCTACCAAGAGGAAGGACGGATGTGAGCGGAGGAGGACAACTCATGGTGGGAGAAGGTGCACCTAATATCTTGTTCCTTGGCTCCTCCGGCTCGTTACCTCGTTATCCTTGAGAGTCTGCCATATTTAGTAAGCCCTCTGTGTAGTTCCTACCTAGGTGTGCTCCAAAGATTTGGTTCAACACCCTTCTTGAACGGGGTGTGTGTGTGTGTGTCACTCAGAACCTCTTGGTTCATTCGCGGCGAGGAAGCTGTGAGGAACCTCAATGAATGAAGGCTCCACGCATACCTTCACGGTGCCTCCGGCTGGCACATGCCCGACATTGTCCAGAGAGCCCACCTTAGCTTGGGCCTTCTCCTTGAAGCTCAACTTCTGGTTCTCGATCTTCACATCGCCTCCGCCTGAAAGACAACGGAAAGTCACTCTCGCCAAAGGTCCATCAATGGGACCACCCCTTGGTGAACAGTCTTGTTATCACCGATCCAAATTGCTTCACTGGGCGGGGATGATGGGTGTGAACGGTACACGAAGGACATCCGGGTGAAGGTCCCATCCCACCCTTGAGGTCTTCTCTAGGGAGGGGTCCAAGTAGGATCTCCACCACCCATCTCGTTTGACCGAGATCACCAGACCAAATGGGCAACACATCGTTATATATAGACTTACAACTGCCAGAATTCCCATCGTTGAGCCGTAAGCTGGACCTGATCTTGCGACAATGTCTACAACGGTCACTAAGCGAATCGCCACTTGTTAAATTAACACCATGGGCAAGCATGAGCACCCACCGCTCCTGTGAGCAAGGCTGCGAGCAGCTGTGGGGCTCGTGCGAGTGCGGCTGTGAGCACCAGTGACACTCGCTGAGCGGGACCAGGAGTGCTTGTGATGCTTGCGTTGAGTGTGTGTGTCGGGCCTTGAGCCCCTGCGATGCTCTTGCAATTCAGGCCTTGAGTCCCCGCGGAGCTCGTGCGAGTTGGGCCTTGAGCCCCTGCAGAGCTTGTGCGAGTTGGGCCTTGAGCCCCCGCGGAGCTCCTGTGAGTTGGGCCTTGAGCCCCCACGACGCTCCTACGAGTTGGACCTTGAGCCCCCGCAGAGCTTGTGAAAGTTGGGCCTTGAGCCCCCGTGACGCTCGTGCGAGTTGGGCCTTGAGCCCCCGCGGAGGTCGTGCTAGTTGGGCCTTGAGACGCCGCGACGCTCGAGCGAGTTGGGCCTTGAGCCCCCGCGGAGCTTGTGCGAGTCGGGCCTTGAGCGCCCGCGACGCTCGAGCGAGTTGGGCCTTGAGCTCTCGTGGAGCTCCAGCGAGTTGGGCCTTGAGCCCCCGTGATGCTCGCCAGCCAGCCCCTCATGTGGCACCCATGACGCTTGTGTGAGTGGGGCCCCGAGCACCCTCAGCAGCCAGCCACTCACGTGGCCCGCTTGCCCATAAGCCCTGGACCGGTAGAGTGGTCTGCAGCTCGCAGATTGGGGACCCCTGCTCTATACCGGTTGTGAGGAAGGAGGATGGTGGCTTAAAGGCCTGCATTGTTCCTCCACGTCTCTCACCCAGCCTGCATTCACGCCAGGAAGAAGCCGAGGTCAACCCCGTCACGTAGCCCACGTCTCTTAGTAACCACCTACTCCTGCCTCTCACCTGGCTTATGTTTGATGTTGGTCTTCGACCCGCACTTGGAAGCCACTTTGGAAAGATCAATCTTCTTGTTCAGGATCTGCACCTGTAGATGAGGAGAAGGAGAGAGAGAGGGACAATTGATGGGAGAAGCCAAGCCCGGGCCCTTCCAGAAGTTCTCCAGATGTTTCCAGGGGCGAAGAGTTCCCACCAGGGTCCAAGCAGTTCTTCTGGGAACGTGGCAAGAGACATCGGGGGTCTCCTGCTGCACGGAGACTGGGGTGGGCTGGGGGGGGGAAACCTCTCCAAAGAGTCCATAAAATGTGAGCAGACCCCCCGTAAAAGCAAGAGTTGGGAGCTGGTCCAGAGAAGACGTGTCCGAAGCGAAGAAGGGACGTGGCTAGCCTTCACCCATCCCAACGACGTCAATCGTTTGTATTTGTCTAGAAATATCAGACTTTTTCAGAAATCTCAGATGTGGCGTGATTTATTCCAAAATGGTGGTGAGGTGGGATGTGAAGGAAGACGGAGGAGGAGGAGGAGACCAAGTCAGAGGGAGAGAAGATGGAAAGACCAGACTGATGACCTCTGAGGGTTCCGAGAGCTTATAAGACTGGGGGGAAAAGGGTGAATTCTACAAGACTCCTGACCCTAGGAAGCCCTGGACAACCTCTGCTTGGGCATCAAGGCTTCTCCAATCTTCTCTAGATGTTTAAAGCTTCCTCAGGGACCACCAGAAAAAAAAGCAGACACCTGGGTAACACAATCCCGGCTGCAATTAAAATCTTTATCTAGGATTGGTGAAGTCTCGTGGCAGGACTAAAAAAACCCCCCAATGAAAACAAGAGGCAAAGCTAGAAAGAACAAAGGGTTTCCTGCCTCGGCAGGGGGTTGGACTAGAAGTCCACTGAGGTCCCTTCCAACTCTCTTATTCTATTCTATTCCTATTCTATTCTCCTTTCTCTCCTATTCATTTGACCAAGGATGTTCTATGACATTAGAAGAAGGTAGAAATTCCATAACATCAAAAGTCCCTTGACCAAGAACATCCTATGAACTTGGAAGAAGGTGGACACTCCATAACATCGAAAGCCCCTTGACCAAGAACATCCTATGGACCTGGAAGAAGGTGGACACTCCATAACATCAAAAGTCCCTTGACCAAGAACATCATATGAACTCGGAAGGTGGACATTCCATAACATCAAAGGTCCCCTCCCAAGAACTTCCTATGAACTTGGGAGAAGGTGGACACTCCATAACATGCAAAGTCCTTTGACCAAGAACACCCTATGAACTTTGAAGAAGGTGGACACTCCATAACATCAAAAGTCACTTGGCCAAGGATGTTTTATGACACTAGAAGAAGGTAGACACCCCATAATATCAAAAGTCACTTCACCAAGAACATCCAATGAACATGGAAGAAGGTGGACACTCCATAACATCAAAAGTTCCTTGACCAAGAACATCCTATGGACCTGGAAGAAGGTGGACACTCCATAACATCAAAAGTCCCTTGACCAAGAACATCCTATGAACTTGGAAGAAGATGGACACTCCATAACAAAGGTCCCTTGACCAAGAACATCCTATGAACCTGGAAGAAGGTGGACACTCCATAACATCAAAGGTCCCTTGAGCAAGAACATCCTATGAACTTTGAAGGTGGACACTCCATAATATCACAAGTCATTTGACCAATAACATCCTATGGACCTGGAAGAAGGTGGACACTCCATAACATCGAAAGTCCCTTGACCAACAACGTCCTATGAACGTGGAAGAAGGTGGACACTCCATAACATCAAAAGTCCCTTGACCAATAACAACCTATGAACTTGGAAGAAGACGGACACTCCATAACATCAAAAGTCCCTTGAACAAGAACATCCTATGAACTTGGAAGACGGTGGACACTCTATAACATCAAAGGTCCCTTGACCAAGAACACCCTATGAACATGGAAGAAGGTGGACACTCCATAATATCACAAGTCACTTGACCAATAACATCCTACGGACCTGGAAGAAGGTGGACACTCCATAACATCCAAAGTCCCTTGACCAAGAACATCCTAGGAACCTGAAGAAGTTGGACACTCCATAACATCAAAAGTCCCTTGACCAATAACGTCCTATGAACTTGGAAGAAGATGGACACTCCATAACATCAAAAATCATTTCAACAAAGATGTTCTGTGAACTTGGAAAAAGGTGGACACTCCATAAGATCAAAAGTCCCTTGACCAATAACAACCTATGAAATTGGAAGAAGGTGGACACTCCATAACATCAAAAGTCCCTTGACCAATAACAACCTATGAACTTGGAAGAAGGTGGACACTCCATAACATCAAAAATCATTTCAACAAGGATGTTCTATGAACTTGGAAATAGGTGGACACTCCATAACATCGAAAGTCCCTTGACCAAGAACATCCTATGAACTTGGAAGAAGGTGGACACTCCATAACATCAAAAGTCCCTTGACCAATAACAACCTATGAACTTGGAAGAAGGTGGACACTCCATAACATCAAAAGTCCCTTGACCAATAACATCCTATGAACTTGGAAGAAAATGGACACTCCATAACATCAAAAATCATTTCAACAAGGATGTTCTATGAACTTGGAAAAAGGTTGACACTCCATAACATCCAAAGTCCCTTGACCAAGAACATCCTATGAACTTGGAAGACGGTGGACACTCTATAACATCAAAGGTCCCTTGACCAAGAACATCCTATGAACCTGGAAGAAGGTGGACACTCCATAACATCAAAAGTCCCTTGACCAAGAACATCCTATGGACCTGGAAGAAGGTGGACACTCCAGAACATCAAAAGTCATTTGACCAAGGATGTTCTATGACACTAGAAGAAGGTGGACACTCCATAATATGAAAAGTCACTTCACCAAGAACATCCTATGGACCTGGAAGAAGGTGGACACTCCATAACATCAAAAGTCCCTTGACCAAGAACATCCAATGAACGTGGAAGAAGGTGGACACTCCATATCATCAAAAGTCTCTTGACCAAGAACGTCCTATGAACCTGGAAGAAGGTGGACACTCCAGAACATCAAGTCACTTGGCCAAATCTCATGTTCTACTCACATTGGTATAGCCCGGGCTGGGCTTAGGGGTGGTCCTTGGCTGGGATTTGTTGCCCGAAGCTGGCTTGGGGACATTTTGGACCTGAAAACAATTAGATACTTTACTCTGTGACCTGAATAGCTGGAGAGACTGATTGGTGGACGACAGAGAAGAAAGGAAGGAAGGAAGGACAGCGGGTGGAGGAGAAGAAGAAAAAAAGGAGGACGATCACAGGAGCTCCTTGGAGAAGACAGCTCTAGAACGAGACAATTAAACAAAGACGATTCGCACAATCAATCTGGAGGTGAGAGTTACGATTCCCGCCCGGCAATTATGAGTTGTTATTTTTTCGGAGAGAGGGAAGAGGACCTAGAGAAGAAAGGAAGGAAAAAGGAACAAAAAAAGGAGAGCAAAGACGGCAAAAATCCGGTCGAAAAGCGCGAGGAGATCCATTTATACAGAGATGTTGGTTAGCGGCTGACAAGCCCCGGAATGGTGGTTAACAAGCGGGTTCCGGGGAAGGTTCGGCTTCGGGCCCAGATCGTCACGAGAGAATTCCATTGTAGCTCACATTATCAAGCTCACATCAAGCCAATATTGGAAAAACAACAAACTAAACCCCAAACTACGTACTTTTTTTTTCAAACGTGGCCACCTGAAAGACGTGCGGACTTCAACTCCCAGCATTCCCTAGCCGGCCACGCCGACATGTCTTAAAAATGGCCACGTTGAACGGGAATTTAGGCCATGCTCGGCCTCCGCGTTCTCCCGATGCCGTAAAGAGAAAAACAGCCACGTTCCCTAGGTTAGGGGGACCCGAAGGAAAAGGGACCACAAGGTGATCATTGGCTGGCAGATTCCGGCTATTCGCTCCCCTTTGAGGTAGGCCAAGCCTCAGGTAGATACGTAGATAGATAGATAGATAGATAGATAGATAGATAGATAGATAGATAGATAGATAGATAGATAGATAGATAGATAGATAGATCCATCTATCATCTATCCATCACTCTATCATCTATATATCTATTTATCATCCATCCATCCTCTCATCAATTCATCCATCCCTCTATCCCCCATCGTTTCTATCCTCCATCATACGTCCATCTTATCTCTCCGTCTCTCTATCTAACCTATCATCTGACCCATCAATCTCTATCCATCTACCGTCTGGCGGTCCATCTATAACCTCTCATCCACCCACCCATCTATCCATCTATCCATCCATCATCTCTCTAATCTATGTGTCCCATCCATCCTTGTATTTATCTGTCTGTCTGTCTGTCTGTCTATCTATCTATCTATCTATCTATCTATCTATCTATCTATCTATCTATCTATCTATCTATCTATCTATCTATCTATCTATCTATCTATCTATCTATCTATCTATCTATCTATCTATCTATCTATCTATCTATCTATCTATCTATCTATCTATCTCATCCATCCATCTAGCTATGTATTCATCCATCCATCCACCTATCCATCCATTAGTTTATCTATCTATCTATCTATCTATCTATCTATCTATCTATCTATCTATCTATCTATCTATCTATCTATCTATCTATCTATCTATCTATCTATCTATCTATCTATCTATCTATCTATCTATCTATCTATCTCATCCATCCATCTAGCTATGTATTCATCCATCCATCCACCTATCCATCCATTAGTTTATCTATCTATCTATCTATCTATCTATCTATCTATCTATCTATCTATCTATCTATCTATCTATCTATCTATCTATCTATCTATCTATCTATCTATCTATCTCATCCATCCATCTAGCTATGTATTCATCCATCCATCCACCTATCCATCCATTAGTTTATCTATCTATCTATCTATCTATCTATCTATCTATCTATCTATCTATCTATCTATCTATCTATCTATCTATCTATCTATCTATCTATCTATCTATCTATCTATCTATCTATCTATCTATCTATCTATCTATCTCATCCATCCATCTAGCTATGTATTCATCCATCCATCCACCTATCCATCCATTAGTTTATCTATCTATCTATCTATCTATCTATCTATCTATCTATCTATCTATCTATCTATCTATCTATCTATCTATCTATCTATCTATCTATCTATCTATCTATCTATCTATCTCATCCATCCATCTAGCTATGTATTCATCCATCCATCCACCTATCCATCCATTAGTTTATCTATCTATCTATCTATCTATCTATCTATCTATCTATCTATCTATCTATCTATCTATCTATCTATCTATCTATCTATCTATCTCATCCATCCATCTAGCTATGTATTCATCCATCCATCCACCTATCCATCCATTAGTTTATCTATCTATCTATCTATCTATCTATCTATCTATCTATCTATCTATCTATCTATCTATCTATCTATCTATCTATCTATCTATCTATCTATCTATCTATCTATCTATCTATCTATCTATCTATCTCATCCATCCATCTAGCTATGTATTCATCCATCCATCCACCTATCCATCCATTAGTTTATCTATCTATCTATCTATCTATCTATCTATCTATCTATCTATCTATCTATCTATCTATCTATCTATCTATCTATCTATCTATCTATCTATCTATCTATCTATCTATCTATCTATCTATCTATCTAGTCTGTCTGTATCTATCATCTGTCTGTCTGTCTGTCTATCTAGTCTGTCTGTATCTATCGTCTGTCTGTCTGTCTGTCTATCTATCTAGTCTCTGTATCTATCGTCTGTCTGTCTGTCTGTCTGTCTATCTAGTCTCTGTCTGTATCTATCTGTCTGTCTGTCTGTCTATCTATCTAGTCTCTGTATCTATCGTCTGTCTGTCTGTCTGTCTATCTAGTCTCTGTCTGTATCTATCGTCTGTCTGTCTATCTAGTTTGTCTGTATCTAACATCTGTCTGTCTGTCTATATCTGTCTATATATCTGTCTGTCTGTCTATCTATCATCTCTCTGTCTGTATCTATCGTCTGTCTGTCTGTCCTATCTATCTATCTAGTCTGTCTGTATCTATCGTCTGTCTGTCTATCTAGTCTCTGTCTGTATCTATCGTCTGTCTGTCTATCTATCTATCTAGTCTGTTTGTATCTATCGTCTGTCTGTCTGTCTGTCTATCTAGTCTCTGTCTGTATCTATCGTCTGTCTGTCTATCTAGTCTCTGTCTGTATCTATCGTCTGTCTGTCTATCTATCTATCTAGTCTGTTTGTATCTATCGTCTGTCTGTCTGTCTGTCTATCTAGTCTCTGTCTGTATCTATCGTCTGTCTGTCTATCTAGTCTCTGTCTGTATCTATCGTCTGTCTGTCTGTCTGTCTATCTAGTCTCTGTCTGTATCTATCGTCTGTCTGTCTATCTATCTATCTAGTCTGTTTGTATCTATCGTCTGTCTGTCTGTCTGTCTATCTAGTCTCTGTCTGTATCTATCGTCTGTCTGTCTATCTAGTCTCTGTCTGTATCTATCGTCTGTCTGTATCTATCGTCTGTCTGTCTGTCTGTCTATCTAGTCTCTGTCTGTATCTATCGTCTGTCTGTCTATCTATCTATCTAGTCTGTTTGTATCTATCGTCTGTCTGTCTGTCTGTCTATCTAGTCTGTTTGTATCTATCATCTGTCTGTCTGTCTGTCTATCTAGTCTCTGTCTGTATCTATCGTCTGTCTGTCTATCTATCTATCTAGTCTCTGTCTGTATCTATCGTCTGTCTGTCTATCTAGTCTCTGTCTGTATCTATCGTCTGTCTGTCTATCTATCTATCTAGTCTGTTTGTATCTATCGTCTGTCTGTCTGTCTGTCTATCTAGTCTCTGTCTGTGTCTATCGTCTGTCTGTCTATCTAGTCTCTGTCTGTATCTATCGTCTGTCTGTATCTATCGTCTGTCTGTCTGTCTGTCTATCTAGTCTCTGTCTGTATCTATCGTCTGTCTGTCTATCTATCTATCTAGTCTGTTTGTATCTATCGTCTGTCTGTCTGTCTGTCTATCTAGTCTCTGTCTGTATCTATCGTCTGTCTGTCTATCTAGTCTCTGTCTGTATCTATCGTCTGTCTGTATCTATCGTCTGTCTGTCTGTCTATCTAGTCTCTGTCTGTATCTATCGTCTGTCTGTCTATCTATCTATCTAGTCTGTTTGTATATCGTCTGTCTGTCTGTCTGTCTATCTAGTCTCTGTCTGTATCTATCGTCTGTCTGTCTATCTAGTCTCTGTCTGTATCTATCGTCTGTCTGTATCTATCGTCTGTCTGTCTGTCTGTCTATCTAGTCTCTGTCTGTATCTATCGTCTGTCTGTCTATCTATCTATCTAGTCTGTTTGTATCTATCGTCTGTCTGTCGGTCTGTCTATCTAGTCTGTTTGTATCTATCATCTGTCTGTCTGTCTGTCTATCTAGTCTCTGTCTGTATCTATCGTCTATCTGTATCTATCGTCTGTCTGTCTGTCTGTCTATCTAGTCTGTTTGTATCTATCATCTGTCTGTCTGTCTGTCTATCTAGTCTCTGTCTGTATCTATCGTCTGTCTGTCTATCTATCTATCTAGTCTCTGTCTGTATCTATCGTCTGTCTGTATCTATCGTCTGTCTGTCTATCTAGTTTGTCTGTATCTAACATCTGTCTGTCTGTCTATATCTGTCTATATATCTGTCTGTCTGTCTATCTATCATCTCTCTGTCTGTATCTATCGTCTGTCTGTCTGTCCTATCTATCTATCTAGTCTGTCTGTATCTATCGTCTGTCTATCTATCATCTCTCTGTCTGTATCTATCGTCTGTCTGTCTGTCTATCTATCTATCTAGTCTCTGTCTGTATCTATCGTCTGTCTGTATCTATCGTCTGTCTGTCTGTCTATCTATCTAGTCTGTTTGTATCTATCATCTGTCTGTCTGTCTGTCTATCTAGTCTCTGTCTGTATCTATCGTCTGTCTGTCTATCTATCTATCTAGTCTCTGTCTGTATCTATCGTCTGTCTGTCTATCTATCTATCTAGTCTCTGTCTGTATCTATCGTCTGTCTGTCTATCTATCTATCTAGTCTCTGTCTGTATCTATCGTCTGTCTGTCTATCTATCTATCTAGTCTCTGTCTGTATCTATCGTCTGTCTGTCTATCTATCTATCTAGTCTCTGTCTGTATCTATCGTCTGTCTGTCTATCTATCTATCTAGTCTCTGTCTGTATCTATCGTCTGTCTGTATCTATCGTCTGTCTGTCTGTCTGTCTAGTTTGTCTGTATCTAATATCTGCCTGTCTGTCTATATCTGTCTATATATCTTTCTATATATCTGTCTGTCTGTCTATCTATCTAGTCTGTCTGTATCTATCATCTGTCTGTCTGTCTGTCTATCTAGTCTGTCTGTATCTATCGTCTGTCTGTCTATCTAGTCTGTCTGTATCTATCGTCTGTCTGTCTATCTAGTCTCTGTATCTATCGTCTGTCTGTCTGTCTGTCTATCTAGTCTCTGTATCTATCGTCTGCGTGTCTGTCTATCTAGTCTCTGTCTGTATCTATCGTCTGTCTGTCTGTCTAGTTTGTCTGTATCTAACATCTGTCTGTCTGTCTATATCTGTCTATATATCTGTCTATATATCTGTCTGTCTGTCTGTCTATCTAGTCTCTGTCTGTATCTATCGTCTGTCTGTCTGTATCTATCGTCTGTCTGTCTGTCTATCTATCTAGTCTCTGTCTGTATCTATCGTCTGTCTGTCTGTCTGTCTGTTTAGTTTGTCTGTCTATCTATCTGGTCTCTCTGTCTATCATGTGTCTGTCTTTCTATCTATCTATCATCTGTCTGTCTGTCTGTCTAGACTGTCTATTGTCTATCTATCTATCTATCTGTATGTCTGTTTATCTATCTAGTCTGTCTATCTATATCTATGTCTATCGTCTGTCTGTCTGTCTATCTATGTCTGTCTGATCTATCTAGTCTGTCTATCTATCTGTCTATCTGTCTGTCTGTCTGTCTGTCTGTCTGTCTGTCTATCTATCTATCTATCTATCTATCTATCTATCTATCTATCTATCTATCTATCTATCTATCTATCTATCTATTCACTCTATCATCTATTTAACCCATCCATCATTATCTTTCTCTACCTACCATCCATCCATCCATCTCCACCCACCCACCCACCCACCTATCTTCCATCCATCCATCCATCCATCCATCCATCCATCCATCCATCCATCCATCCATCCATCCATCCATCCATCCATCCATCCATCCAAGTATTAGGACCAAATTCCTAGCCAGTCTCAACCGGTTAAAAAAAAACACAAAACCTTAAGAAAACCCCCACCCACAGAGTTTTCCTCTTGGCCCTAACCCTGACCCCGCTTCCCTTCCGCTTTTCCAATTCCAGAAGTGGGGATTCCTTCCCCATGAGATGCTGGGGGGGGGCGGGGCGGCGGCAATGGTCCACCTCTCTCTCCCCCCCCAGAGAAACACGCACAAACAGAGATATACACACACAAGGGGACGACAACTCCAGTGTCAGAATGAGCACATGGAGGAGGAGGAGGAGGAGGAGGAGGAGGAGGAGGAGGAGGAGGAGGAGGAGGAGGAGGAGTTGTTGTTAGTGGGAAGAGAACGGCCCACAGGTCCTTCGGGATACTTACATTCCCTCCTCCAGGGATATGCTTAATATTGTCCTTGGACCCACATTTGGACTGGACGTGGCTGTAGTTGACTTTTTTGGAGAGGATCTGGACCTGGAGCGTCAAACAGAGACGGAGAGATGGACACAAAAAGGGAAGAGGACCAGTTAGGTTTCTCTTTCTCTCTCTCCCCCACTCTGTCTCTCTCTTTCTCCTCTCTCTCTTCTCATTCTTACGCTCTTCTCTTCTCTCCCATTCCCCCTCTCTCCCTTTCTTCTCTCTCCCTTTCTCCTCTTTTCTCTCTCCCTCTTCTCTCTCACCTCTCTTCTCTTTCTCCTCTCTCCCTTCTCTCATTCTCTCACGCTCTTCTCTTCTCTCCCATTCCCCCTCTCTCCCTTTCTTCTCTCTCCCCCTTTCTCCTCTTTTCTCTCTCCCTCTTCTCTCTCACCTCTCTTCTCTTTCTCCTCTCTCCCTTCTCTCATTCTCTCACGCTCTTCTCTTCTCTCCCATTCCCCCTCTCTCCCTTTCTTCTCTCTCTTTCTCCTCTTTTCTCTCTCCCTCTTCTCTCTCACCTCTCTTCTCTTTCTCCTCTCCTTTCTCTCGCTTCTCTCTCCCTCCTCACGCTCTTCTCTTCTCTCCCATTCCCCCTCTCTCCCTTCCTTCTCTCTCCCCCTTTCTCCTCTCTCTTCTCCCTTCTCTCTCCCTCTTCTCCTTTCTCTTCTCTCTCCCACTCTCTTCTCTCTTCTCTCCCTCTTCTCTCTCCCTCCTCTCATTCTCACGCTCTTCTCTCCCATTCCCTCTCCCTTCCTTCTCTCTCCCCCTTTCTCCCCTCTCTTCTCCCTTCTCTCTCCCTCTTCTATCTCACCTCTTCTCCTTTCTCTTCTCTCTCCCACTCTCTCCCTCTTTTCTCTCGCTTCTCTCTCCCTCCTCTTTCTCACGCTCTTCTCTCCCATTCCCCCTCTCTCCCCCTTTCTCCTCTCTCTTCTCCCTTCTCTCTCACCTCTTCTCCTTTCTCTTCTCTCTCCCACTCTCTTCTCTCTCTCCCACTCTCTCCCTCTTTTCTCTTGCTTCTCTCTCCCTCCTCTCATTCTTTCACGCTCTTCTCTCCCATTCCCTCTCCCTCCCTTCTCTCTCCCCCTTTCTCCTCTCTCTTCTCCCTTCTCTCTCCCTCTTCTCTCTCACCTCTCTTCTCCTTTCTCTTCTCTCTCTCCCTCTCCCTTCTCTCTCCCTCCTCTCATTCTCTCACGCTCTTATCTTCTCCCATTCCCCCTCTCCCCTTCTCCTCTTTTCTCCCTTCTCTCTCACCTCTTCTCCTTTCTCTTCTCTCTCCTACTCCCTTCTCTCTTTTTTCTCTCCCTTCTCTCTCCCTCCTCTCATTCTCTCACGCTCTTCTCTTCTCTCCTATTCCCCCTCTTCCTTTCTTCTCTCCCTCTTTTCTCTCTTCTCCCTTCTCTCTCACCTCTCTTCTCCTTTCTCTTCTCTCTCTCCCCTCTTCCTTCTCTCCCTTCTCTCTCGCTTCTCTCTCCTCTCATTCTCTCATGCTCTTCTCTTCTCTCCCATTCCCTCTCCCTTTCTCCTCTTTTCTCTCTTCTCCCTTCCCTCTCCCTCTTCTCTCTCACCTCTCTTCTCTCTCTCCCACTCTTCTCTCTTCTCTCCATCTTTTCTCTCGCTTCTCTCTCCCTCCTCTCATTCTCTCTCTTCTCTTCTCTCCCATTCCCTCTCCCTTCCTTCTCTCCCGTTCTCCTCTTTTCTCTCTTCTCCCTTCTCTCTCCCTCTTCTCTCTCCCCTCTCTTCTCCTTTCTCTTCTCTTTCTCCTCTCCCTCTTCTCTCCCTCTCCCTTTTTCACTCGCTTCTCTCTCTCCTCTCACGCTCTTCTCTTATCTCCCATTCTCCCTCTCTCCCTTTCTTCTTTCTCCCCTTCTCCTCTATTCTCTCTTCTCCCTTCTCTCTCCCTCTTCTCTCACCTCCTTTCTCTTCTCTATCCCACTCTCTTCTCTCCCTCTCCCTTCTCTCTCCCTTTTCTCTCTCGCTTCTCTCTCCTCTCATTCTCTCACGCTCTTCTCTTCTCTCCCTTTCTTCTCTCTCCCCTTCTCCTCTTTTCTCACCTCTTCTCCTTTCTCTTCTCTCTCCCACTCTTCTCTTTCTCCCTCTTCTCTCTCTCCCTTCTCTCATTCTCTCACGCTCTTCTCTCCCATTCCCTCTCCCTTTCTTCTCTCTCCCTCTTTTCTCTCTTCTCCCTTCTCACCTCTCTTCTCCTTTCTTCTCTCTACTCTCATTTTCTCCTCTTCTCTCTCCCTCTATTTTTCTTCTCTCACTCCCTCTTTCTCCTCTTCTCTCCCTCTCCCTTCTCTCCCTTCTTTATTTCTCTCTCTTCTCTCCCCCTTCTCTCCCCATTCTCTTCTTTTTTCTTTCTCATTTTTTTCTTTCTCTTCTCTTCCTTCTCTCTTCTCTCTCCTTTCTCTTCTCTCCCTTTCTTCTCTCTCTCCCTCTTTCTCCTCCCTTCTCTCTCTAACTCCTCTCTCTTCTCTCCCTCCTCTCCCTCTCACCCTGTCTTTTTTCTTTCGCTCTCCCTTCTCTTTCTCTCTCATTCTCTTCTCTCCCTCCTCTCTCCTTCTCTCTCCCCTTTCTCTTCTTTTTTCTCTCATTCTTTTCTTTCTCCTCTTTCTTCTCTCCCTCTTTCTCCTCCCTTCTCTCCCTATCTCCTCTCTTTTCTCCCTTCTCTCTTCTCTCTCCTCTCTTCTCTTTTTTGTATCTTTCTCTTTTTCTTTATCCTCTCTTCCTTATCTCTTCTCTCTCCTCTCTTCTTTCTCTTTCTCCTCTCTCCCTTCTCTCTCCCTATCTCCACTCTTCTCTCCATCTCCCTTCTTTTTTATCTCTTTCTCTCTCTTTTTTCTCTTTCTCCTCTCTCTCTGTCTCTCTCATTCTCTCTCCTCCCGTTTTTTTCAGTTTTAGCTTGGCCTTTCCTATATAAGTCACGGGTCGGCAACCCGCGGCTCCAGAGCCGCATGTGAGCCTTCTCCTGCAGCTCCCAGCATCCTCCGCCATTTGCAGAGAGAGAAAGACAGAGACAGAGAGAGGCACTTGCGCTTCCCTTCTCTCTCTCTCTCATTCTCTCATCCCCTCCTCTCTTTTCCTCTCACTCTCTTCTTACTCTCCTCTCTATTTCCTCTCTCCCCCCTCTCTCTTCTCTCCCCTCTCATTCTCTCTTCTCTCTCTCCTCTCCACTCTCTCTCATTCTCTCTTCTCTCTCTCTCCTCTCTCTCTCCACTCTCTCTCATTCTCTCTCTCTCCTCTCCACTCTCTCATTCTCTCTTCTTTCTCTCTCCCTCCTCTCCACTCTCTCATTCTCTTCTCTCTCTCTCTCCACTCTCTCTCATTTTCTCTTCTTTCTCTCTCTCTCCTCTCCACTCTCTCCTTCTCTCTTCTATCTCTCTCCTCTCCACTCTCTCCTCTCCACTCTCTCTCATTCTCTCTTCTCTCTCTCCTCTCCACTCTCTCTCTTCTCTCCACTCTCTCTCATTCTCTCTTCTGTCTCTCTCCTCTCCACTCTCTCTCTATTCTCTCCACTCTCATTTTCTCTTCTATCTCTGTCTCTCTCCTCTCCACTCTCTCTATTCTCTCCACTCTCATTCTCTCTTCTATCTCTCTCTCTCCTCTCCACTCTCTCTTCTCTCCACTCTCTCTCATTCTCTCTTCTATCTCTCCTCTCCACTCTCTCTCCTCTCCACTCTTTCTCTCTTCTCTCTCTCTCCTCTCCACTCTCTCTCATTCTCTTCTTTCTCTCTCTCCTCTCCACTCTCTCATTCTCTCTTCTCTCCACTCTCTCTTTCTCTCTTCTCTGTCTCTTCTCTCCACTCTCTCTCATTTTCTCTTCTATCTCTCTCTCTCCTCTCCACTCACTCACTCACTCACTCACTCACTCACTCACTCACTCTCTCTCTCTCTCTCTCTCTCTCTTCTCTCAGACAGACTTAGGGACAGATGGACAGAGCACAAGCAGGCGGTTAGCAACTCCCTCCGAACGAATCCGGAGGTTAGGCATGACCAGACGGAGATGGGGAAGAGGAAGAGGAGGAGGAGAAGGAGACAGGGGAAGGAAGAGAAGAGAAAAAATAAAGGCCCCGTCGACTCAGCGAAGAGGAGGAGGAGGAGAAGAGAAAAAAAAATGAACTCAGCAAAGGAAACGAGGAGAAGCAGCAGAAGGAGACCGAGGAAGGAAGGAAAGAGAAACAAAAAGGAGAAGAAAGGCAGAGGAGACAGAGGAAGGAAGGAAAGAGAAACAAAAAGGAGAAGGAAGCTGGAGAAGACAGAGGAAGGAAGGAAAGAGAGAAAAAAAGGAAAAGGAAGGCGGAGGAGACAGAGGAAGGAAAGAGAAAAAGAAGGAGAAGGAAGGCGGAGGAGTCAGAGGAAGGAAGGAAAGAGAAAAAGGAGAAGGAAGGCGGAGGAGACAGAGGAAGGAAGGAAAGAGAAAAAGAAGGAGAAGGAAGGCGCAGGAGACAGAGGAAGGAAGGAAAGAGAAAAAGAAGGAGAAGGAAGGCGGAGGAGACAGAGGAAGGAAGGAAAGAGAAAAAGAAGGAGAAGGAAGGCGGAGAAGACAGAGGAAGGAAGGAAAGAGAAACAAAAAGGAGAAGAAAGGCAGAGGAGACAGAGGAAGGAAGGAAAGAGAAACAAAAAGGAGAAGGAAGCTGGAGAAGACAGAGGAAGGAAGGAAAGAGAGAAAAAAAGGAAAAGGAAGGCGGAGGAGACAGAGGAAGGAAAGAGAAAAAGAAGGAGAAGGAAGGCGGAGGAGACAGAGGAAGGAAGGAAAGAGAAAAAGAAGGAGAAGGAAGGCGGAGAAGACAGAGGAAGGAAGGAAAGAGCCACAGATTCAGCCAAGGAAAACCGAAAGCATCAGGTCCTGCAAAGCCCCCCCTCTCCCCCTTCCCAGGGAGGGGAATCCTTGAGAAATCCTTTGGGAATTGGGACTCTCGATTCGGGTGGATCCCTGGATCTCTGTCCAGCTACAAAAGAATCATTATAATAATAATAATAATAAAAAGGGATCTTTCCTGGAAAAGCCCGACTTGACGCCTGCCCACTCCAAACCGTCTATTTTACCTTTCCCGCTTTTCGAATCCGACAAGCATTAAGACCCAGGGGGGGGGTGGGGGGGGGTGAAACGCTTGCTGTCCCTCCGATGCTCCTCCAATGACATCCCAGCTTCCTGACTACTAGGGAACTCTGGGAGTTGAAGTCCCTTCCCGCCCTCCGCCATCTTGAAGAGACCCTGGATTCGTAATCCGTGTTGTTTTTTGTTTCCCCCCCCCTTTGCCAGATCAATTAAGCATCGTGATGGGAGGGGGGGTAGTTTTCTTCTCTCCCCTCCCCAAAAGAACACCCCTCCCCTTTGCTACTCCAAAGCCCATGGTTCCCCCTTCCAAAGACGCGTCGAGACGCAAAGAAGAGGAAAACGGCGTGCAAAAAAAAGCAGAGAGGGGGTCCCCGGAAAAAAAAAGACCCCGAAGGGGCAATAAATTCAGAGAGAAGAGAAAGTGACCCAAAGGAGAAAAGTAAGAAAGGAAGAGGGGGGGGAAAAAAGGAAAAAAAAATTATATATAAACAGGAAGTCCTCGACTTACGACCACGATGCCCGTCACTAAGTGAGACGCGCGTCAAGTGAGTTTGGCCCCACTTCACGAGCTGGCCTACATCAACCCGGGACACACGGGCGAAGGGATTATTTGTTTTTTTGGGGGGGGCGTTTTACGACCTTTCTCACCACCGTTGTTAAACGAATCACTTCGGTCGTTTAATGAGTCGCCCGGTGATGAGAAAGTGAATTCCGGGTCACAAAGTCGCCAAAGGGGATCATGGGACACACACACACAGGCCGGGGACGCTGCGACCGTCGTAAAGCTGAGTCGGTTGCCAAGCGTTGGGATTCAAATCACCGGGACAATACAACCGTCGTAAATCTGAGTCGGTTTCCGAGCGTCGGGATTTGGGTCACTGGGACGCTGCGAGCGTCGTCAATCTGAGTCGGTTCCCAAGCGTCGGGATTCGGATTACCGGGATCCTGCAACCGTCATAAGTCTGAGTCAGTTGCAAAGTGTCGGGATTCGAGTCACCGGGATGCTGCCACCGTCGTAAATCTGAGTAGGTTGCTGAGTGTCGGGATTCAGATCACTGCAACCGTCGTAAATCTGAGTCGGTTGCCGAGTGTCGGGATTCAGATCACCGGGACGCTACAACCGTCATAAATCTGAGTCGGTTGCCAACCGTCGGGATTCGTATTACTGGTACTGTCGTAAATATGAGTCGGTTGCTGAGTGTCGGGATTCAGATCACTGCAACTGTCGTAAATATGAGTCGGTTGCCAAACGTCGGGAATCGGATCAACGGGACACTACAACCGTCATAAATATGAGTCGGTTGCCGAGTGTCGGGATTCAAATCACCGGGACAACTACAACTGTCATAAATCTGAGTCGGTTGCTAAGCGTCAAGATTCACATTACTGCGACGCTGCGACCGTCGTAAATCTGAGTAGGTTGCGGAGTGTCGGGATTCGGATCACTGCAACCGTCGTAAATCTGAGTCGGTTGCCAAGTGTCGGGATTTGAATCACCGGGACAATACAACCGTCGTAAATCTGAGTCGGTTGCCAAGTGTGTGGATTGGGATCACCGGGACGGGAGGGGGGGGTTTTACTAAGTAGAAAAAAACCCACAATCTTTATTTTCCCCAAGCCGTTGTAACTTCAAGCAGTCGCTAAACGGAACGGTCGTAAGTTGAGGACCCCCTGTCGAAGAAGACCCGGGAGGGGAGGAGGTGGTGTCCTCGCCCCTCCCAGGCGTCAAAAGTCGAAAACAGGACTCACTTTCCCATTGGGTGACTTTGCCAGACTCTCTTTGGAAACCGTGGATTTATTGGTAGGGGCTTTGGACGCGGTACCGAGTTCGAGTTTTCGGCCAGCCAGGGCGGACTCGCCTTTTTTGTCTACTTTGGCCTAAAAATGGGAGATAAAGGGAGGCGGTTTAAGGTCATCATCGGAAATTGCGAAACACAAAAACAAAACAAAACAAAAAACCTCTCGTCCTCGACTTACGCCCAAAACAGGGGAAACCCCCCTTTCGGTCGCTAAGTGAGACAATTGTGAAAGAAGTCCCATGGTTAGCACCTCGGGGCCCGCTTGTGACGTGAATCCCCTATGGTCGTTAAGCGAATCAAGCGGTCGTTAAGTGAATCCCACACACACACACACACACACACACACACACACACACACCACATTGACATTGCTTCACCAAAGGTCGAAACTGGAAACTCCAAATGTTGATCACCTGAGCCCTGAGGATGCTGTGAGGGTCGTAAGTGTGAGGACTGCCTGTTTGAACTTCAGTTGCTAAAGAACGATCGTAAATTGAGGACTTTGGGAGGGTGGAGGTTATAATAATAATAATAATAATAATAATAATAATAATATTTATTTATTTAATTTATTTATAATAATAATAATTTATAATAATATAATAATAAAATAATAAAAATAATAAACTAATAATAATAAAATAATATAATAATAATAATAATAATAATAACAACAATAATAAATACTAATAAAGTTGGAAGGGACCTTGGAGGTCATCTAGTCCAACCCCGTGGGTCCTCAATTTACAACGTTACGACAACCTGAAGAAAAATGACCGTGTTTCACACAACTGTGGACATGTGATCAACATTCAGACCGTCGGGGTGTTCTGGGGGGTCAATAGGAGAAGCCGGGATTCGTTTAACGACCGTGCGACTAAACAACTGCAGGGATTCGCTCAACAACGGTGGCAAAGGAGGTCGTATAACAGGGCAACGCGCCGCGTAACAAATGCCTCGCTTAGCGACGGAAAAAGTTGGGCTCACTTGCCGTCGTTTTAAGTCGACAAAGAGCCTGTTTTTTTTTGTTTTCTCGGGCCAATCTGGAGGAAACTGACTTGGACATGGTCAGGGCGAAACTTGGGGGTGAAGGAAGGGGAAGGAGGAAGAACCCCTTTGGCCAAAGTTTGGGATGGTTTAGTGTTGTTTGTTAGATACTATGTTGGTTTCGTTGGGCTAGTGCAGGGCTAGGCCACCTTGGCTCTTTTATGACTGGTGGACTTCAACTCCCAGAATTCCTGAGCCAGCCTGGCTCAGCTGGGAAACTCTCCCTTTCCCCTCAGCATGGCTGGCTCAGGAATTCTGGGAGTTGAAGTCCACGAGTCATAAAAGAGCCAAGGTTGGCTACCTCTAGCCTAGGCCGCTTTATGACTGGTGGACTTCAACTCCCAGAATTCCTGAGCCAGCCTGGCTCAGCTGGGAAACTCTCCCTTTCCCCTCAGCATGGCTGGCTCAGGAATTCTGGGAGTTGAAGTCCACCAGTCATAAAAGAGCCAAGGTTGCCTACCTCTAGCCTAGGCCGCTTTATGACTGGTGGACTTCAACTCCCAGAATTCCTGAGCCAGCCTGGCTCAGCTGGGAAACTCTCCCTTTCCCCTCAGCATGGCTGGCTCAGGAATTCTGGGAGTTGAAGTCCACCAGTCATAAAAGAGCCAAGGTTGCCTACCTCTAGCCTAGGCCGCTTTATGACTGGTGGACTTCAACTCCCAGAATTCCTGAGCCAGCCTGGCTCAGCTGGGAAACTCTCCCTTTCCCCTCAGCATGGCTGGCTCAGGAATTCTGGGAGTTGAAGTCAACCAGTCATAAAAGAGCCAAGGTTGCCTACCTCTAGCCTAGGGCCGCTTTATGACTGGTGGACTTCAACTCCCAGAATTCCTGAGCCAGCCATGCTGAGGGGAAAGGGAGAGGCTTCAAGGCTGACCCAGGCTGGCTGAGGAATTCTGGGAGTTGAAGTCCACAAGTCGTGAAGGGGCCCATACTTCCCCCATGCTGGCTGAGGAATTCTGGGAGTTGAAGTCCACCAGACAAAAGAGCCAAGGTGGCCTACCGCTGAGTTACTAGGAAGATGAGGGGACTTCAACTCCCAGAATTCCTCTGCCAGCATGGCACCCTGTATAAGGAACAGGCAACCTTGGCTCTTTTATGACCCGTGGACTTCAACTCCCAGAATTCCTGGCTGGTTGGGGCAGGGGTAGGCCACCTTGGGGCTTTTAAGACTCATGGACTTCAACTCCCAGAATTCCTGAGCCAGCCATACTGAGGGGAAAGGGAGAGGTTTCCAAGCTAAGCCCTGCTGGCTCAGGAATTCTGGGAGTTGAGGTCCATGAGTCATAAAGTGGCCTAGGCCTAGGCCAGAGGTAGGCCACCTTGGCTCTTTTATGACTGGTGGACTTCAACTCCCAGAATTCCTGAGCCAGCCGTGCTGAGGGGAAAGGAAGAGGTTTCCAAGCTGAGCCAGGCTGGCTCAGGAATTCTGGGAGTTGAAGTCCACGAGTCATACAGAGCAAGGTGGCCTACCGGAGGGGAGGGAACCCACTTTCTTAGCTCTTCATCCAAGCTGCTGGGGATTCTGGGAGTTGAAGTCCAGGCACTCTCAAGGGGCTTGAAAAAGGGTTTTAGTGGGCCGGGATTCCAACCGTCTCCAAAATGGCGGATTTCCTCACGGACGTTTCAGGACCCAACTAGATTATGTCATTGGTGCTAGCAAGAAGTCCGGTTGGGAGGAGGAGGAGGAAGAGGAGGAGGAGGAGGAAGGAGGTGGTTTCCTTGCAAACATTTTGTGACCCAACTAGAGAACATCATCACTGATAGAAGGAAGTGGGGATTATGGGGAAGAAGGAAGGAAGGAAGGAAGGAAGGAAGGAAGGAAGGAAGGAAGGAAGGAAGGAAGGAAGGAAGGAAGGAAGGACTCAACGAGGGAACATCATCAGTGCTAGAAGGGAGGAGGAGAAGGAGGAGGAAAAAAGGAAGGAAGGAAGGAAGGAAGGAAGGAAGGAAGGAAGGAAGGAAGGACTCTGAGCTGGGTGCTTTCCTTGCAGACATTTTGTGACCCAACTAAGGAACATCATCAAGGCTAGAAGGGAGAAGGAGGAGGAAAAAAAGGAAGGAAGGAAGGAAGGAAGGAAGGAAAGGAGGGAGGGAGGACTCTGAGCTGGGTGCTTTCCTTGCAGACATTTTGTGACCAAACTAAGGAACATCATCAGGGCTAGAAGGGAGAAGGAGGAGGAAAAAAAGGAAGGAAGGAAGGAAGGAAGGAAGGAAGGAAGGAAGGAAGGAAGGAAGGAAGGAAGGAAGGAAGGAAGGAAGGAAAGGAGGGAGGGAGGACTCTGAGCTGGGTGCTTTCCTTGCAGACATTTTGTGACCAAACTAAGGAACATCATCAGGGCTAGAAGGGAGAAAGAGGAGGAAAAAAAGGAAGGAAGGAAGGAAGGAAGGAAGGAAGGAAGGAAGGAAGGAAGGAAGGAAGGAAGGAAGGAAAGGAGGGAGGGAGGACTCTGAGCTGGGTGCTTTCCTTGCAGACATTTTTTGACTCAACTAAGGAACATCATCAAGGCTAGAAGGGAGAAGGAGGAGGAAAAAAGGAAGGAAGGAAGGAAGGAAAGGAGGGAGGGAGGACTCTGAGCTGAGTGCTTTCCTTGCAGACATTTTGTGACCCAACTAAGGAACATCATCAGGGCTAGAAGGAAGGAAGGAAGGAAGGAAGGAAGGAAGGAAGGAAGGAAGGAAGGAAGGAAGGAAGGAAGGAAGGAAGGACCCTGAGCTGGGTGGTCTCCTTGCAGACGTTTCGTGACCCAACTAGGGAACATCTTCAGGGCTAGAAAGAATTGGGGAGTTTGGAGAGGATGTGGAGGAGGAGGAAGGAAGGAGGAGGAAGGAAGGAAGGAAGGAAGGAAGGGAGAGGAAGGAAGGGACGGACCCTGAACTGGGTGGCTTCCTTGCAGACGTTTCGTGACCCAACTAGGGAACATGATCAGGGCTAGAAGGGGGGGGAGTTATGGAGGGGAGGAGGAGGAGGAGTTGACATCCCAGATACTAGGTGCCCGGGAGTTACGGTTCTTCTCCTCGACGTGCTGGTATCTCACCCGCAAGGATCCGTTTCCTTCCAGTGAGCCAACCATACCCCGGAGAGGTCCTTCTCTCTCCACGGGACCAAGTAACTAGTCCTCCTCGTCCTCCGTGCTTCCAAAACAGGAGGGTGGAATCTCGGTTAGGTTCCCGGGAGGGGCGGGGGATTTTGAGAAGGACTTCCCCCCCCCCTCCGTCTGTTGGGACCAACCCTGGTCAAGATAAGGGAGAGCGACTCACCTTTCCCGCCACCCGGTTGATATTTCATGTTATCCGTGGAACCGATCTTGGACCGGACGTTCTTCAGATCCGGAACGGAGACGCTGCTGGTCGGTCGCGGAGGCTTGGAAGCCCCCGGGCTGGTTTTGGGAAGGGCCTTGCTCGCCGAGGAGGGCTTCTTGGGTTCGGCTGGCAGGCTGGCCGTCCCCGGAGGCTTGGCAGCGACGGGTTTCGGCTTCGGCCGGCCGGCCGGGGGGTCCCGACAGGGCGGGAGAAGCGGTGGTGGAGGCCGGGGCGCTCCTGGGACGGCTCAGATCGGCTGCGAGGGAGAAGGCGGGTGAGGAGGAGAGCCGGGGTCCCGCGGGCGGGGGGGGGGGAGAGAAAGAATGGCTTTTTCAGAAGAGGGCTTACCTGTTGGTGACTTTGCCGGGGCCTTCTTCGCATCGGCGGCTTTGACGTCGGTCTTGATGGCTGCCCAAGGCAAAGAAGGCAAAGTTCAGTTGGATTGGCCGCCTGACTTTTATTTTATTTTATTATTTTATTGTTTTCTTTTCTTTTCTTTTCTGTTTTATTTTATTTTTTATTTTATTTATTTTATTGATTTCATTTCATTTCATTTGATTATTTTATTTATTTTCTTTAAAATATATTTTTATTTATTCTAGTCTATTTTATTTTATTTTATTTATTTTATTCTTTTCATTTATTTATTATTCTATTCTATTATTTATTTTATTGTTTTATTTTACTTATTTTATTTTATTCTTTTAATTTAATTTATTTATTTATTCTATTCTGTTTATTTTATTTTATTTATTTTGCTTATTATTTTGTTTTATTTTATTTATTTTATTATTTTTATTTATTTTATATAATTATTCTATTTTATTTTATATTTTATTTTATTTATTACTCTATTCTATTTTATTTTATATTTTATTTTATTTATTACTCTATTCTATTTTATTTTATTTTTTATTTTATTTTATTTATTACTGTATTATATTTTATTTTATATTTTATTTTATTTATTATTCTATTCTATTCTATTTATTTTATTTTATTTATTACTCTATTCTATTTTATTTTATTTTTTATTTTATTTTATTTATTACTGTATTATATTTTATTTTATATTTTATTTTATTTATTATTCTATTCTATTCTATTTATTTTATTTTATTTTTTTAATTTTATTTTAATTTTATTTATTTTATTTTTTTCATTTATTGTATTTTGATATTTTATTTTATTTATTATTTTATTTTATTCTTTTTATTTTATTTTATCTTATCATTTCATTATTTTATTTTATTCTTTTCATTTATTTTATTTTATCATTTTATTTTATTATTTTATTCTGATGTTTTATTCTTTTCATTTATTTTATTTTATTTATTATTTTATTTTATTTTATTTATTATATTATATTTATTATTCTATTCTACTGTACTCTACTCTACTCTACTCTACTCTATTTATTTTATTTTATTTTATTTTTTTATTTTATTACAAAGAACTGAAAAAGGTCTCCGGCAAAAAACCTCCTCCTCCTCTTTTCCCCCAAACGACGACCCTGCGAGGGGGGCTAAGTTGCCTAGTTCACCGGCATCCCTTTGCCGAGCTCCTAGAGACGGACAAAAGGGAATTCCCGGGAGCTCAGGGTTAAAATGTGGGGGTCCTTGATGCTCTTTCTTGCAGACCTCTCATGACCCGACTAGGGAACGTCCTCAGTGCTGGAAGGGAGGGGAGCCTGCTCTCTGTTTATACACTGGGCCAGGGCTAGGCCACCTTGTCTCTTTTATGACTGGTGGACTTCAACTCCCAGAATTCCTGAGCCAGCCATGCTGAGGGGAAAGGGAGGTTTCCAAGCTGAGCCAAGCTGGCTCAGGAATTCTGGGAGTTGAAGTCCACCAGTCATAAAGCGGCCTAGGCCAGAGGTAGGCCACCTTGGCTCTTTTATGACTGGTGGACTTCAACTCCCAGAATTCCTGAGCTAGCCATGCTGAGGGGAAAGGGAGAGGTTTCCAAGCTGAGCCAGGCTGGCTCAGGAATTCTGGGAGTTGAAGTCCACCAGTCATAAAGCGGCCTAGGCCTAGGCCAGAGGTAGGCCACCTTGTCTTTTTTATGACTGTTGGACTTCAACTCCCAGAATTCCTGAGCCAGCCATGCTGAGGGGAAAGGGAGAGGTTTCCAAGCTGAGCCAGGCTGGCTCAGGAATTCTGGGAGTTGAAGTCCACCAGTCATAAAGCGGCCTAGGCCTAGGCCAGAGGTAGGCCACCTTGGCTCTTTTAGGACTGGTGGACATCAACTCCCAGAATTCCTGAGCCAGCCATGCTGAGGGGAAAGGGAGAGGTTTCCAAGCTGAGCCAGGCTGGCTCAGGAATTCTGGGAGTTGAAGTCCACCAGTCATAAAGCGGCCTAGGCCTAGACCAGAGGTAGGCCACCTTGGCTCTTTGATGACTTGTGGACTTCAACTCCCAGAATTCCTGAGCCAGCCATGCTGAGGGGAAAGGGAGAGGCTTCCAAGCTGAGCCAGGCTGGCTCAGGAATTCTGGGAGTTGAAGTCCACCAGTCATAAAGCGGCCTAGGCCTAGGCCAGAGGTAGGCCACCTTGGCTCTTTTATGACTGGTGGACATCAACTCCCAGAATTCCTGAGCCAGCCATGCTGAGGGGAAAGGGAGGTTTCCAAGCTGAGCCATGGTGGCTCAGGAATTCTGGGAGTTGAAGTCCACCAGTCATAAAGCGGCCTAGGCCTAGACCAGAGGTAGGCCACCTTGGCTCTTTGATGACTTGTGGACTTCAACTCCCAGAATTCCTGAGCCAGCCATGCTGAGGGGAAAGGGAGAGGCTTCCAAGCTGAGCCAGGCTGGCTCAGGAATTCTGGGAGTTGAAGTCCACCAGTCATAAAGCGGCCTAGGCCTAGGCCAGAGGTAGGCCACCTTGGCTCTTTTATGACTGGTGGACATCAACTCCCAGAATTCCTGAGCCAGCCATGCTGAGGGGAAAGGGAGAGGTTTCCAAGCTGAGCCAGGCTGGCTCAGGAATTCTGGGAGTTGAAGTCCACCAGTCATAAAGCGGCCTAGGCCTAGACCAGAGGTAGGCCACCTTGGCTCTTTGATGACTTGTGGACTTCAACTCCCAGAATTCCTGAGCCAGCCATGCTGAGGGGAAAGGGAGAGGCTTCCAAGCTGAGCCAGGCTGGCTCAGGAATTCTGGGAGTTGAAGTCCACCAGTCATAAAGCGGCCTAGGCCTAGGCCAGAGGTAGGCCACCTTGGCTCTTTTATGACTGGTGGACATCAACTCCCAGAATTCCTGAGCCAGCCATGCTGAGGGGAAAGGGAGGTTTCCAAGCTGAGCCATGGTGGCTCAGGAATTCTGGGAGTTGAAGTCCACCAGTCATAAAGCGGCCTAGGCCTAGGCCAGAGGTAGGCCACCTTGGCTCTTTGATGACTGGTGGACTTCAACTCCCAGAATTCCTCAGCCAGCCATGCTGAGGGGAAAGGGAGAGGTTTCCAATCTGAACCAGGCTGGCTCAGGAATTCTGGGAGTTGAAGTCCACCAGTCATGGGGGGGACTGTTCCCCCATGCTGGCTCAGGAATTCTGGGAGTTGAAGTCCACCAGTCATAAAAGAGCCAAGGTGGCCTAGCCCTGCACTAGTGGCTTGCCCTATCAATACTCTAATTAAGGAAATACCAACTCAGACAAACAAACCACGGCCTAGTCAAGGACCCTTGTATATCAGATGCTATGATGCTTGATGCATACAAAGATTTTATGTACAATGTTGATGGTTTTAATAAAGGAATTTTTATATATATATATATATATATATAAAAAAAAGAACACCTCAACCATCACTGACAAGGAAGGAAGGGAGGGAGGGAGGGAGGGAGGGATAAAGGGAAGGGAGGAACGAAGGAAGGAAAGCAAGGTGGGAGGGAGGGGAAGAATGGAAAAATGGAGGGAAGGAGAGAAGGGAAGGAAGGAAAGCAGGGAGAGAACAGAAGGGAGGGAGGGAAGGAAGGAAGGAGGGAAAGCATGGAATGGAGGGAGAGAGGGAGGGAGGGAAAGAGCGGAAAGGGAAGGAAGGAAAGGATGGAGGGAAGGGAGGGATAAAACAGGAAGGTAGGAAAGGCTGGAAGGAAGGGATAAAGGGAAGGGAGGAAGAAAGGAAAGCAATGTGGGAGGGAAGGGAAGAATGGAAGAAATGGAGGAAAGGAGAGAAGAAAGGGGAGCAGGAAGGGAAGAGAAGGGACGGAGGGATGGAAGGAAGGAAAGAAGGAAGAAAAAAAGGAAGGAAAGCATGGAATGAAGGGAGGGAAAGAGAGGAAAGGGAAGGAAGGAAAGCATGGAATGAAGGGAGGGAGAGAGGGAGGGAAAGAGAAGGAAGGAAAGCAGGGCGGGAAGGAAGGAGGGAAACAGGAAGGAAAGAAGGATGGAAGGGAGAAAAGGAGGGGAGGCAGCAAGGAAAGCAAGGAGGGCGGGAAGAATGGAAGAAAGGAAGGAGAGAGGGAAGGAAGAAAAGCAAGGAGGGAAGAGAAGGGATCAAGGGAAGGGAGGCAAAAGGAAAGCAAGGAGGGAGGGAGGGAAACAGGAAGGAAGGAAATGAGGATCGAAGGAAGGGATAAAGGGAAGGGAGGAAGGAAGGAAAGCAAGAATGGAAGAAATGGAGGGAAGCAGGGAGGGAAGGACGGAAGTAAGTAAGTAAATAAGGAAGGAAGGAAGGCATGGAATGAAGGAGGGAAAAGAGTGGAGAAGGAAGGAAGGAAGGAAGGAAGGAAGGAAGGAAGGAAGGAAGGAAGGACGGAAGGAAGGAAGGAAGGGGCCTTCTTCGGCCACCCCATTATGTCCTGAACCCCCCGGAGTGGGGTGTCCACCCTCCCTAACTTCCCTTCCATCCATTCCGGAATCAAGTGGGACAAAGACGGGACAACCAGAGACCACCTCAATGCTCCAGACAGCTCCTCCGCCCTCCAACGCCCCACCCACCTCCCCCCCACTCCCGGAAGACCCCCTCCCCAAAATCTCCCAAGCACCCCCTCCCCCAGGAACAACTCACCGGAAGTCTTCTTGGGGGGCAAAGCGGCGGTGGCGGTGCTGCTCCTCGGCCCGGGCGACGTCCCCACGGTGGCCCCCGCCCCAGTAGGCCTGGAGCCCCCCGGGGTGGTTTTCCCGCCGTTCCGAGGGGTGGTGGCCGAGGGGGTCTTGGAAGGGGAGACCCTCTTGTCCGGGCTCTTCCCGTCGGTCCCCTAGGAGGAGGAGGAGGAGGAGAAGGGATCACGTCAGAGCCAGGAAGTTCTCCAGAAGTTCCTCCAAGCAACGGATCCAGAAGGCCACGCGGTCAACGCAACGGAAAGGGACCCGCACGTGTGTGAGGTCGCCCCATGGGGCCACACCCGTCCGGAGTCACAAATCCCTTCTCCGCAATGTCCCTTCAGTTCCCCCGAGATATTTCCCACAGATTAGAAGAAGAGCATCGGAAGGGACCCTGGAGGTCTGCTAGTCCATCCCCCAGCTGGAGACCTATTCAAGCTCTCTTCTTTGCTAGGGGGAGTATCTTCCGAGTTGCTTTCTCCGTTTGTTATAGAGCTGTGGGATCGGCCGTCTCTTATCCGACCGGTCCCTATGTAGCGTCCCTTCGGTTCCCCCAAGGTCTTTCCCACCTTCTAGTAATGAGAGCATTGGAAGGGACCCTGGAGGCCTTCTAGTCCACCCCCCCCGCTGAGGCAGACCTATTCGAGTTCTCTTTTTTGCAGCCTGAGGAACTAGGCCAGGGGTAGGCAACCTTGGCTCTTTTATGACTGGTGGACTTCAACTCCCAGAATTCCCGGCTGGCTGGGGCAGGGGTAGGCAACCTTGGCTCTTTGATGACTGGTGGACTTCAACTCCCAGAATTCCCGGCTGGCTGGGGCAGAGGTAGGCCACCTGGGCTCTTTGATGACTGGTGGACTTCAACTCCCAGAATTCCTGAGCCAGCCATGCTGAGGGGAAAGGGAGTTTCCAAGCTGAGCCAGGCTGGCTCAGGAATTCTGGGAGTTGAAGTCCACCAGTCATAAAAGAAGCAAGGTGACCTACCTCTGGACTAGATGGTCTCCAACTCTGGCCTTCTGTTATTCTGTAAAAGGTCTCCTGCTTCAGGGGGTGGGACTAGATGACCTCCAGGGTCCCTTTCTGTGATTCTATAAGGGTCTCCTGGTTGAGCAAGGGCGGGTTGGACTAGATGACCTACAAGGTCCCTTCCAACTCTTGTTATTCTGTAAAGGGTCTCCTGCTTGACAGGGTGGGACTAGATGACCTCCAGGGTCCCTTTCTGTGATTCTATAAGGGTCTCCTGGTTGAGCAAGGGCGGGTTGGACTAGATGACCTACAAGGTCCCTTCCAACTCTTGTTATTCTGTAAAGGGTCTCCTGCTTGACAGGGTGGGACTAGATGACCTCCAGGGTCCCTTCCAACACTGTGATTCTATAAGGGTCTCCTGCTTGAGCAGGGGGGGTTGGACTAGATGACCTCCAAGGCCCCTTCCAACTCCTGTTAATCTGTATGGGTTTCCTGCTGGAGCAGGGGGTTGGACTAGATGACCTCCAGGATCCCTTCCAACTATTATTCTATAAAGGATCTCCTGCATGAGGGGGTTGGACTAGATGACCTCCAGGATTCCTTCCATCTCCTGTTAATCTGTAAAGGTTCTCCTGCTTGAGGGGGTTGGACTAGATGACCTCGAGGGTCCCTTCCAACTCCAGTTAATCTGTAAGGGTCTCCTGCTGGAGCTGGGGGTTGGACTAGATGACCTCCAAGGCCCCTTTCCAATTCCTGTTCACCTGTAACTCTGTAAGGTCCACCATTCCAGAACGCCTTTTGATCATACCAAGGATGAACTTAACTCCCAGAATTCCTGAGCCAGGCATGCAGAGGGGAAAAGGGAGAGGTTTCCAAATCTGAGCACGGCTCGCTCAGGAATTCTGGGAGTTGAAGTCCACCAGTCATAAAGCGGCCTAGGCCTAGGCCAGAGGTAGGCCACCTTGGCTCTTTGATGACTGGTGGACTTCAACTCCCAGAATTCCTGAGCCAGCCATGCTGAAGGGAAAAGGGAGAGGTTTCCAAGCTGAGCCATGCTGGCTCAGGAATTCTGGGAGTTGAAGTCCACCAGTCATAAAAGAGCCAAGGTGGCCTACCTTTGGCCTAGGTCTCGGCCACTTTATGACTCGTGGACTTCAACTCCCAGAATTCCTCAGCCAGCATGGGGGAACTATGGCCCCTTCATGACTGGTGGACTTCAACTCCCAGAATTACTGAGCCAGCCATGATGTGGGGAAAAGGGAGAGGTTTCCAAAGCTGAGCCAGGCTGGCTCAGGAATTCTGGGAGTTGAAGTCCACCAGTCATAAAGTGGCCTAGGCCTAGGCCAGAGGTAGGCCACCTTGGCTCTTTTATGACTGGTGGACTTCAACTCCCAGAATTCCTGAGCCAGCCATGCTGAGGGGAAAGGGAGAGGTTTCCAAAGCTGAGCCAGGCTGGCTCAGGAATTCTGGGAGTTGAAGTCCACCAGTCATAAAGCAGCCTAGGCCTAGGCCAGAGGTAGGCCAGCTTGGCTCTTTTATGACTGGTGGACTTCAACTCCCAGAATTCCTCAGCCAGCCATGCTGAGGGGAAAAGGGAGAGGTTTCCAAGCTGAGCCAGGCTGGCTCAGGAATTCTGGGAGTTGAAGTCCACCAGTCATAAAGTGGCCTAGGCCTAGGCCAGAGGTAGGCCACCTTGTCTTTTTTATGACTGTTGGACTTCAACTCCCAGAATTCCTGAGCCAGCCATGCTGAGGGGAAAGGGAGAGGTTTCCAAAGCTGAGCCAGGCTGGCTCAGGAATTCTGGGAGTTGAAGTCCACCAGTCATAAAGCAGCTTAGGCCTAGGCCAGAGGTAGGCCATCTTGGCTCTTCTATGACTGGTGGACTTCAACTCCCAGAATCCCTGAGCCAGCCACGCTGAGGAGAAAAGGGACAGGTTTCCAAGCTGAGCCAGGCTGGCTCAGGAATTCTGGGAGTTGAAGTCCACCAGTCATCAAAGAGCCAAGGCAGCCTAACCCTGGGCTAGGGAGAGTATCTTCCGAGTTTCTTTCCTCGTCTGTTATACAGCTGTGGGCCCTGAGGCCTCTTATCTGACCGGTCGCTAAACCGCATCCCTTCGGCTCGGTCCCCCAAGGTCTTTCCCACGTACCCTTATACCCCTCTACAAATTTGGGGGAGTCACTTTTATCGTTCTTGCCCCGTCCATTATACAGCCGTGGGCTCGGCTGTCTGTTATCGGCCGGGCTTCTCCGTTGCCCGACCCTTTTTCCGGGCGGTCTCCCAAGGTCTTTCCCACGTACCCTTATACCCCTCTACAAATTTGGGGGAGTCACTCTTATCGTTCTTGCCCCGTCCATTATACGTTCTCCCCGCAATTCCCAGTATCCTTACCTTGGGCTTAAGCTCCCGAGGAGTTAAACTGGATGGCCGAGCCAGGCCGGACGACGGGCGTTTAGCCGTGGGCGCTGCCGCCGTGGGACCGGCGCCCGGCACGGCGGCGGTCTTTTTGTTTGGGCCCAGCGTGGCAGAAGCCGGACGCTTGGCGGGGGGGACTCCGGCCGTCCCGGGCTTGGATTTTGTTGGAGCGGGCTTGGCTCCCGCGGCGGCGGCAGCTGACGGCTGGACGGTGAGGGGGAAACATGCACCCCAGCGCAACGGAAAACGAAGACATGACACAGAAAGAGAACGAGAGAAGAGAGAGAGAGAGAGAGAAAGAAAGAAGAGAGAGAGAGGGAGAAAGAGAGAGGAGAGAGAGAGAAAGAGAGAGAAAGAGAGGAGAGAGAGAGAAAGAGAGAAGAGAGAGGGGGGGGGAGAAAGAGAGAAGAGAGAGAGAGAGGAAGAGAAAGAGAGAAAGAGAGGAGAGAGAGAGAGAAGAGAGAGAGAGAGAGGGAGAAAGAGAAGAGAGAGAGAGAAAGAGAAAGGGAGAAGAGAGAAAGAGAGGAGAGAGAGAAAGAGAGAAGAAAGAGAGAGAGAGAGAGAGAGAGAGAGAAAGAGAGAAGAGAGAGAGAGAGAAAGAGAAAGAGAGAAGACAGAAAGAGAGGAGAGAGAGAGAGGAAGAGAGAAGAGAGAGAGAGAAAGTGAAAGAGAGAAGAGAGAAAGAGAGGAGAGAGAAGAGAGGAGAGAAGAGAGAGAGAAAGAGAGAGAGAAGAAAGAGAAAGAGAGAAGAGAGAAGAGAGAAAGAGAAGAGGAGAGAGAGAAAGAGAGAGAGAAGAAAGAGAAGAGAGAAGAGAGAAAGAGAAAGAGAAGAGAGAGAAGAGAGAGAGAAAGAAAGCGAAAGGAGAGAAGAAAGAGAAAGAGAGAAGAGAAAGAGAAAGAGAGAGAGACGGAAGAAAAAAACAACGAAACGAGACATAAAAAGAAAAAAGCGAGCGTTGTAAACGGAAGGCCGGAAAAGATAAAAACGGGCGCAACTCAAGTCAATTTCAGGCGAAGAAATAATAATAGTAATAATAATAATAATAATAACGATAATAATAACGGCGGGACTCTCTGTTCTCTGAGCTGGAAGGGAGAAGCATCAAATTGACCCAAATAATTGGGGCGATCAGCCCTTTTGAAGGGAGAAGAGGTGGGAAAGAATTGAGGGGCGAAGGGGAAAGGAAGACTCCACCAACCCCTGCAATTCCAGTTGCAGACGTTTCATGACCCAGCTAGGGAACAATATCAGTGCTAGAAGGAGGAGGAGGAGGAAAAGGAGGAGGAGGAGGAGGAGGAGGAGGAGGAGGAGGAGGAGGAAGAGGAGGACCGTGAGGTCCCTGGTGCTCTCTGAGCTTGGTGGTCTCCTTGCAGACATTTCATGACCCAACTACGGAACAAGATTAGTGCTAGGAGGAGGAGGAGGAAGAGGAGGAGGAGGAAGGACTGTAGCCCTATGGTGCCCTTTGAGCTGGGTGGTCTTCCTTGCAGACGTTTCATGACCCAACTACGGAACATCATCAGTGCTAGAAGGGAGGAGGAGGAGGAGGAGTCCATGGAGTATTTAACACTGGCAGTTAAGTCCATATATCTGGAAAGGAGATGAAGAGGGATGGACATCTTCCATTGTCCATACATGGTCCTTCCATCTTCAAACTATCAAGGTATGGATGTCCACCTCAAAGCCATGAACTTCCAGCAGGTTTCTTCAACTCTGCCAGGTGGGTCCGCCCATCTTTTACTGGTGATGAAGAGGGATGGACCAAATATGGACCTGAATGGTCCTTACACCTTCAACGGTCCCTACACCTTCACCCTACCAACTTATGGATGTCCACCTCCAAGCCATGATCTTACACCAGGTTTTCTCAACTCTGGCAGGTGGATCCATCCATCTGTTAATGGAGATGAAGAGGGATGGACCAAATATGGACCTGAATGGTCCTTACACCTTCAACGGTCCCTACACCTTCACCCTACCAACTTATGGATGTCCACCTCCAAGCCATGATCTTACACCAGGTTTTCTCAACTCTGGCAGGTGGATCCATCCATCTTTTAATGGAGATGAAGAGGGATGGACCAAATATGGACCTGAATGGTCCCTACATCTTCAATGGTCCATACACCTTCAACCTATTAAAGGTATGGATGTCCACCTCAAAGCCATGGACTTAGAGCAGGTTACCTCCATTCTGGCAGGTGGATCCACCCATCTTTTAATGGGAGATGAAGAAGGATGGACCAAATACAGACTCTGTCCCTACATCTGCAATCGTCCATATTCCTTCAAGCTACAGTACCAAGCTATGGATGTCCACCTCAAAGCCATGAACTTACAGCAGGTTTTCTCAACTCTGCCAGGTGGATCTGTCCATCTTTTAATGGAGATGGAAGAGGGATGGACATCTTCAATTGTCCATACATGGTCTTTCTATCTTCAAACTATGAAGGTATGGATGTCCACCTCAAAACCATGAACTTACAGCAGGCATTCCCAACTATGGCAGGTGGATCCATACATCTTTTACTGGAGATGAAGAGGGATGGACCAAATATGGACTAGGTCCCTAAACCTTCAATGGTCCATACACCTTCAAGCTAGCAAATTATGGATGTCCACCTCAAAGCCATGAACTTACAGCAGGTTTTCTCAAATCTGGCAGGTGGATCCATCCATCTTTTAATGGAGATGAAGAGGGATGGACCAAATGTGGACTTGAATGGTCCCTTCAATGGTCCATACACCTTCAAGCTATGGTACCAAGCTATGGATGTCCACCTCAAAGCCATGAACTTACAGCAGGTTTTCTCAACTCTGCCAGGTGGATCCGTCCATCTTTTAATGGAGATGGAAGAGGGATGGGCATCTTCAATTGTCCATATATGGTCCTTCCATCTTCAAACTATGAAGGTATGGATGTCCACCTCAAAATCGTGAACTTACAGCAAGTATTCTCAACTCTGCCAGGTGGATCCGTCCATCTTTTACTGGAGACGAAGAGGGATGGACCAAATATGGACTAGGTCCCCTAAACCTTCAATGGTCCAGACACCTTCAAGCTAACCAACTATGGATGTCCACCTCAAAGCGGTGACAGTGTTTCTCCACAGGGGTCAGCCGGAAGATGTATGGACTTCAACTCCCGGGAGTCCCCAGCCAGGGTGGAGCTGAAGTCCAGACAAATTCAGTCTACCCTGATGGAGGAACGCTGCTCTACCGGTTGCAAGGGTCTTCTCCAGAAGCTTCACCTCAGAGAACAGACCTTCAAGGTTAGCTTAGAAGAAGCAGGACGGGGAAAAAAAAAAACAACAAACCCAAGCATGTCAGAAACGGAAAACGCAAGAAGCAACCTCACCTTGGTCTTCTTGTCCGGGCTGGGTGGAAGGTCCTTTCCGGGTAGGGCAGCTGGCTCTTCTGCTGATGGAACCTCAGCAGATGCCTTCACCTCTTCTGCTTTGGCGACACAAAAGGTCAAGAGACAACGTGGTTAGAAGGTCCCATTTCGCAGCCCGACGGAGACCCGAGGATGGCTGGAAGGACCCACAACGCAACTTGTCTAATCTCAGGGTTTCCTTCCAACTGTTGTTCTATAAAGGGTCTCCTGCTGGAGCAGGGGGTTGGACTAGATGACCTCCAGGGTCCCTTCCAACTCTGGCATGCTGTTATTCTGTAAGGGTCTCTTGCTGGAGCAGGGGGTTGGACTAGATGACCTCCAGGGTCCCTTCCAACTGTTGTTCTATAAAGGATCTCCTACTTGAGGGGGTTGACCTCCAGGGTCCCTTCCCACTCTGGCATTCTATTATTCTGTAAGGGTCTCTTGCTGGAGCAGGGGGTTGGACTAGATGACCTCCAGGGTCCCTTCCAACTGTTGTTCTATAAAGGATCTCCTGCTTGAGGGGTTGGACTAGATGACCTCCAGGGTCCCTTCCCACTCTGGCATGCTGTTATTCTGTAAGGGTCTCTTGCCGGAGCAGGGGGATGGACTAGATTACCTCCAGGGTCCCTTCCAACTGTTGTTCTATAAAGGATCTCCTGCTTGAGGGGTTGGACTAGATGACCTCCAGGGTCCCTTCCAAACTCGTTAAATCTGTAAAGGGTCTCCTGCTTGAGGGGGTTGGACTAGATGACCTCCAGGGTGCCTTCCCACTCTGGCATGCTGTTATTCTGTCAGGGTCTCTTGCCGGAGCAGGGGGTTGGACTAGATGACCTCCAGGGTACCTTCCAACTGTTGTGGGTTGTGGTCGGGGCTTGGGAAGCTTCTGAGAGCCTGGGGAGGTTAGTCCAACCATCCTGGGAAGCCAAAGCCCAGGATGACTACGGTGTGTGTGTGTGTGTGTGTGTGTGAATTTATATATTTATTCTGCTCTCCCCCCAACTTTTCCGTTTCCGTGACCTGCATGTAAGAACGGGCCTTAAGAGGCGAGCAGGTCCATGTTTTGCTTCCATATAGAAAACCCACGTTCAGCAAACATTTGCCCCAAGGATAGAAGAGAAGAAGGAGGAGGAGGAAGGAAGGAAGGAAGGAAGGAAGGAAGGAAGGAAGGAAGGAAGGAAGGAAGGAAGGAAGGAAGGAAAGTGGGGTCCTTGGTGCTCTCTGAGCTGGCTGCTTCTCATGCAGACGTTTCATGACCCAACTAGGGAACATCATCAGTGCAGGAAGGGAATGGAGAGTGCAGAGAGGAGGAGGAGGAGGAGGAGGATGAGAAGGAGGCGAAGAGGCAGAGAAGGAGATGCCCTCTGAGCTTGATGAAGACCTTTCAAGACCAAAGTAGGTAATATCCTCAGTGCTAGAAGGGAGAAGAGGAGGAGGAACATGAAGGAGGAGGAGGAGGAGGAGGAGAAAAAGGAGGAGGAGGAGGACAAAAAGGAGGAGAAGAGGAGAAGGAGAAGGACGAGAAGAGGAGGATACGAAGAGAAGGACGAGAAGGAGGAGGAGAGGAGGATACAAAGAGGAGAAAAATGAGAAGGAGGATGAGGAGGATACAAAGAGAAGGAGGACGAGAAGAGGAGAACGAGAAGGAGATGGAGGAGGATAAGAGGAGGATATGAAGAGGATAAGAAGGAAGTGAAGGACGAGAAGGAGACGAAGAGGAGGAGGAGATGAAGAGAGGAGGACGAGAAGGAGGAGGAGAGGAGGATACGAAGAGAAGGAGGAGGATTAGAAGAAGAGGAGGATACAAAGAGAAGGAGGAGGAGGAGGAGGTGAAGGAGGAGAAGAGGAAGATATGAAGAGGAGGAGGAGGAGAAGAGGAGGATACAAAGGAGGACGAGAAGAGGAGAACGAGAAGGAGATGGAGGAGGATAAGAGGAGGAGGATAAGAAGGAAGGGAAGGACGAGAAGGAGACGAAGAGGAGGAGGAGATGAAGAGAGGAGGACGAGGAGGAGAAGAGGAGGATACAAAGAGGAGAAGGAGGACGAGAAGAGGAGAACGAGGAGATGAAGAGGAGGAGGATAAGAGGAGGAGGATAAGAAGGGAAGGACGAGCAGACGAAGAGGAGGAGATGAAGAGAGAAGGAGGAGGAGGAGGAGACCAAGAGGACGAGATGAGGAGGAGACGAAGGAAGGAGGAAGAGGTGGTCAAACAGAGGCATTCCTCGCCTTAAGACTACAACGGAGCCCAGCCTTTCCGTTGCTAAGCGAGACGGTTGTTCCGGGAGTTTTTACCCCATTTGACAACCTCCCGGCGGTCGCTGAGTGAAACACTTGCAATTCATAAGTTTGTAAATAGCCCGATTGTTCAGCGACTCCGGCTCCCACTTGGGACTTTTGCTCGTCAGACGGTCACCAAAGGGATCCCGTGACACCCCCCCCGGGACACTGCGGCCGTCACAAACACGACTCGGTTGCCCGGCGTCTCCATTTTAATCACCTGACCCTGGGGACACTGCAAGGGTCCGAAGGGCGAAAGACGGAGAAAAACAGCGCTCAGTTCTTTTGGTCCGTCCCAGTCCAAGTTCAGATGGTCACTAAACGAACCGTCGTAAGCCGAGAACCACCATCAGTTTCCCAAACATGACTCACAAGTCCTTCTCTTCCCCGTTTTGGGGGAGAAGGACTAGATGACCTCCAAGGCCCCGTCCACCTCTGTCCTCCCAAAAGGGTCTCCTGCATGAGGGGGTTGGACTAGATGACCTCCAGGATCCCTTCCAACTCTGGCATTCTGGTATTCTGTAAGGGTCTCTTGTTGGAGCAGGGGGTTGGACTAGATGACCTCCAGGATCCCTTACCACTGTTATTCTATAAAGGATCTCCTGCTTGAGGGGGTTGGACTAGATGACCTCCAAGGTCACTTCCTACTCCTGTTCATCTCTAAGGGTCTCCTGCTGGAGCAGGGTGTTGGACTAGATGACCTCTAGGGTCCCTTCCAACTCTGGCATTCTGGTATTCTGTAAGGGTCTCCTACTCGAGCAGCGGGTTGGACTAGATGACCTGCAGGGTCCCTTCCCACCGTTATTGTGTAGAGTCTCCTGCTTGAGGGGGTTGGACTAGATGACCTCTAGGATCCCTTCCAACTCTGGCCTTGTTATTCTGTAAGGATCTCTTGCTGGAGCAGGGGGTTGGACTAATGACCTGCAGGGTCCCTTCCAACTGTTATTCTATAAAGGATATCCTGCTTGAGGGGTTGGACTAGATAACCTCCAGGGTCCCTTCCAACTCTGGCATTCTGGTATTCTGTAAGGGTCTCTTGCTGGAGCAGGGGGTTGGACTAGATGACCCCCAGGGTCCCTTCCAACTCTTTTTAATCTGTAAAGGGTCTCCTGCTGGAGGTTGTTGGACTAGATGACCCCCAGGGTCCCTTCCAACTGTTTGTTCTATAAAGGATCTCCTGCTGGAGGGGGTTGGACTAGATGACCTCCAGGGTCTCTTCCTACTCCTGTTAATCTGTAAGGGTCTCTTGCTGGAGCAGGGGGTTGGACTAGATGACCCCCAGGGTCCCTTCCAACTGTTTGTTCTATAAAGGATCTCCTGCTGGAGGGGGCTGGACTAGATGACCTCCAGGGTCCCTTCCTACTCCTGTTAATCTGTAAGGGTCTCTTGCTGGAGCAGGGGGTTGGACTAGATGACCCCCAGGGTCCCTTCCAACTGTTTGTTCTATAAAGGATCTCCTGCTGGAGGGGGCTGGACTAGATGACCTCCAGGGTCCCTTCCTACTCCTTTTAATCTGTAAGGGTCTCTTGCTGGAGCAGGGGGTTGGACTAGATGACTTCCAGGACCCCTTCCATTTCTGGCATTCTGTAAGGGTCTCTTGCTGGAGCAGGGGGTTGGACTAGATGACCCCCAGAGTCCCTTCCAACTGTTTGTTCTATAAAGGATCTCCTGCTGGAGGGGGTTGGACTAGATGAGCTCCAAGGTCCCTTCCCATTCGTTAATCTGTAAGGGTCTCTTGCTGGAGCAGGGGGTTGGACTAGATGACCCCCAGGGTCCCTTCCAACTGTTTGTTCTATAAAGGATCTCCTGCTGGAGGGGGCTGGACTAGATGACCTCCAGAGTCCCTTCCTACTCCTTTTAATCTGTAAGGGTCTCTTGCTGGAGCAGGGGGTTGGACTAAATGACCTCCAGGGTCCCTTCCATTTCTGGCATTGTTATTCTGTAAGGGTCTCTTGCTGGAGCAGGGGGTTGGACTAGATGACCTCCAGGACCCCTTCCATTTCTGGCATTCTGTAAGGGTCTCTTGCTGGAGCAGGGGATTGGACTAGATGACCCACCAGGGTCCGTTCCAACTGTTTGTTCTATAAAGGATCTCCTGCTGGAGGGGGTTGGACTAGATGGCCCCCAGGGTCCCTTCCAACTGTTTGTTCTATAAAGGATCTCCTGCTGGAGGGGGTTGGACTAGATGGCCCCCAGGGTCCCTTCCAACTGTTTGTTCTATAAAGGATCTCCTGCTGGAGGGGGTTGGACTAGATGGCCCCCAGGGTCCCTTCCAACTGTTTGTTCTATAAAGGATCTCCTGCTGGAGGGGGTTGGACTAGATGGCCCCCAGGGTCCCTTCCAACTGTTTGTTCTATAAAGGATCTCCTGCTGGAGGGGGTTGGACTAGATGGCCCCCACGGTCCCTTCCAACTGTTTGTTCTATAAAGGATCTCCTGCTGGAGGGGGTTGGACTAGATGACCCCCAGGGTCCCTTCCAACTGTTTGTTCTATAAAGGATCTCCTGCTGGAGGTGGTTGGACTAGATGACCCCCAGGGTCCCTTCCAACTGTTTGTTCTATAAAGGATCTCCTGCTGGAGGGGGTTGGACTAGATGACCCCCAGGGTCCCTTCCAACTGTTTGTTCTATAAAGGATCTCCTGCTGGAGGGGGTTGGACTAGATGACCCCCAGGGTCCCTTCCAACTGTTTGTTCGATAAAGGATCTCCTGCTGGAGGGGGCTGGACTAGATGACCTCCAGGGTCCCTTCCTACTCCTTTTAATCTGTAAGGGTCTCTTGCTGGAGCAGGGGGTTGGACTAGATGACCTCCAGGGTCCCTTCCATTTCTGGCATTCTGTTATTCTGTAAGGGTCTCTTGCTGGAGCAGGGGGTTGGACTAGATGACCTCCAGGACCCCTTCCATTTCTGGCATTCTGTAAGGGTCTCTTGCTGGAGCAGGGGGTTGGACTAGATGACCCCCAGGGTCCCTTCCAACTGTTTGTTCTATAAAGGATCTCCTGCTGGAGGGGGTTGGACTAGATGACCCCCAGGGTCCCTTCCAACTGTTTGTTCTATAAAGGGTCTCCTGCTGGAGGGGGTTGGACTAGATGACCCCCAGGGTCCCTTCCAACTGTTTGTTCTATAAAGGATCTCCTGCTGGAGGGGGTTGGACTAGATGACCTCCAGGTTCCGTTCCGACTCTTGTCCATCTGTAAGGGTCTCCTGCTGGAGCCAGGGGGTTGGACTAGATGACCTCCCAGGACCCCTTCCAACTCCTGTTCACCTGTAATTCTGGAAGGGCCACCACTCCAGAACGCCTTTTGACCATGACCAAGGATTAACTAAGTTTGGTTAAAAAAACACCCTATATCTATTTATATCTAGGTCTACAGTATATCTATGTTTTTTAAAAATATATCATTTCTCTCGACTTGGCAGCCCCAGGCAACTGGCCGGCATCCGCGACAGCCTACAGTTCATCTACAGTTGAAAGCTGGTTTCGCTGAAGGCGGCTTGTTGCCGGCTCGCCGCCCCCCACCCTCTTTCCCGGTCCAGGTCCCAAACTGGGTCAAGGATAGATGTCACAAAAGCCCAGAGCAGACTGCAGAACTTTCCTTGAACCCACAAAATTCTCCTCGGGGCAACGTTGCCTAATGGGTGGCACACGCAACCGGCTTCAGATGTTGCCCATTCCGGAGAACATGGTTTGTTTACCACGTCGGATTGCTTGCAACTGCCCGTCATCAGACCAAGGCCTCCCCCCCTGACCCATTTCTCAGGATTTAAGGATTGCGGGGTGGGGGGTGTGTGGAAGTCTCCTCTACTACACACACACACACACACACACACACACACACACATACAAACAAACCATGTGAAGGGGCTGAAATAGAAGAAAGTAGGGAGAATAAAAAAAATCTAATTATTTGTGGGTCTGTGGCTGGGGGATTCTGGGAGTTAAAGTCTTCCCCTCTTAAAGCATGGCGGGCTGGGGGATTCTGGGTGTCAAAGCCCTCCCCTCTTAAAGCATGTTGGCTGGGGGATTCTGGGACTTGAAGATCTCCCCTCTTAAAGTTGGTTGGCTGGGGGATTCTGGGAGTGGAAGTCCTCCCCTCTTAGAGCATGCTGGTTGGGGGATCCTGGGAGTTAAAGTCTTCCCCTCTTAAAGCATGTTGGCTGGGGGATTCTGGGACTTGAAGTCCTCCGCTCTTAAAGCATTGTGGCTGGGGGATTCTGGGAGTGGAAGTCTTCCCCTCTTAAAGCATGCTGGCTGGGGGATTCTGGGAGTTGAAGTCCATATATTTTTAAAGCATGTTAGCTAAGGAATTCTGGGAATGGAAGTCCATATATATATATATATATATATATATATATATATATATATATATATATATATATATATATATATATATATATATATATATATATATATATATATATATATATATATATATATATATATATATATATATATATATATAAAACCACTGGGGGATTCTGGGAGTTGAAGTCCACCCCTCTTAAAACATGCTGGCTGGGGAATTCTGGGAGTTGAAGACCATGTAGCTGAAACCATGCTGGCTGGGGGATTCTGGGAACCGAAGTCCACCCCGCTTAAAGCATGCTGGCTGGGGGATTCTGGGAATCGAAGTCCACCCCGCTTAAAGCATGCTGGCTGGGGGATTCTGGGACTTGAAGCCCTTCCCTCTTAGAGCATGCCAGCTGGAGAAATCTGGGAGTTGAAGTCCTCTCTCTGAAAGCATGCTGGCAGGGGAATTCTGGGAGTTGAAATCCACCCCACTTAAAGCATGCCGCCTGGGGGATTCTGGGAGTTGAAGCCCACCCCTCTTAAAGCATGCCGCCTGGTAGCCATCTAGCTCTTCTTTACTTCCAAAAATATGACCGTACATTACATCAAGCAATTTGAGCAAAATTTGGGTTTTCCTCAAGCAGGGGTCTTCCAACTTGGCCCTTTTCTGACTGGTGGACTTCAACTCCCAGAGTTCCTCAGTCGGCCATTTTGATGAAACTGCGGGCTTGGATCTATACTCTCAGGGGCCCTTTTATGACTGGTGGACTTCAACTCCCAGAGTTCCTCAGCCAGGCATGCTGGCTAAGGAATGCTGGGAATTGAAGTCCACCAGTCAGAAAAGGGCCAAGTTGGAAGATCCCTTAGAGCAGTGCTTCTCAACCTTGACAATTTTAAGGCATGTGGACTTCAACTCCCAGAATTCCACAGCCAGCAATGCTGGCTGTGGAATTCTGGGAGTTGAAGTCCACATGCCTTAAAATTGTCAAGGTTGAGAAACACTGCCTTAGAGTCTGGATCCAAGCCTGCAGTTTCATCAAAATGGCCGACTGAGGAATTCTGGGAGTTGAAGTCCCCCAGTCATAAAAGGGCCAAGTTGGAAGACCCCTGAGAGTCTGGATCCAAGCCTGCAGTTTCATCAAAATGGCCGACTGAGGAATTCTGGGAGTTGAAGTCCACCAGTCAGAAAAGGGCCAAGTTGGAAGATCTCTTAGAGTCTGGATCCAAGCCTGCAGTTTCATCAAAATGGCCGACTGAGGAATTCTGGGAGTTGAAGTCCACCAGTCATAAAAGGGCCAAGTTGGGAGACCCCTGAGAGTCTGGATCCAAGCCCGCAGTTTCATCAGAATGCCGACTGAGGGATTCTGGGAGTTGAAGTCCACCAGTCATAAAAGAGACATGTTTGAAGACTCCTAATCTGGATCCAAGCCTGCAGCTTCATCAAAATGGCCGACTGAGGAATTCTGGGAGTTGAAGTCCACCAGTTATCAAAGGGCCCTCTCTGATTATTTGACCAAATCTGATGTGCAGAAGACTTTTATCCCTCAAGAGCAGAAATTTATCACATCCAATTAGATTCTCCCCACCCCTCGATATAAACGGAGTGCGATAAACAGAATTCCCGGATTTTTTTTTAAAGCCGGCCGAAGGAAAAAGAAACCGGCAAACTCCTTGAGCCAATCCTGCCTCTCTCCAGCTCTCCTCGCCCAATACAGATACGTCCTGGAGTTAACGGCGGCAATCGAACCCAGAACCTCTGTTGCTAAACGAAGCTTCCGTTAAGGGCGTCCCTGCCCCATTTTACGATCTTTTTGGTCTCCGTTGTTCATCAAATCGGGGCGGTTCAGTCAGCACACCGTCATTAAATGAATCCGGCCTCCCCTTTGACTCGCGAGGAGTTCGCCGAAGGGGGGTGGTCACGTGACCCAAAGACACGACTGTCGTAAATCCGAGTCGTAGGTGTGAAAAACGGGTTGTTGAGTCCCTTCCCCCCCCTTCCCGGGGCTGTGTTAACTTCGAAAGGTCACTAAAACAAACGGTTATAAGTTCAGGGAGGGGACGTGCACTGGGACTCTGAAAGGGGGGGGGTCAAGCAAAAACCTGCGAGCGGAGCTAGTCCTCAAGATACGACTGCTGGCAGAATGGCGCGTTCGAAGCGAAGGACGGTGCCGAGCAAACAAGAGGGGGGGGAATCAGTCCTCTTGCCGAGGGCCGTTAGGGGGCAATTTGTGGGGTTCAATTTGTGGGGGCCTGGCAACTGTCATGAAAGGTGGAAAGGAAAAAATAAAAAGAGAAAGAGGAGAGAGAGAGAGAGAGAGAGAGAGAGAGAGAGAGAGAGAGAGGAAGGACGGAAGGGAGAAAGGAAGAGAAAGAGAAAGAAAGGATGGATGGAAGGGAAAGAGAGAGAAAGAGAAAGAGAAAGAAAGAAAGAAGGAAAGAAAGAAAGAGGAAGGGAGGGAGGGAGTGAGGAGAAGAGAGAAAAAAGAAAGGAAGAAGTAAGGAAAGGAAATGGAAGGGAAAGAAAAGGAATAGAGAGAAAAAGAAAGAAAAGAGGAAGGAAAGGGGAAAGGAAGAGAAAGAATAAAGAGAGAGAGAGAAAGAGAGGAAGGAAGGATGGAAGGGAGAAAGGAAGAGAAAGAAAGAAAGGATGGAAGGGAAAGAGAGAGAAAGAGAAAGAAAGAAAGAGGAAGGGAGGGAGGAGAAGAGAGAAAAAAGAAAGGAAGAAGTAAGGAAAGCAAATGGAAGGGAAAGAAAAGGAATAGAGAGAAAAAGAAAGAAAAGAGGAAGGAAGAAAAGGGGAAAGGAAGAGAGAATAAAGAAAGAGAGAGAGACAGAAAGAGAGGAAGGAAGGATGGAAGGGAGAAAGGAAGAGAAAGAATGGATGGATGGAAGGGAAAGAGAGAGAAAGAGAAAGAAAGAGGAAGGGAGGGAGGAGAAGAGAAAGAAAAAAAGTAACAAGTAAGGAAAGCAAATGGAAGGGAAAGAAAAGGAATAGAGAGAAAAAGAAAGAAAGAAAGAGGAAGGAAGGAAAGGGGAAAGGAAGAGAAAGAATAAAGAAAGAGAGAGAGAAAGAGAGGAAGGAAGGAAGGACGGAAGGGAGAAAGGAAGAGAAAGAGAAAGAAAGGATGGATGGAAGGGAAAGAGAGAAAGAAAGAAAGAAAGAAAGGGGAAAGGAGGGAGGAGAAGAGAGAAAAAAGAAAGGAAGAAGTAAGGAAAGCAAATAGAAGGGAAAGAAAAGGAATAGAGAGAAAAAGAAAGAAAGAAAGAGGAAGGAAGGAAGGAAAGGGGAAAGGAAGAGATAGAATAAAGAAAGAGAGAAAGAGAGGAAGAGAGGAAGGAAGACTAAGGCAACGGAAAGGAAAGGAAGAACAGAAGCAAAAGGAAGGAAGGCAGGAAGGACAAAGGAAGAGAAAAGAAAGGATGGAAGGAAGGAAGGAAAGAAAAAGATAAAAAAGAAAGAAGGGAAATGGCAGGGAAAGGAAGAAAGGGAAAGGAAGAGAAAGAGAAAAAGAAAGAAAGAAGGGAAGTGGAAGGGAAAGAAAAGGAAGAGAAAGAAAGAAAGAAAGAAAGAAAGAAAGAAAGAAAGAAAAAGAAAAAAGAGGAAGCTAGGAAGACTAAGGGAATGGAAAGGAAGAACAGAAGCAAAAGGAAGGATGGAAGGAAGGACAAAGGAAGAGAAAAGAAAGGAAGGAAGGAAGGAAAGAAAAAAATTAAAAAAGAAGGAAGGGAAATGGCAGGGAAAGGAAGAAAGGGAAAGGCAGAGAAAGAGAAAAAGAAAGAAAGAAGGGAAGTGGAAGGGAGAGAAAAGGAAGAGAAAGAAAGAAAGAAAGAAAGAGAAAGAAAAAAAGAGGAAGGAAGGAAGACTTAAGGGAACGGAAAGGCAGAACAGAAGCAAAAGAAAGGAAGCAAGGAAGGAAAACGAAAGGACGAAGGAAGAGAAAAGGAAGGAGGGAAGGAAAGCAGGAAGTGTTGTAATATGTTGTAATGCATGCGGGCTTGGAACAAAGGACCAGGCCACGGGACTTAACCACGCTCTTTTGGAGCAACAGGAAATGGAGGAGGAGCCAAGAGGTGGAGTCCATTGGCCACAGCAGAGGAAAAGGCCATGTGGTTTGGAACAAAGGACTAAAAGGCCATGCGGCCTTGGAACAAAGGACTAAAAGGCCATGCGGCCTTGGGACAGGAAATAAGGGGGGGCTAAGAGGTGGATGGACCTTGTACCAAGATTTGAATCCATTGGCCACAGGGTGGCCTGGCCAGTGGAGCCTTGTCATTGGCTGCAGAAATGACAGTGTCATTGGCTGTTTGTACCCATGCCATGCATGGTGTAACCGCCCACTGTGACAGGGAATAAAAAGGGGGAGGCAGGGCGACTAACCAATAGTTAGTTCTACTGACCTACTTATTGATCTCCTGATTCAACTAATCTGGGCAATATGGCGGTGAGACCTGCTGGTATCATGATGGATGATGATGATGAAGACTACCTGATGGCCTCGCTCTACGTGGGCGACCTGCACCCCGATGTCACCGAGGCCATGCTCTACGAGAAGGATGATGATGAAGACTACCCGGTGGCCTCGCTCTACGTGGGCGACCTGCACCCCGATGTCACCGAGGCCATGCTCTACGAGAAGTTCATCCCCGCCGGGCCCATCTTCTCCCTCCGCGTCTGCAGGGACAAGATCACCCGGCGCTCACTTGGCTATGCCTATGTCAACTACCAGGAGCAAGCTGACGCTGAACGAGCTTTAGCTACCATGAATTCTGCGGTCATTAAAGGCAAGCCAATTCGTGTCATGTGGTCTGAGCGTGATCCAAGTGATTATCCCTGGTGATTCCATGGAAAAGTCACGTCCTTCTGACAACCCACCTCTTACTACCTCTGGAATAGACCCATGTGGACGCTTTTTCTGGTAAGTGTGGGGCAGGAGCTGGGCAAAAACTTGGGCTGCGGACCTGGAAAAAAATTGCTTAGCTTCGTCAGGAGAGCAAAATATATTCAGAAACTTCATCATTAAGGCTGTTTTCCCTGTCACTCAGAAAGATTTGTATCTTTTTAAAATGCTTGTTAGGATGATATAATAACTTTGTTTGAAGTAGTGGGTTTTCTTTTGTTTTACCCTGTACTCACTCTGGGAAGTCAGGGGGGGGGATAGGGAGGGTTTATAATTTTATATACTATTATATATATATATATATATATATATATATATATATATATATATATATATATATATATATATATATATATATATATATATATATATATATATATATATATATATATATATATATATATATATATATATATATATATATATATATATATATATATATATATAATAAGTTCTGACTGAAGAGAGTTAAATAACTCGAAATAGCTATCTCAGAAATCCCTTATTTCTTTGTTAACAATTTTAAAAACATATATATGTTTGTGCTTGCAGATGGCTCTGGGTTGAGCTGAAACAAGCAAAAGGAAAGAATGATTTCTTCCTCCCATATTTGGGTTTACAGGGTGCAATCTAAAAAATAACCACTTGACACATATATATATATATATTTATATATTTTCTCAACTGCAATTGGGGTTGATGCAAGAATATGTAATTATTTTTATTAAGGGGTTGCTCGGGTGGCCTCTGGGCACCACATCTGATGGAAAGAGGAAGGAGTGAAGGTTGATGTAAGAAAGTTGATAAGGAAGGGGGAAGAGTAGGGATAGTTGGGTGGAGTAGAAGGAGGGAGATAGAGAAGGAGGGAGGAGAGTAGGTAGTTAGTTGGTAAGTGAGGGGGGAAGGTTAGGGTTAGGGGGATGTGGTGGTGGGGGTACCTGAGCAGTAATGTTAATTGTTTGGTAAATGTGGTCTAGGATTATTTTCAGTTGAGTTATTATTATTAGATGTATTGAAATATGTATTTATGTTTTGTTTCTGATGGAAAGAGGAAGGAGTGAAGGTTGATGTAAGAAAGTTGATAAGAAGGGGGAAGAGTAGGGGTAGTTGGGTGGAGTAGAAGGAGGGAGATAGAGAAGGAGGGAGGAGAGTAGGTAGTTAGTTGGTAAGTGAGGGAGGAAGGTTAGGGTTAGGGGGATGTGGTGGTGGGGGGTACCGAGCAGTAATGTTAATGGTTTGGTAAATGTGGTCTAGGATTATTTTCAGTTGAGTTATTATTATTAGATGTATTGAAATATGTATTTATGTTTTGTTTATGGATGACTTTGAAATATGTATTTACGTTGTGTTTATGGATGATTGTTTATTTTAACACTATGATTTGATTTGAGTATTTTTCTTTTTCTGTTAAAAATTAAAAAACCAATAAAAAAAATCTTTTTTAAAAAAAGATTTGTATCTTTTATTGGCTTTTTGGAAAAAATTTTTTTATCCCTCCTAACTGGAGGAGAGGGGCAAATTAGACCTCAAAGCCACATGGCAATAGGCATCTGGCTCCATTGCTGAGAGCCCCGCCAGATGTCTTAGCCCATGGGAGGCTGTGGTGTCACACGCTGGCATTATACACTATGCAAAAACAGAGCAAGCTAAATTGGCTAATGCTCAGGCTTTCAAAAAGCAAGCCCTGAGACAAAAAAAAAAAGTTACAATCTGACTCTAAATTTGGCCAACTGGAGGAACAAACCTTGTGGCCTTTTCTTCAGCAAGGATCACACACCCCCCCCAATATGTGGGTAGAATTCTCCAAGGAACAAAGGGGGAGGGCTTGGTGTTAATTGTCAGGACCTTAATTATGCAACTAACAAAGATTCACAATTTGGAGTTTAAAAGGTATTGTTAATGTTGGTTTGACATTGTCCCTCGTACATCTTAAAGGGACCATTAAAAATGGCTGATTGGGTTCAAACTGGCTCATGTGAGGAGCTATGCTTCTTCCCAAATTCTCCTTATGTGAAAGAATTGTTTGCATATCTGTTTTAATAATAATAATAATAATCTGTCTATTGCAGGTTCCTGTTTGCCAGATCTGAAGACTTTGAAGACTTTGTTTGTCACCAACTAGGCAGGTTTTAAAACCAGAAAAACCAGCTACTATTCGGGACTCAATTTACACATGACTGGCCATCTCCAATCTGCATTTGAATTTGTGTTCCCCCTCCTCTCTCTCACCCTCCTCTCTCTGGCTGTTTTTGCTTAATAAACCATGCCTTTTTCTCTTTCTTATTGTTTCTTTGCCAATTTTGCCCTTAATTTTGCAATCACACAGACACACAAATACCAAAATTTAAAAAAAAAAAACCACACAAAACAAACCCGGATAGGGATGGTGGGGGGGTTTTATATATGTAACCCATTGAAGGCAATGATTCCCCCCTCCACGTGGGGCATGTACGATAGAAGGAGCTGGGGGGGGGAGGTCGGAGGGGGATTTGATCTCGCAGCCGTGCCAATTATCGCACAAGGAGGACTTGGGGGTGGGGAGGGCAGAAGCTGGCATTTCACGACTCAGGTGTTCCACCCTCCGGAAAGGAAAATCCAATTAAATTGACCTTAATTCTTTTGGTTTGCAAAGATTGGGAGCGGGAGGGAGGGAGGAAGGAAGGAAGGAAAGAAAGTGGGGTCCTTGTTGCTCTCTGAGCTGGGTGGTTTCCTTACAGACGTTTCATGACCCAAGTAGATAACATCATCAGTGCGGGAAGGAAAGAAGAAAAGGAGGGAGGGAGGAAGGAAGAAAGGAAAGTGGGGTCCCGGGTGTTCTCTGAGCTGGGTGGTTTCCTTACAGACGTTTCATGACCCAACTAGATAACATCATCAGTGGTAGAAGGGAGGGAGGGAGGGAGGGAGGGAGGGAGGAAAGAAAGAAGGAAGGAAAGTGGGGTCCCGGGTGTTCTCTGAGCTGGGTGTTTCCTTACAGACGTTTCATGACCCAACTAGATAACATCATCAGTGGTAGAAGGGAGGGAGGGAGGGAGGGAGGAAAGAAAGAAGGAAGGAAAGTGGGGTCCCGGGTGTTCTCTGAGCTGGGTGTTTCCTTACAGACGTTTCATGACCCAACTAGATAACATCATCAGTGGTGGAAGGAAGGAAGGAACCGTGGGGTCCCGGGTGTTCTCTTGAGCTGGGTGTTTCCTTACAGACCAGACGTTTCATGACCCAACTAGATAACATCATCAGTGGTGGAAGGAAGGAAGGAACCGTGGGGTCCCGGGTGTTCTCTTGAGCTGGGTGTTTCCTTACAGACATTTCATGACCCAACTAGATAACATCATCAGTGCTGGAAGGAAAGAAGGGAGGGAGGGAGGAAAGAAGGAAGGAAAGTGGGGTCCCGGGTGTTCTCTGAGCTGGGTGTTTCCTTACAGACGTTTCATGACCCAACTAGATAACATCATCAGTGGTGGAAGGAAGGAAGGACGGACTCCTTGTGGTACGTTTCCTTGCAGACGTTTCATGACCCAACTAGGAAACGATCAGTGCTAGAAGGGAGAGGGGGTGTGGGGTGGGGGCAAGGGGAGGAGGAGGAGGAGAAGAAAGAGGAAGATTGTGGGGTCCTGGGTGTTCTCTGACTTGGGGGGGGGGTTTCCTTGCAGACGTTGCATAACCCAACTACGTAACATCATCAGTTATATGCTAGAGGGAGGGGGATTTGCAGGGAGGAGGAGGAGGGGCAAGCAGGCATATGTGGCTGGGGAGATCTGTGGAGGGAGGTCAGAGGTCATTGTCGTTTGTGGGGTAAGTCCAGGACTCCCTGTTTGTGTGTGTGTGTATATGGGTGTGGTCGTAAGTCAAGGACTCCCTATCTCTCTCTGTGTGTGTGTGTGTGTATTACATACATATATATATATATATATATGTATGTGTATGTTTGTGTATGTAATGTATATATATATATGTGTGTGTATTATATATATATGTATATATATATGTATATGTATGTATATATATATGTATATGTATGTATGTGTGTATATATACATGTGTGTGTATATCTATGTATATGTATGTGTGTGTATATACCGGTATGTATGTGTGTGTATATATGTATGTAATATGTATATATGTGTATATATACATACGTGCGCCTTGTTTAATGACAGGTGTGTGTGTGGGGCTCTGTAGAGGAGGAGGAGGAGGAGGAGGGGAGAGAAGGAAGGAAGGAAGGAAAGGAAGAGAATGAGGAGAAACAGAAGGGGAGGGAGGGCAGGAGGGAGGGAAAAGAGAAAGAGAAAAAGGAAGGAAGGAAAGAAAGAGAAGCAGGCCTCTTTTGTGACTAAACACCTATTGTCATACAAAAGTTGTATTGCCTATACAAGATGCCATTAACTGCTGAGGTCAAGCGTGACCCCCTCCCCCCAAAATAATTAAATAAAAAAATTTTTTCAATCTCCTCACCAAGGACTAGAAACTTGAGAGGTACACATGAGCAGGTCGCAGAGGTCGCATTGACTCAATTCCTGCTCTGCTGTTTCTGGACAGAAGTTCCCATTAAGGCTTGGCGGTGAACCGTGAGTAAAGAGACATGGGAGAACAGCGGCCCTCCTCAGCAGGGACTAGGAACTTGAGAGGGGCAGACGAGCACCTCACAGAGGTCACAGCCACTCAAGTCCTGCTCTGCTGTTTCTGCGCAGAAGCTACTACCGTATTAAATACTTAGGAGGTCAGGCAAGAGGAAAGAAATATGGCCTTTCTGACAAAACAGAGGCCTTCCTCACCAGGGACTAGTAACTTGAGAGGGGCACATGAGCAGGTCGCAGAGGTCACAGAGACTCATTTCTTGCCCTGCTGTTTCTGCGCAGAAGCTCCCATTAACCCTTCGGAGGTCGAACATTTATAAAGAAACACGCCCGTTCCAACAAGAGAGGCCTTCCTCACCAGGGACTAGCAACTTGAGAGGGGCACATGAGCAGGTCGCAGAGGTCACAGCGACTCAGTGCCTGCCCTGGTGTTTCTGCACATACGCTCCCATTAACCCCTTGGAGGTCGAGCATGAGCAAAGAAACGAACAGAGCCCTTCCTCACCAGGGACTAGCAACTTGAGAGGGGCACATGAGCAGGTCACAGAGGTCACAGCGACTCATTTCTTGCCCTGCTGTATCTGCGCAGAAGCTCCCATTAACCCTTCGGAGGTCGAGCATTTATAAAGAAACCCCGCCGTTCTATCAGAACAGAGGCCTTCCTCACCAGGGACTAGCAACTTGAGAGGGGCACATGAGCAGGTTGCAAAGGGGACAGCGACTCAGTTCCTGCTCTTTCTGTCCAGAAGCTCCCATTAACCCTTTGGAGGTCGAGCGTGAGCAAAGAAACGTGGCCATTCCGACAAAACAGAGGCCTTCCTCACCAGGGACTAGCAACTTGAGAGGGGCACATGAGCAGGACGCAGAGGTCACAGCGACTCATTTCTTGCCCTGCTCTTTCTGAACCCTTCGGAGGTCGAGCATTTATAAAGAAACCCCGCCGTTCTATCAGAACAGAGGCCTTCCTCACCAGGGACTAGCAACTTGAGAGGGGCACATGAGCAGGTGGCAAAGGGGACGGCGACTCAGTTCCTGCTCTTTCTGCCCATTAACCCTTTGGAGGTCGAGTGTGAGCAAAGAAACGTGGCCCTTCCGACAAAACAGAGGAAGAGGAAAGGGAAAAACAGAAAGAGAAAAGGGGAAGGAAGGAAGGAAAGAGGCAAGGAAGAAAACCAAAAGAGCAGGGAGGGAGGAAGAGAAGGAAAGAAGGGAGAGAGGGAAGGAAGGAAGACAGAAAGAGAGGGAGGAAGGGAAAGAAGGGAGGGAGGACGAAAGAAAACAGAGATCGGGGAGGGAGGGAGGGGACGAAAGGAAGGGGGAGAGGCAGGGAGGGAAGGAAAGGAAGGAAGGATAGGAAAAGGAAAAAGAGAAGGAAGGAAGGAAAACAGAGGAGGGAGGAAAGGAAGGAAGGAAAACAGAAAGAGGAAGGAGAGAAGGAAGGAAAGGGAAAGAGAAGGAAGGAAAGAAGTAGAAGGGAAGGGAGGGAGGAAAGGAAACAGAAAGGGAGGAAGGCGGGAAGGAAGGAAAGAGAAAGAGAGAGAAAGGGAAGGAAAGAAAACAGAAAGGGAGGAAGGAGGGAAGGAAGGAAAGGAAGGAGGAGGAGGGAAAGAACGAGAGAAAGGGAAGGAAAGAAGTAGAAAAGAAGGGAGGAAGGAAAGAAAACAGAAAGGGAGGAAGGTGGGAAGGAAGGAAAGAGAAAGAGAGAAAGGGAAGGAAAGAAGGAAGTTGGCCGGAGGGAAGGAGGGAGGGAAGAAAAGCAAGACAGACGAGAGAGGGATCAAAAAAAGGGGGAGCGAAAAACTACAAAAGAGAGGGAAAAAAAAAAGATGGGCCCAAAGGAAGTCAGAAGAGGCCCCCCCTCTCTCTTCTCTCTCTCTCTCTCTCTTATTTTCTTTCTCTCTCTCTGTTTCTCTTTCTTTCTCTTCTCTCTCTCTTTCTTCTCTCTCCTCTCTTTCTCTTTCTTCTCTTTCTCTTTCTCTCTTCTCTCTCTTTCTCTTTCTCTCTTCTCTCTCTTTCTCTCTTTCTTTCTTCTCTCTCTTCTCTCTTTCTCTTCTCTCTCTTCTCTTTCTCTTTTTTCTCTCTTTCTTTCTTCTTTCTCTCTTTCTTTCTTTCTCTTCTCTCTTTCTTCTCTCTCTTTTCTCTCTCTTCTCTTTCTTTCTCTCTTTCTCTTCTGTCTCTTTCTCTTTCTTTCTCTTCTCTCTTACTTCTCTCTCTCTTCTCTTTCTTTTTTTCTTCTCTCTCTCTTCTCTCTCTCTCTTCTCTCTCTTCTCTCTTTCTCTCTCTTCTCTTTCTCTTTTTTCTCTCTTTCTTCTTTCTTTCTTTCTCTTCTCTCTCTTCTCTCTTCTCTCTCTTCTCTCTTTCTTTCTCTTCTGTCTCTTTCTCTTTTTCTTTCTCTTCTCTCTTTCTTCTCTCTCTTCTCTTTCTTTTTTTCTCTCTTCTCTTTCTCTTTCTTCTCTCTCTCTTCTCTTTCTTTCTCTTCTCTTTCTCTCTCTTTCTTTCTTCTCTCTTTCTCTTTCTCTTTCTCTTTCTCTCTCTCTCTTCTCTCTCTCTTTCTCTCTCTTCTCTTTCTCTCTTCTCTCTCTCTCGTACTTTTTCACTCCCCCTTCTTTTTTATCCCTCTCCTCCGTCTCCCTTTCCTTTCTTTATGCCTCCAGCGAGAAAGACAACCAAATCCTTTCCCTCCTTCCTCGGCGGATCAATCCCCCCTTCCCCTCCCAATCCAGATTTCGCCCCGTCCCCTTTTGCGGCCGGAACCCCCCCCCCACCCGACGTACGTAAAGCGAATCGCCCGCTATCGAAGGGGACGGCGAGGCGAAACGCGGGAAGTGAAACGTTTCTCGGCCGTCCTCTCTCTGGCTCGGAAGGGCGACAAACCCATCCCAGCTGGGGGATCGCTAGCCAGACCCATCCTCCCCTGCCCCAAAAACGGCACCCCAGGGCCCATCAATCACCGAACCCAGCCAGGGGGGAGGGGCTTCTCCAGAAGGTCGTTTGAGAGAGGGAGGGAGAGAAGGAAGGAAGGAAGGAGGGGGGAAGGGAAGGAAAGAAGGAAGGAAAGTCAAGAAAGGAGGGAAGGAAGGAAGAGAAGAAAGGAAAGGAGGGAAGGAGGAAGGATGGAAAGGAGGGAGAGAGGGCGGAAAGGAAGGAAAGGAAAAGGGAGACGCAGGAAGGAAAGGAGAAAGGGAAGAAAGGAGGGAGGGAGGGAGGGAGAAGGAAAGGAAGAAGGGAGGGCGAGAAAGGGAGGAAGGAAAGTCAAGAAAGGAGGGAAGGAGAGAGGGAGGGAAGGAATAGAAGAAAGGAAAGGAGGAAGGATGAAATGGAGGGAGAAAAGGAGAAAAGGAAGGAGAAAGGAAGAAAGAAGGGAGGAAAGGAAAGGAAAGGAAAGGAGGAAGGAGAGAGGGAGGGAGAGAAGGAATAGAAGACAGGGAGGGAAGGAAGGAAGGAAGGGAAGGAAGAAGGAAGGGAGGGTGGGAAAGGAAAGAAGGAAAGTCAAGGAAGGAGGGAAAGAAGGAAGAGAGGAAAGGGAGGGAGGATGGAAGGGAGGGAAGGAGAAAGGATGGAAAGGAGGGAGAGAGGGCGGAAAGGAAGGAGAGGAAGAAAGTGAAAAAAGGAGGGAGGGAGGAAGAAAGGAAGAGGAAGGGAAAGAAGGAGCCGAAGGAAAGGAGGGAGGAAGGAAAGGAAGACAAAGCAAGGGGAAACTGAGGAAGAGGGAAGGAAGGAAGGAAAATGGAGGAAGAAGGAAGGAAGGGAGGGAGGAGGGAGAGAAGGAAGGAAGAAAAAACAAGAAGGAGAAACTGAGGAAGAGGGAAGGACGGAAGGAACGGGAAACGGAGGAAAAAGGAAGGGAGGGTGGAAAGAGGAAGGAAGGGAGGAAAAGAGAAACCGGAAGATAGGAAGGAAGGAGAAACAGGGAGGAAGAAGGAAGCAAGGGAGGAAGGAGAAAAGGAAGGGGAGGAAGGAAGGAAGGAAGGAAGGAGGAAGGGAGGGGGAGGAAGGAAGGAAGTCAAGAAAGCAGGGGAGCGAACGAGGGAGGAAGGAAAGGAAGAAAAGAGAAAAAAAGAGAAACTAAGGAAGAGGGAAGGAGGGAAGGAAGGAAACAGGGAGGAAAGGAAAGAGGAAGGAGGGAAGGAAGGAAGGAAAGAAAGAAAGAATGAAAGAAAGAAAGAGGGAAAGTGTCTCAAGATTCTCTTTCTATCAACGCAACTGCTTTGACTTTCTCCCCATCAACTCCCACCAATCAGAGCTCTCTTTCCCAGCTTCCTAGTTGCTCAGGTCCTACACACACACACACAACACACACACACACAACCGGGGGAGGGGAGCGCAATATATCCACGGAGCCTCGTTTTAGAGCGAGCAGGTCGCTAACGGGGACCGACGCTCTTTGAAACGAGAGCCGGGACCGGTCCAAACTCCTCTCCCGGGAAGCGACTTCACGGATTGGGAACGAAAGGCCGGACTTTTTGTCTCGTTTCCCCCCCCCCGAAACTTTTCCAGGGATCGCACACACACACACAAAAAGGCCTCCAACACTAAACCACAAATGATAGCCAAAAGTCGGCTATCATTCAGAAGCCACCGAAACAAGAAGAAAAACAAGCCCGGATCTGCACAAACCGGGTTTGGAAAAAAGAAGGAAGGAAGGAAGGAAGAAAAAAAAGGAAGGAAGATAGAAAGGAAGAAAAAAAGAAAGAAAAAAGGAAGGAAGGAAGAAAGAAAAAAGAAAAAAAGGAAGGAAGATAGAAAGGAAGAAAAAAAGAAAGAAGAAAGGAAGGAAGAAAAAGGAAGAAACGAAGAAAGGAAGGGAAGGAAGGAAGGAAGAAAGAAAAAATAAAAAAGGAAGATAGAAAGGAAGAAAAAAAGAAAAAAGGAAGGAAGGAAGAATAAGGAAGGATGAAAAAGGAAGGAAGGAAGAAACGAAGAAGGAAGGAAGGAAGAAAGAAAAAAGAAAAAAGGAAGGAAGATAGAAAGGAAGAAAAAAAAGAGAAAAAAGGAAGGAAGGAACGAAGAAGGAAGGAAAGAAAGAAAAAAGGAAGATAGAAAGGAAGAAAAAAGGAAGGAAGGAAGGAAGGAAGGAAGAAAAAAGAAAAAAGGAAGGAAGAAAGGAAGAAAAAGGAAGGAAGAAACGAAGAAGGAAGGAAGGAAGAAAAAAGAAGAAAGTAAAAAGGACGGAAGATAGAAAGGAAGAAAAAAAGAATGAAAGAATGAATGAATGAATGAATGAAGGAAGGAAGGAAGGAAGGAAGGAAGGAAGGAAGGAAGGAAGGAAGGAAGGAAGGAAGGAAGGAAGCTTTCCTTCTTGATTTTCGTCCCCGGACCGCCCATTTCCGCCTCCCAACAAGGTCGGCCAACATCTTCTTGAGGTCTAGAAACTTGACAGGCAAGAAAAGATGGACCCCCCCCATTCAGCCTAGCCACCACGACAGCTGTCATCCCGCTTGGGCAGAACAGCAGGGAAGGGCTGGGCTGACCTCATTAAGAGCTGCTCTCTGCCTCCACACACAAACACACACACCACACCCAAACACACACAACCCTTGGCAGTCAGCAAGACACAACCACCTCGCCCCCCCCAAAACACACCCACCGCAGCATGCAAACTTCACCAATGCTGATTTTGAAGTCCCCATCCAGTTTGTATCTTGCAACAAACCCTGATCGTGTGTGTGTCTGTCTGTGTTGTGTGTGTGTGTGTGTTTGTGTAGAAAGAAGGGTGATTGCCACCTGGGGAAGGGGGGGTCTTTTGGCAGCCCCCCTCCCCTTCCCCAGCCAGCGGTTTCTACCAACGGACGTCTTGTTTGCAAAGTCTCGCTCACTCTCCCTTGGGCAAAACAATAACAACAACAACAACAACAACAGCGAGTAACCTACTATCCTCGGGTTTCTCTCCTCCCGGCCGGGCGGACGGAGCGGCCAGCATGTCTGAAGGAGCCTCTGGGCCCGGCCTCGCAGAACCTCGCCCGGCCTCCACGGCAGGGGTGGCGCCGCACAACTGGGCACCCTCGCTCTCTTTCGCGGCTCGCCCGCCTCGCTCGCCTTTTTTCCCGATCTCGGGAATCAGCTCCAGTTTGGGCTGGAACGAGCCGGGACTGCCCAGCTCTCTCTTGAAGGGAACGCCGCCGCTGCCGCCGCCGCCGCCGTTCTCCTCCTGCTCCGTCGGGAGGAGAGGCTCGTTCACAACCAGGCAGATCGGGGCGGCCTTATCCGGACCGGAGCGCTGGGCCGAGGCCTGCTCGTCGGAAAGGGTCGCCGACCTTTTCATGGGTACGCTCGGTTTGCGGGACGGCGCGCCGACGCTCGGAGGAAGGACGCTCAGCGGGGACGCCCGTTCGGCCACAGTGACCGGCTCGGGATATTTGTCCGCCAGGTTGAGGGCGGGCGGGACGGACAAGTGGGAGCACTCCGACATGGTGCGGCGCATGGCCTTCCGCTGGTCGCCGCCCCGGCCGAGAAAGCTGCTCGTTGCGGCGGCCGCCGTGTCCATCTTTTCCTCCAGCTCGGACAGAAACCTCGCGTCTTCCGTCTCGGAGAAGGCGCCGCCGCTTTTCCCATCGTCCTGGGCCAGCTCGACCGTGGTCGTCGGCGGTCCCATCTGGGGCGCCGAGCCCAAAGCACTTCGCCGAGAGCCATCTTGGGAAATCTCCCCCGGGCTTCCGTTCTTCAGTCCGGCAGCTTCGGACTGGACCAGCGGGCCAAAAGCGGGGTTCCACGCCGGGATGTCCGGCGCCTTCGGGCGACGCGGGGGATCGTCCGGATCGCTTCGGCCACCCGCCTCTCCCGACTTGGACCCACCGGCCTTCTCCTGATCCGTGATCCCTCTCTTCGGTTCCGGGATTGGAGACCCTCTCGGGCATCCAGCCGGCTCGGTCGGCCAGCCGGCCAAAGTGAGGACGCCCGGACTCTCTCCGGAACGGCTCCTTTCCGACGACGCCAGCGTCGCCCACTTCTCAAGGTCACCCGGCTTGCTCGGCGTCTCGTTTTCCCGTCGGTCCTTCTCCGGCTTCCCTTCGAAGAAGCACAGCTTGTCCTCGTCGGTGAAGCCGGGGGTTTTCCCCAGCCCCTCCGAAGGACGGACGGACAGTCCGATCGCGCTCAGCTTACCTTCCGTCCGCTGCCACTCAAAAGCGGCGCCACCACCAAAGTCCTTCGGTGGGCCCGTGCGGGCGAAGGCGTCCGAAAAGCCGTCGGGGTTAGAGCTTTTGCACAGCTGGCTGTAGTCGGCGAGGGGGGCCGGGGGCTGTTTGGAGAGCGACATCGCTGCCTGCCTGCCTGCCGCTCCTCGCCGGTCTTCCAGGCGGAACGCCAAGCCAGCCGGACTACCGTGATGTGTGGTGACGACACGCCAAGGGCCGCCCCCCCCAACTGCCTCTTCCGCGGTCAGCTCGCAGCGATGATGCTCTCATTTCAAACGGCGTTCACCCCAAATTGCATTTGGGGGGGGTGGGTGGGAGTGGGAGGGTGTCTCTCCTGATTCACACAATGGGTGCGTTGCAAAGGGTTCCCGCCGCCCCCCCACCCAGGTTTTTTGTGTTGGGTTGTGTCGTCTTTGAAAGCCGGAGGAAGGAAGGAAGGAGGGAGGAGAGGAGGATGGATGGCAGCGCTTCAGCTTTCAATCTCTTGTTTCTCGGTCAACGGTGCTTTGTGTTTTTTTTTTCCTGCTCCTGAGGATCTCAAATCCTCTTGCTCGTTTTCCCGAGGACCTCCAAATCTCTTTTTCCTTTCCAAATGACTTCCAATTTCTTTTTCGTTTTGCTGAGGACCTCCAAATCTCTTTTTCCTTTCCAAATAACCTCCAATCTCTTTTCCCTTTCCAAATAACCTCCAAATCTCTTTTCCCTTTCCAAATAACCTCCAAATCTCTTTTTCCTTTCCAAATAATCTCCAATCTCTTTTCCCTTTCCAAATAACCTCCAATCTCTTTTCCCTTTCCAAATAACCTCCAATCTCTTTTCCCTTTCCAAATAACCTCCAAATCTCTTTTTCGTTTCCAAATAACCTCCAAATCTCTTTTTCGTTTCCAAATAACCTCCAAATCTCTTTTCCCTTTCCAAATAACCTCCAAATCTCTTTTTCCTTTCCAAATAATCTCCAATCTCTTTTCCCTTTCCAAATAACCTCCAATCTCTTTTCCCTTTCCAAATAACCTCCAATCTCTTTTCCCTTTCCAAATAACCTCCAAATCTCTTTTTCGTTTCCAAATAACCTCCAATCTCTTTTTCCTTTCCAAATAACCTCCAATCTCTTTTTCCTTTCCAAATAACCTCCAATCTCTTTTTCTTTTCCAAATAACCTCCAATCTCTTTTTCCTTTCCAAATAACCTCCAAATCTCTTTTTCGTTTCCAAATAACCTCCAATCTCTTTTTCCTTTCCAAATAATCTCCAATCTCTTTTTCCTTTCCAAATAACCTCCAATCTCTTTTTCTTTTCCAAATAACCTCCAATCTCTTTTTCTTTTCCAAATAACCTCCAATCTCTTTTTCCTTTCCAAATAACCTCCAATCTCTTTTTCTTTTCCAAATAACCTCCAATCTCTTTTTCCTTTCCAAATAACCTCCAAATCTCTTTTTCGTTTCCAAATAACCTCCAATCTCTTTTTCCTTTCCAAATAATCTCCAATCTCTTTTTCCTTTCCAAATAACCTCCAATCTCTTTTTCCTTTCCAAATAATCTCCAATCTCTTTTTCCTTTCCAAATAACCTCCAATCTCTTTTCCCTTTCCAAATAACCTCCAAATCTCTTTTCCCTTTCCAAATAACCTCCAAATCTCTTTTTCGTTTCCAAATAATCTCCAATCTCTTTTTCCTTTCCAAATAACCTCCAAATCTCTTTTCCCTTTCCAAATAACCTCCAAATCTTTTTCCTTTCCAAATAATCTCCAATCTCTTTTCCCTTTCCAAATAACCTCCAAATCTCTTTTCCCTTTCCAAATAACCTCCAAATCTCTTTTTCGTTTCCAAATAACCTCCAATCTCTTTTTCCTTTCCAAAGGACCTCCAAATCTCTTTTTTTCTTCCCCCCCCAGGACCTTAACACTTCTCTTTTCCTTTCTTCTTCCCCCTTTGTGTGTGTGCCTGTGTGTGTGTGTGCGTGCGTAACCTCAAACAAAAGACCCCATTCAGAAAAAGCCCTGAAAGCTTTCAAGAAAGATTTAAGGCCTGACCCTGAATCAGGGGGGGGGTTTGTTTCGTGCCCGGACAGCTGCCCGCTGCAGGACATACAGCGCAAACAACAACAACACACACACAAACACACACACAAAAAGCCCCACAATGCTGGAGCCCTGGGCCGTTTCTTTTTTCAAAGGGACTGGGAGACAGATGGTGCCCAATGACTGTCCGTGTTTCTATCCGCTGGAAAGGTTGAGCATCACATACGGTGCCCTCCCCAAGACCAGCTTGAGACAGGGAGGGTCCTCCACGTACAGCCGCCCTGCTTCGCGACCGCTGCCAGTCAAAATAGCCCTGGAAAAAAAGCTGACCGAGGACCAGTCCTCGCACTTACGACGGTCGGTCACACAGGATCCGTAGTCCCAGCGCTGGGCAACCGGAATGGACGTACAGCGTCCTGGGGAACAGGCGATCCACATTGGTGGAGAGGAGAGTCAAAGAAGGGAGTCGAGGTTCGCTGAATGGCCCCACGATTCGCTTAATGACGGCACGGCTTGGCTGGACAAAAAACGGTGTGCGTCACCGTTAAATTTGCTAAGAGCGGGGGGAATTCTGGTTGCAAAGTCCAAGGTCCCCTTCCAACTCTTGTCCCCCTATGATTTGGTAAAGGTCTCCTGTCTGAGCGGGGGGTTGGGCTAGATGACCTCCAAGGTCCCTTCCAACTCTGTCATTCTATGATTCTGTAAGGGTCTCCTGTCTGAGCAGGGGGTTGGACTAGATGACCTCCGAGGTCCCTTCCAACTCTGGCCCTCTATGATTCTCTAAGGGTTTCCTGCTTGAGTGGGGGGTTGGACTAGATGACCTCCAAGGTCTCTTCCAACCATGTCATTTTATCACCTTCTCCTGCCTAAGAAGAGGGTTGGACTAGATGACCTCCAGGGTCCCTTCCAACTTTGTTATTCTGTGATTCTGTAACAGTCTCCCGCTTGAGCAGGGGGTTGGACTAGATGACCTCCAAGATCCCTTTCCAGCTCTATTCTTCTAATGATTCTGTAAGGGTCTCCTGTCTAAGCAGGGGGTTGGGCTAGATGACCTCTGAGGTCCTTTCCAACTCTGGCCCTCTATGATTTTGTAAGGGTCTCCTGCTTCAGTACGGGGTTGGACTAGATGACCTCCGAGGTCCCTTCCAACTCTGGCCCTCTATGATTCTGTAAGGGTCTCCTGTCTGAGCAGGGGGTTGGGCTAGATGACCTTCAAGGTGCCTTCCAACCGTGTTATTTTATCACCTTCTCCTGCCTAAGCAGAGGGTTGGACTAGATGACCTCCGAGGTCCTTTCCAACTCTGACACTCTATGATTCTGTAAGGGTCTCCTGCTTCAGTACGGGGTTGGACTAGATGACCTCCGAGGTCCCTTCCAACTCTGTCCCTCTATGATTCTGTAAGGGTCTCCTGTCTGAGCAGGGGGTTGGGCTAGATGACCTCCGAGGTCCCTTCCAACTCTGGCCCTCTATGATTCTCTAAGGGTTTCCTGCTTGAGTGGGGGGTTGGACTAGATGACCTCCAAGGTCTTTCCAACCATATCATTCTATCACCTTCTCCTGCCTAAGCAGAGGGTTGGACTAGATGACCTCCAGGATCCCTTCCAACTTTGTTATCCTGTGATTCTGTAAGAGTCTCCCGCTTGAGCAGGGGGTTGGACTAGATGACCTCCAAGATCCCTTTCCAGCTCTATTCTTCTAATGATTCTGTAAGGGTCTCCTGTCTAAGCAGGGGGTTGGGCTAGATGACCTCTGAGGTCCTTTCCAACTCTGGCCCTCTATGATTTTGTAAGGGTCTCCTGCTTCAGTACGGGGTTGGACTAGATGACCTCCGAGGTCCCTTCCAACTCTGGCCCTCTATGATTCTGTAAGGGTCTCCTGTCTGAGCAGGGGGTTGGGCTAGATGACCTTCAAGGTGCCTTCCAACCATGTTATTTTATCACCTTCTCCTGCCTAAGCAGAGGGTTGGACTAGATGACCTCCGAGGTCCTTTCCAACTCTGACACTCTATGATTCTGTAAGGGTCTCCTGCTTCAGTACGGGGTTGGACTAGATGACCTCCGAGGTCCCTTCCAACTCTGTCCCTCTATGATTCTGTAAGGGTCTCCTGTCTGAGCAGGGGGTTGGGCTAGATGACCTCCGAGGTCCCTCCCAACTCTGGCCCTCTATGATTCTCTAAGGGTTTCCTGCTTGAGTGGGGGGTTGGACTAGATGACCTCCAAGGTCTTTCCAACCATATTATTCTATCACCTTCTCCTGCCTAAGCAGAGGGTTGGACTAGATGACCTCCAGGGTCCCTTCCAACTTTGTTATCCTGTGATTCTGTAAGAGTCTCCCGCTTGAGCAGGGGGTTGGACTAGATGACCTCCAAGATCCCTTTCCAGCTCTATTCTTCTAATGATTCTGTAAGGGTCTCCTGTCTAAGCAGGGGGTTGGGCTAGATGACCTCCGAGGTCCCTTCCAACTCTGTCCCTCTATGATTCTGTAAGGGTCTCCTGTCTGAGCAGGGGGTTGGGCTAGATGACCTTCAAGGTGCCTTCCAACCATGTTATTTTATCACCTTCTCCTGCCTAAGCAGAGGGTTGGACTAGATGACCTCCGAGGTCCTTTCCAACTCTGACATTCTATGATTCTGTAAGGGTCTCCTGTCTAAGCAGGGGGTTGGGCTAGATGACCTCTGAGGTCCTTTCCAACTCTGGCCCTCTATGATTTTGTAAGGGTCTCCTGCTTCAGTACGGGGTTGGACTAGATGACCTCCGAGGTCCCTTCCAACTCTGTCCCTCTATGATTCTGTAAGGGTCTCCTGTCTGAGCAGGGGGTTGGGCTAGATGACCTTCAAGGTGCCTTCCAACCGTGTTATTTTATCACCTTCTCCTGCCTAAGCAGAGGGTTGGACTAGATGACCTCCGAGGTCCCTTCCAACTCTGACACTCTATGATTCTGTAAGGGTCTCCTGCTTCAGTACGGGGTTGGACTAGATGACCTCCGAGATCCCTTCCAACTCTGTCCCTCTATGATTCTGTAAGGGTCTCCTGTCTGAGCAGGGGGTTGGGCTAAATGACCTCCGAGGTCCCTTCCAACTCTGGCCCTCTATGATTCTCTAAGGGTTTCCTGCTTGAGTGGGGGGTTGGACTAGATGACCTCCAAGGTCTTTCCAACTATATCATTCTATCACCTTCTCCTGCCTAAGCAGAGGGTTGGACTAGATGACCTCCAGGGTCCCTTCCAACTTTGTTATCCTGTGATTCTGTAACAGTCTCCCGCTTGAGCAGGGGGTTGGACTAGATGACCTCCAAGATCCCTTTCCAGCTCTATTCTTCTAATGATTCTGTAAGGGTCTCCTGTCTAAGCAGGGGGTTGGGCTAGATGACCTCTGAGGTCCTTTCCAACTCTGGCCCTCTATGATTCTGTAAGGGTCTCCTGCTTCAGTACGGGGTTGGACTAGATGACCTCCGAGGTCCCTTCCAACTCTGTCCCTCTATGATTCTGTAAGGGTCTCCTGTCTGAGCAGGGGGTTGGGCTAGATGACCTTCAAGGTCCCTTCCAATCGTGTTATTTTATCACCTTCTCCTGTCTGAGCAGGGGGTTGGGCTAGATGACCTTTAAGGTCCCTTCCAATCGTGTTATTTTATCACCTTCTCCTGCCTAAGCAGAGGGTTGGACTAGATGACCTCCGAGGTCCTTTCCAACTCTGACATTCTATGATTCTGTAAGGGTCTCCTGCTTCAGTACGGGGTTGGACTAGATGACCTCCGAGGTCCCTTCCAACTCTGTCCCTCTATGATTCTGTAAGGGTCTCCTGTCTGAGCAGGGGGTTGGGCTAGATGACCTCCGAGGTCCCTTCCAACTCTGACCCTCTATGATTCTGTAAGGGTTTCCTGCTTGAGTGGGGGGTTGGACTAGATGACCTCCAAGGTCTTTCCAACCATATCATTCTATCACCTTCTCCTGCCTAAGCAGAGGGTTGGACTAGATAACCTCCAGGGTCCCTTCCAACTTTGTTATCCTGTGATTCTGTAAGAGTCTCCCGCTTGAGCAGGGGGTTGGACTAGATGACCTCCAAGATCCCTTTCCAGCTCTATTCTTCTAATGATTCTGTAAGGGTCTCCTGTCTTAAGCAGGGGGTTGGGCTAGATGACCTCTGAAGTCCTTTCCAACTCTGGCCCTCTATGATTCTGTAAGGGTCTCCTGCTTCAGTACAGGGTTGGGCTAGATGACCTTCAAGGTGCCTTCCAACCGTGTTATTTTATCACCTTCTCCTGCCTAAGCAGAGGGTTGGACTAGATGACCTCCGAGGTCCCTTCCAACTCTGACCCTCTATGATTCTGTAACAGTCTCTCGCTTGAGAAGGGGGCTGGACTAGATGACCTCCAAGGTCCCTTCCAACTCTGGCCCTCTATGATTCTCTAAGGGTTTCCTGCTTGAGTGGGGGGTTGGACTAGATGACCTCCAAGGTCTTTCCAACCATATCATTCTATCACCTTCTCCTACCTAAGCAGAGGGTTGGACTAGATGACCTCCAGGGCCCCTTCCAACATTGTTATCCTGTGATTCTGTAAGAGTCTCCCGCTTGAGCAGGGGGTTGGACTAGATGACCTCCAAGATCCCTTTCCAGCTCTATTCTTCTAATGATTCTGTAAGGGTCTCCTGTCTGAGCAGGGGGTTGGGCTAGATGACCTCTGAAGTCCTTTCCAACTCTGGCCCTCTATGATTCTGTAAGGGTCTCCTGCTTCAGTACAGGGTTCGACTAGATGACCTCCGAGGCCCTTTCCAACTCTGACCCTCTATGATTCTGTAACAGTCTCTCGCTTGAGAAGGGGGCTGGACTAGATGACCTCCAAGGTCCCTTCCAACTCTATTTTACGACGATTTTTACGAGTCTTCTGTCTGTGCAGGGGGTTGGGCTAGATGACCTCCGAGGTCCCTTCCAACTCTGATACTCTTATGATTTTGTAAGGGTCCCCCCAATGCACAGGGGGTCCCCCGAGTTACCACGTTCGACCTTTCAACAGCCTGAACAGTGAGAGTCACGGCCGGTCCTCATACTTACGACCGTCATAACAGAACCAAAACTGGCAAATCGGCACGGAATTGCCCAGATAGCAGCGTCTGAGGCGGGGGGGAGGGGGGGTCACGTGATCACCCTCCGGGACGTTCCCCTCGCACAGACAGGAAACTCCCCGGCTTACGACGCCTTCGTCAGCGACCGCTCAAAGCGGCCACGACAACGAACCCAAAGTGACTTAGGTCCTCACCCTTATGACCGTCCCTTATCCGTTCCCTCCCGCCCACAGGCTGACGTGATCCACATGGGGGGGTGGCGCTTGGAAACCGTCCCGTAGATACGACGGTTCGAAGGCTCCCTGGATCGCTCGATACCACCCCCCACCCCGCTAGCGACCGGGGGGGGGGAAAGCCGGCTCCACTTAACGACCCCCTGCAACGGCAGGGATTCGCTTAAAAAAAAATGCACGACCCCAAAAAATAAAAATTTAAAAAAGAAAAAACATATTTGGGGCACGGCTCGCTTCATGACTGCCTCGCTTAGTGACGGGGATTCGGCGGTCGTAAGTTGAGGACCGCCTGCATTTCGCATGACGTCCGGGGAGGGGGTCCCACTTCCTTCCCAACCCCTCCCCCAATGATGATCAAACCCCCCCCCGTTTCTCATTACAGGAGAATCTCTTTGTCCTCCGCCAGGCGCCACTAGGCGCCACGTGCCCGGATCGACGCCGGGAAAAACCCATCTCAACAATGCTGTCCTGGCTGTTTCCAGGAGGGAGAGGGGCGGGGCGGCTCTGCACCACACACACACACTCTGCCCTTGCGGTGCGGCTCTGCACCACACACACACAGAGAGAGACACACAGACACACTTCCTACCGCACTCACCATGCCTGGCGCTTCGTTTGCCAGGAGTTATTTTTATCCCATGGCGGGCCAATGTGCAATGAAAGCATCCTTGGGAGAGCTAGCGTGCAGCGCCAAGCGCTGGGTGCGGGGAGAGAAAGAGAGAGAGAGGAAAAAAGAGAGAGAAGAGTGAGAGAGAAAAGAGAGAGAAGAGTGAGAGAGAGAGAGGAGAGAGAGAGAGAAGGAGGACAGGAGAAAGAGAGAGAAAACACAGAGAGAGAGAACGGGGAGACAGAGAAAAGAGAGACAAAGACAGAAAGAAGAGGGAGAGGAAAAAGAGAGAAGAGTGAAAGAGGGGAGAGAGAGAAGAGAGGAGAGAGGAAAAAGAGAGAAGTGAGAGGAGGGAGAGAGAAAGAGGAGAGAGAGGGGAGAGAGTGTGAGAAAGAGAGAGAGAAAAGAGAGAAAGAAAAGAGAAAGAGAGAAAGAGAAAAGAGTGTGAGAGAGAAAGGGGGAGAGGAGAGAGAGAGAGAAGAGAGAGACAGTGAGAGAAGGAGAGGGGGGAGAGAGAAGAGAGAGAAAGGAAAGAGAGAAGAGTGAAAGAGGGGAGAGAGAGAGGAGAGAGGGGGAGAGGAGAGAGGAAAAAGAGAGAAAGAGGGGAGAGAGTGTGAGAAAGAGAGAGAGAAAGAAAAGAGAAAGAGAAAAGAGAGTGAGAGAGAAAGAGGGGGAGAGGACAGATACAGAGAGACGAGAGAGAGAAGAGAGAGACAGAGTGAGAGAAAGAAGAGAGAGGGGGGAGAGAAGAGAGAGAAAGGAAAGAGAGAAGAGTGAAAGAGGGGAGAGAGAGGAGAGAGAGGGGGAGAGGAGAGAGGAAAAAGAGAGAAGTGAGAGGAGGGAGAGAGTGTGAGAAAGAGAGAGTGTGAGAAAGAGAGAGTGTGAGAAAGAGAGAGAGAAAGAAAAGAGAGAGAGAGAAAGAGAAAAGAGAGTGAGAGAGAAAGAGGGGGAGAGGAGAGAGACAGAGAGACGAGAGAGAAGAGAGAGACAGAGTGAGAGAAAGAAGAGAGAGGGGGGAGAGAAGAGAGAGAAAGGAAAGAGAGAAGAGTGAAAGAGGGGAGAGAGAGGAGAGAGAGGGGGAGAGGAGAGAGGAAAAAGAGAGAAGTGAGAGGAGGGAGAGAGTGTGAGAAAGAGAGAGTGTGAGAAAGAGAGAGAGAAAGAAAAGAGAGAGAAAGAGAAAAGAGAGTGAGAGAGAAAGAGGGGGAGAGGAGAGAGACAGAGAGACGAGAGAGAAGAGAGAGAGAGTGAGAGAAAGAAGAGAGAGGGGGGAGAGAAGAGAGAGAAAGGAAAGAGAGAAGAGTGAAAGAGGGGAGAGAGAGGAGAGAGAGGGGAAGAGGAGAGAGGAAAAAGAGAGAAGTGAGAGGAGGGAGAGAGTGTGAGAAAGAGAGAGTGTGAGAAAGAGAGAGAGAAAGAGGGGGAGAGGAGAGAGACAGAGAGACGAGAGAGAAGAGAGAGACAGAGTGAGAGAAAGAGAAGAGAGGGGGGAGAGAGAAGAGAGAGAAAGGAAAGAGAGAAGAGTGAAAGAGGGGAGAGAGAGGAGAGAGAGGGGGAGGAAAGAGAAGTGAGAGGAGGGAGAGAAAGAGGGGAGAGAGTGTGAGAAAGAGAGAGAGAAAGAAAAGAGAGAGAGAGAAAGAGAAAAGAGAGTGAGAGAGAAAGAGGGGGAGAGGAGAGAGACAGAGAGAAGAGAGAGAGAAGAGAGAGAGTGAGAGAAAGAGGAGAGGGGGGAGAGAGAAGAAAAAGGAAAGAAAGAAGAGTGAGAGGAGAGGGGAGACAGAGAAAAGAGGGGGGAGAGGAGAGAGAAAGAGAGGGGAGTCAGAGAAAAGAGAGAAAGTGAGAAAGAGGGGGAGAGAGGAGAGAGAGAAGAGAGGGGGAGAGAAGAGAGAAAGAAGAGAGAGAGAAGAGAGACAGAGGGAGAAGAGGGAGAGGAAAAAGAGAGAAGAGAAGGGGGAGAGAAGAGAGAGAGAGAGGAAAAAGAGAGAGAAGAGACAGAGAGAGAAAGAGAGAAGAGAGGGGGAGAGAGAAGAGAGAAAGAGAGAGGAAAAAGAAGAGTGAGAGAAGACTGAGAGGGGAGACAGAAAAGAGAAAGAGAGGAGAGAGAGAGAAGAGAGAAAGGAAAAAGAGAGAGAAGAGTGAGAGGAGAGAGAGAGAGGGGAGACAGAGAAAAGAAAGACAGAGGGGGGAGAGGAGAGAGAACATTGAAAGAGGGGGAAGAGAAGAGAGAGAAAAGGGAGAAGAGAGGAGAGAAAGCGTGGAAAGAGAGAAGAGAGAGGGGAGACTGAGAAAAGAGACAGAGAGAGAGAAAGGGGAGAGGAAAAAGAAGAGTGAAAAGGGGGAGAGAAGAGAGAGAAAGGGAGAAGAGAGAAAGAGGAGAGGGGGAGAGAAGAGAGGAAAAAGAGAGAGAAAAGAGAGAGGGGAGAGAAGATAGAGAGTGTGAGAGAAAGAAAAGAGAAAGAGAAAAGAGAGCGTGAGAAAGAGAGGGAGGAGAGAGGAGAAAGTGAGAAGAGAGTGAGAGAGAAAGAGAGAAGAGAGGGAGGGAGAGGAGAGAGAGAAGAGAGAGGGGAGACAGAGAAAAGAGAGAGAGAGAGAGAAGAGGGAGAGGAAAAAGAGAAGAGTGAAAGAGGGGGGAGAGAAAAGAGAGAGAGATGAAAAAGAGAGAAGAGAGAGCAGAGAGAAGGGAGAAAGTGAGAGAAAGAAAAGAGAAAGAGAAAAGAGAGAGAAAGAGAGAAGAGAAAGAGAGAGAAAGAGAGAGGGGGGAGAGGAGAGAGACAAAGAGAAAAGTGAGAGAGATGGGTCAAAGAGGAGTGAGAGAGAGAAAACAGCTTCAGAAGTGTGAAATTGTGAAGTTGTCTACTACTTTCTACACAATCCTCATTTCCTCGCCGCCCCAGCCAAGCTTCCCCACCCTTTCCTCCAACAAAAGATAGGCCTCACACGTCCTTAAGCGAATCGCGGCGGTTGACTTGAGTCCGGCGGCCGAGGGGAATCCCGTAAACCCCGTCGTACATGTGAGTCGGGCGCGACGCGTCGGAGGTTGTGTCACCGTGGGGATGTGGCATGTGGGAAAACAATCGTTGGTCGCTTCCCCCCCCCGGCGCTGCGGTGACTTGGAACGGTCGCCAAGCGAACCGTCGTAAGTCGAAAACGACTCCAGAGCGGAGGGCAAGAGGAAGGGCGGGGGAGAGAGGGAGTGAAAAAGGGGGGCAAGTATTGAATTTATTTCCATTTGATTTGATGCTGCCCTCCCTATAGTTGATAAATCAGGAAGTCTTTCGCTCCGCCTACTTTTCCCCAAACAACAGCCCTGCGAGGTAGCATGAGCTGAGAGAGAGAGGGGGGGGGGAACTGGCCCAAAGTCACCGAGATGGCTGTCATAGCTAAGGTGGGACTAGAACTCACCATCGCCGGATGACTGGTCCAAAGTCAATTGGCTGGCTTGCCTGCCTAAGGCCGGACTAGAACTCACCGTCTCCCGGTGATTGGCCCAAAGTCACCTAGGCTACTTTCGCGCCTAAGGCGGGACCAGAACTCACTGCCTCCTGGTGATTGGCCCAAAGTCACCCAGCCGGCTTTCGTGCCTAAGGCGGGACTAGAACTCACCGTCGCCTGGTGATTGGCCCAAAGTCACCCAGCTGGCTTTCCTGCCTAAGGCGGGACTAGAACTCACCGTCTCCTGGTGATTGGCCCAAAGTCACCCAGCTGGCTTTCATAGCTAAGGCTGAACTAGAACTCACTGTCGCCTGGTGACTGGCCAAAGTCACCCAGATGGCTTTAATAGCTAAGGCGGGACTAGAACTCGCCATCGCCTGGTGATTGGCCCAAAGTCACCCAGCTGGCTTTCATGCCTAAGGCCGGACTAGAACTCACCGTCACCTGGTGACTGACCCAAAGTCACCCAGCTGGCTTTCATGCCTAAGGCCGGACTAGAACTCACCGTCACCTGGTGACTGACCCAAAGTCACCCAGCTGGCTTTTATAGCTAAGGCAGGACTAGAACTCACTGTCACCTGGTGACTAGCCCAAAGTCACCCAGATGGCTTTAATAGCTAAGGCGGGACTAGAACTCACCATCGCCTGGTGATTGGCCCAAAGTCACCCAGCCGGCTTTCGTGCCTAAGGCGGGACCAGAACTCACTGCCTCCTGGTGATTGGCCCAAAGTCACCCAGCCGGCTTTCGTGCCTAAGGCGGGACTAGAACTCCCAGTCTCCTGGTGATTGGCCCAAAGTCACCCAGCTGGCTTTCCTGCCTAAGGCGGGACTAGAACTCACCGTCGCCTGGTGATTGGCCCAAAGTCACCCAGCTGGCTTTCCTGCCTAAGGCGGGACTAGAACTCACCGTCTCCTGGTGATTGGCCCAAAGTCACCCAGCTGGCTTTCATAGCTAAGGCTGGACTAGAACTCACTGTCGCCTGGTGACTGGCCAAAGTCACCCAGATGGCTTTAATAGCTAAGGTGGGACTAGAACTCACCATCGCCTGGTGATTGGCCCAAAGTCACCCAGCCGGCTTTCGTGCCTAAGGCGGGACCAGAACTCACTGCCTCCTGGTGATTGGCCCAAAGTCACCCAGCCGGCTTTCGTGCCTAAGGCGGGACTAGAACTCCCAGTCTCCTGGTGATTGGCCCAAAGTCACCCAGCTGGCTTTCCTGCCTAAGGCGGGACTAGAACTCACCGTCGCCTGGTGATTGGCCCAAAGTCACCCAGCTGGCTTTCCTGCCTAAGGCGGGACTAGAACTCACCGTCTCCTGGTGATTGGCCCAAAGTCACCCAGCTGGCTTTCATAGCTAAGGCTGGACTAGAACTCACTGTCGCCTGGTGACTGGCCAAAGTCACCCAGATGGCTTTAATAGCTAAGGTGGGACTAGAACTCACCATCGCCTGGTGATTGGCCCAAAGTCACCCAGCCGGCTTTCGTGCCTAAGGCGGGACCAGAACTCACTGCCTCCTGGTGATTGGCCCAAAGTCACCCAGCCGGCTTTCGTGCCTAAGGCGGGACTAGAACTCCCAGTCTCCTGGTGATTGGCCCAAAGTCACCCAGCTGGCTTTCCTGCCTAAGGCGGGACTAGAACTCACCGTCGCCTGGTGATTGGCCCAAAGTCACCCAGCTGGCTTTCCTGCCTAAGGCGGGACTAGAACTCACCGTCTCCTGGTGATTGGCCCAAAGTCACCCAGCTGGCTTTCATAGCTAAGGCTGGACTAGAACTCACTGTCGCCTGGTGACTGGCCAAAGTCACCCAGATGGCTTTAATAGCTAAGGCCGGACTAGAACTCACCGTCACCTGGTGACTGACCCAAAGTCACCCAGCTGGCTTTTATAGCTAAGGCAGGACTAGAACTCACTGTCACCTGGTGACTAGCCCAAAGTCACCCAGATGGCTTTAATAGCTAAGGCGGGACTAGAACTCACCATCGCCTGGTGATTGGCCCAAAGTCACCCAGCCGGCTTTCCTGCCTAAGGCGGGACTAGAACTCACCGTCGCCTGGTGATTGGCCCAAAGTCACCCAGCTGGCTTTCCTGCCTAAGGCGGGACTAGAACTCACCGTCTCCTGGTGATTGGCCCAAAGTCACCCAGCTGGCTTTCATAGCTAAGGCTGGACTAGAACTCACTGTCGCCTGGTGACTGGCCAAAGTCACCCAGATGGCTTTAATAGCTAAGGCCGGACTAGAACTCACCGTCACCTGGTGACTGACCCAAAGTCACCCAGCTGGCTTTTATAGCTAAGGCAGGACTAGAACTCACTGTCACCTGGTGACTAGCCCAAAGTCACCCAGATGGCTTTAATAGCTAAGGCAGGACTAGAACTCACTGTCACCTGGTGACTAGCCCAAAGTCACCCAGATGGCTTTAATAGCTAAGGCGGGACTAGAACTCACCGTCGCCTGGTGATTGGCCCAAAGTCACCCAGCCGGCTTTCCTGCCTAAGGCCGGACTAGAACTCACCGTCGCCTGACGGTGGGCCCAAAGTCACCCCGTCACCTTTCGTGCAAAAACCGCAGGACTCGAACTCCCAGCCTCCTCGAGCGACTGGCCCAAGTCAGCCGGTCCGCTTCCCCGCCGAAGGCCGAAACTAGAACTCACCGTCTCCCAATTTTCTATCTAGCCTGATTCCTTAAGCTGGTCGACTAAACTGGACGCCGAAAAAAGTTCCGGAGAACCTGGCAGATTTTGGCCGGCCTGGGCCTTGCGTCTGGGGATAATGGGTTTCCGGGAGAGGCCTCCATCCCAGCCTCCCATCCCCAGAACCGACGGCGGCTTCGACAACACCGCCCCGCCTTGTGTTGCCCGTTGTCGGTTCCCACCCACGACAAGCCTGCTTCTATTTCGGGGCCCCTCTTCGAGCTAATACGGGTTTTGTGCGACAACACACACACACACACACAAACGCACAGCAGGTCCTCTCTGCACCTGTTTCCAAGACAACCACACACCTTGGGAGAAGGTTGTCCACAGGCTCAACGGGGGGGGGGGATGCTAAAGGAGACGCTTTGGATGGGGTGGGAGGCGGGGGGGGAAGGCTGCATTGTGGGTTTCTGGCTACACAACCACACCCGAGCTTGGACAATTCATGGTCGGAGGTTGGGGAAGACCTGTCTCCTGCATGGAAGGTCCTAACTCCGTGGAGGAATTTGCAACCTCAACCTGGCCAGCTTGAAGACGGAGCGGACGTCGACTCCCAGAATCCCCCAGTAGTCCAGACGGGGTTCACGCACTACAACTCCCAGAATCCCTCAGGACAGTAGGTAGAGAAGCGCTGATCTGTATATCTCACGGAGCGTCTGACTCGCTCGCTCGCCCTCCATCCATCCGTTTCTCACCGGAGACCTGGATTTGGTCCCAGAATCCCCCAGCTGGCCTGCTTGGACTTCCACTCCCAGAATCCCCCAGCCAGGATGCTTTCAGAGGGATGGACTACAACGCCCAGAATCCCCCAGTGTTTTAAAATATACAGACTTCAGCTCTCAGAATCTCCCAGCCACAGGGTTTTAAAATATATATGGACTTCAACTCCCAGAATCCCCCAGCCGGCACGCTTTAAGAAGGGTGGACTCCGATTCCCAGAATTCCAAAGTCAGCATGCTTTCGGCTACATGGGCTTCCAACTCCCAGAATTCCCAAACCAGCATCCTTTAAGAGGGGCGAACTTCGACTCCCAGAATCCCTCAGCCAGCATGCTTTAAGAGGGGTGGACTTCAACTCCCAGAATCCCCCAGTGGTTTAAAATATATATACACTTCAGCTCCCAGAATCCCCCAGTCACAGTATTGTGAAATATATATGGACTTCCATTCCCAGAATTCCTTAGCCAACATGCTTTAAAAATATATGGACTTCAACTCCCAGAATCCCCCAGCCAGCATGCTTTAAGAGGGGTGGACTTCGATTCCCAGAATCCCCCAGTCAGCATGCTTTCAGCTACATGGTCTTCAACTCCCAGAATTCCTCAGTCAGCATGTTTTAAGAGGGGTGGACTTTAACTCCCAGAATTCCACAGCAGGTATGTTTTAAAATATATGGACTTCAACTCCCAGAATCCCCCAGTGTTTTTAAAATATATAGAATTCAGCTCCCAGAATCCCCCAGCCACAAGTGTTTTAAAAATACATATGGACTTCAATTCCCAGAATTCCTTAGCCAACATGCTGAAAAAATATATGGACTTCAACTCCCAGAATCCCCCAGCCAGTGTTTTAAAATATATGGACTTCCAGAATCCCCCAGCCAGCATGCTTTCAGCTGCATAGATTTCAACTCCCAGAATTCCCAAACCAGCATCCTTTAAGAGGGGCGAACTTCGACTCCCAGAATCCCTAAGCCAGCATGCTTTCAGAAAGGATTTCAACTCCCAGAATTCCCCAGCCAGCATGCTTTAAGAAGGGTGGACTCCGATTCCCAGAATCCCCCAGTCAGCATCCTTTCAGCCACATGGTCTTCCAACTCCCAGAATTCCCCAGCCAGCATGTTCTAAGAGGGGTGGACTTCAACTCCCAGAATCCCCCAGTGGTTTAAAATATATATATATATATACACTTCAGCCCCAGAATCCCCCAACCAGTGTTTTAAAATATATATGGACTTCCATTCCCAGAATTCCTTAGCCAACATGCTTTAAAAATATATGGACTTCAACTCCCAGAATCCCCCAGCCAGCATGGTTTAAGAGGGGTGGACTTCGATTCCCAGAATCCCCCAGCCAGCATGCTTTAAGAGGGGTGGACTTCAACTCCCAGAATCCCCCAGTCAGAATGCTTTCAGCTACATGGTCTTCAACTCCCAGAATTCCTCAGTCTGCATGTTTTAAGAGGGGTGGACTTCAACTCCCAGAATCCCCCAGCCACAATGTTTCAAAATATATAAACTTCAATTCCCAGAATTCCACAGCAGGCATGCTTTAAAATATATAGACGTCAACTCCCAGAATCCCCCAACCAGCAGGGAATTCTGGGAGTAGAAGTCCACAGCCATCTCCCACTGTTCAAGTTTGACAAAACCCTGTTGTGGGTAGTTGACACCTCCCGCAATCCAGAGGACCCCCCCCTTTTTTTTTTGCCCATTGTGACCAATTCCAGATTGTGTTACCTACAGGAGACGTTGTGCGGTATTGTGACCCGGGTGGCGGCCATCTCCGCACGCTCCCCAGTTCAAAACTGGAAGGCATGGACCAGTATAACCAGTATAACCTCACCCCCCCCTTAAAACCCCTCTTGAATTTGCTCAAATACAGGTAGTCCTCCACTTACGACGGACGATTCGTTTAGTGACCGTCCGAAGTGGGAACGGCACCAAAGGAAGTGACTCCTTGACCGCTTTTTCCACACTTAGGACCGTTGCAGCCTCCTCGCGGTCACGGGATCAACCTTCGGCCGGCTTGGCCACTGACTCGCACTTACGACGGCCGCCCGTGATTCCCCTTTTGCGACCGAGTCAACGCATGCGCTTAAGGACCGCCTGACTAACGTAACGACCGGGAGAGATCCGCTTAACAACGGTGGCCGGAGAGGCTGTCAGGTGGGGCAAAAGCTCACTTTTGCCCGTTGTCTCGCTTAGCGACAGAAATCCACCCCCCCCTCCACCGCCGTCGTTAAGTCCAGGACTTTCCTGTGGAAAAGTGTGCAAGCAAACGGAACCCACAAACACACACCCCCGAGGGGCAATTCCGTGCAGGAAACACACACCTCGCCCCTCCGCCCCCCCCCACAAGGCGACAACTTCAGGGGTTGCGACAAACGTCCAAACAAGATGCAACGTGGCTTCCCTGGCGTTCCTTCCATGCAAAAGACGTGTTGTTGAATGGTCTACACAAACACACGCACACCGACACACACACACAAAAACACACACAAATGTGCGCCTCGCTTCGTGACCAGCTCAAGACGTCCCAACCGTACATTTCTGGACGTAACTTGAAGTCCCCCCGGTGGTTTAAAAAGGAGAAGTGAGCTCCCAAACCAGGCCAGTTGGCCACCTTCAACATCTCCAGATGAATGGAGAAGGGCCACCAGAGATGGTGACCAGGGACATCTCATGGACCTGGGACATTATGGACCTCTGGGTTCCAAAAACGGTCGGATTGAAGAGGGAACCCCGTGACCCACTTCAAAGGTTGGACCACGACATGGCCGCCAACTCTGATTCAAGTCTCTCCTGCCATGGTCTGAGATGTTCCTCAGAATCCAGGTTGGGTTTTCTCTTGGAAACATCTTCCCTGAAGGACAGGAAGACAGCAGAGTCCAAGGTATGTCCCTAAGAGTCAAGAGCAAGATCAACGAGACTCCAACTGAGCAGGAAGGTGGTCTACAGCCTCAAGGGGTCCCTCAAGAGGTTCCTTAGATAGGGGAAGGTGGTCTACAGCCTCAAGAGGTCCCTCAAGAGGTTCCTTGGATAGGGGAAGGTGGTCTACAGCCTCAGTAGGTCCCTCAAGAGGTTCCTTGGATAGGGGAAGGTGGTCTACAGCCTCAGTAGGTCCCTCAAGAGGTTCCTTAGATAGGGGAAGGTGGTCTACAGCCTCAGAAGGTCCCTCAAGAGGTTCCTTAGATAGGGGAAGGTGGTCTACAGCCTCAGTAGGTCCCTCAAGAGGTTCCTGAACTAGAGGGAGGTGGTCTACAGCCTCAGTAGGCCCCTCAAGAGGTTCCTTAGATAGGGGAAGGTGGTCTACAGCCTCAAGAGGTCCCTCAAGAGGTTCCTTAGATAGGGGAAGGTGGTCTACAGCCTCAGTAGGTCCCTCAAGAGGTTCCTTAGATAGGGGAAGGTGGTCTACAGCCTCAGTAGGTCCCTCAATAGGTTCCTTAGATATGGGAAGGTGGTCTACAGCCTCAGTAGGTCCCTCAAGAGGTTCCTTAGATAGGGGAAGGTGGTCTACAGCCTCAGTAGGTCCCTCAAGAGGTTCCTTAGATAGGGGAAGGTGGTCTACAGCCTCAGTAGGTCCCTCAAGAGGTTCCTTAGATAGGGGAAGGTGGTCTACAGCCTCAGTAGGCCCCTCAAGAGGTTCCTTAGATAGGGGAAGGTGGTCTACCGCCTCAAGAGGTCCCTCAAGAGGTTCCTTAGATAGGGGAAGGTGGTCTACAGCCTCAGTAGGCCCCTCAAGAGGTTCCTTAGATAGGGGAAGGTGGTCTACAGCCTCAAGAGGTTCCTGAGCTAGACGGGGGGAGATCTACAGCCTCAGCGGGCACTCCCAACCTAACCGTCTCCTTCGCCAGAGAGGATGACCACCTTCCCAAGGTTAGTGACCCACCACAGACACAAAACCAAGGTTAAGAAGCACACACAGACAGAAGCGGAGAAACCCGGTTTTGAGTTCTAGATCGGGGCCGGGGCGACTCAAGCAAGCGGACTCAACAACGGCCTCTCCCAAGCGCAGCCAGGAACGCGCGCATGCCAACAGCCAACGCGGGGTTGGTGAGGTGCTCAGGTCAACGCGTCCAACAGGTGGGAGAGCCAAGTTCTCACACGCAAGCGGGCGGGTGCGCACGGCGGCCACAATGCGCAAGCACACACCTTGGTCTCGCCGGCTGGGGAGACCCGGAGCCTCGGCCTTCCCGGGTCTTCTCCTGCCCCAGTCTTGCCCGGCATCCCTCGGCGGAGGAAGCCCCCTTGACATGGTGGGTCTCATGTAGCCCTTCATGGATGGAGAAGATCGGGCCCGGCTTGGTGTCTTGGTCTCTCCCGGGGGCCCTCGGTCACCATGACCGGCCGGCGGAGCTGAGACCGGCGGTTCTCCGGCTTCCGATCCTAAGCTCGGCGCGTCTTGAAGTTTGGTGGTTTCTCCAAGCGGACCGGTCTTCTCCTCCCCGTTGGTTGGTTGAAGGAGAGGGACGGTCTCGGCCGCATCCTTGTCGCGATCGGAAGAGAGGTTGGCCACTTCCTCCACCGGGACGTTATCGGTCCTTAGCTTATTTCCTGAACCGTCAGCAGGCCTCGGCTCAGCTTCTCTTCCATCTTCTGCGACCGTTCCTGGTTGAGAACGTCCACCACCAAGGAGGGACTCTCCAGTTGGAAGAGTTGACGCTTCCTTCTCGGACCCCACGAGAGCCTGTGGTTCCGTAGGGGACTCACCGCCTTCTCCAACACAACCCTTATCTTCCGCTGCCAGCCCGGGAGCCATCTTTGGCTTCTCCACCACCATTCCTGGTGGACCGAGACCTTCTCTTGGGTCTCCAAGCTCTGTGCTTTCGGCTGAGCCGGAACCGCGATGCGTTTCGGCTTTCACGTGACGGTCTTCCATGGTCCTCTTCGTCTTCCTCTTCTCCCTGGTATCATCCCCAGCCTTCATGACCAGGGAAGCTTCTCCTTCTTGGCCTTCAAGCTTGGCCAAGTTCTCCTGGAGCTCCTCCAGGATCTTCTGGTCCCCCGGCTTGGCGTCGGGTAGGAATCTGGGGAGACCAAATTGTGCCTCGTCAGCCGACTTGCCGGAGCGTTGTAAAAAGGGGCAGGTGGGGCCTCGGGTTTTGGCGGGGGCGTCCTCCAGAGCGCCAGCTGGGTCAAAGACGTCGGTGAGGTCCTCCTCCCAACGCAGTTGACGTCCAGGAGGCAAGCTTTGGATGTTCCTGTTCTCGTCAACAACCTCCGCTTCTCCTACGGGGAAGTCCAACCCACCTCCCTTACGAGGATCTTCACGGTGGACGTCTTCCTTCGTTGGCTCTTGAGGGACAATCGGGGTCTTCTTATTTTTCTTCTCCGCGGACTTCTGAGGAGGTTGCGGACCTGAAAGACCGGAGACGCCATCTTTCTTCTCTCGAGAAGATCTTGACGCTTTGGTCTTCACCTTTCTCTCAGCTTCTAGAACTCTCCCGCTCTCCGACCTGTCTTGTTCCAAAGTAGGCCCGTCTGGTCTACTCTTTCCTTTCTTCTGTCCTCCAAAAATGTCATCAACGAAGAGCTCAGCGGGAAGTTGGCCTGGATGCTTCAGGAGATGTTCTGAAGTCTCCTCCTTGGGACCAGCGGAGGTGGGGACCTCCTCAATCTTGACTCCTTGGGGGTCTGCACTGAATGGTTCTGCCTTCATCTCCGAGACCTTAGGAACGTGGAGACCTTGAAGGTCACTTTCTGGTTTCTTCACTTCCTCCAGGACTTGAGGGAGGACAACATGTGGCTTGGGTGGACCTTCTCCACCTCGATCTTGGTTAGAAGGTGTTTCTTTGGTCTCGTGGAGATCTGCGGTCTTAACAGTGCTGGCTTTCTCTTCCGAGGCAGACAACGCCTCCAAGCCAACGTTCTCCTCCTCTTTTCCGCCCGTTATTTCCAGCAGAACATCCACTTGGGCGGCGCCTGGAACTTCTAGCCCTTGACTCTTCTCGGGAGGACCTTCTTGAGCGAAATCGCCTTTCTTGGAAGACACCATCCCGTCCCTCTCATCCGACGTCTTCTCCGGCCACAACAGAGGTTGTCCCGTTGAGGGACCTCGGCGAGATGCTTTGCTTCTCCCGTCGCTGCTCCTCTTCTTGGGTTTGCTGGTGGCCCACGCCAAGCTGAGGTCTTCTCCTCCGCTAGGTGGGCTGGCTAAAGGTGGGCCCTTGTTCTGATCTGGCCCGTGGACCGTCGACTCAAGGAGAACCTGGCGTTCCGTCTGCTTCTCAAGGGCTTCCGAGATGAAGGGATAGGCCGATGGAAGTTGGTCAACTCTTTGAAGGAGTCCATCTGGAGAACCTTTGATGTTTTCACTCGAGGGGACAAGGGGAGGACTTGGTTGCTTCAGACCATCTGCAGCTGTGATGTCCGCCTCTTCTTCCTCTCCCCTCTGTTGGGTTGGGTCAAACATCTGCTGAGAAGCTAGGTGGTCCTCCACGGTGGAGAAGAACGGTCGCCTGAAGGAGCTTCTCTCCTCGGACTTTCTGCTCTTCCCCACGCTCAATCTCTTCTTGGTCTTCTCTCTCACGCCTGGAGAGGTGGATAAAGTCTCTTCTGGGTTCCTGGTCGTCCAACCGATTTCGCCCAGGCCCTCCACGTCTACCACGTCTGAAACTTTGCTCCAACCAATCTTCTCCTCTACTTCGGGGAGATGCTTTGCCTTCTTACTTTTCCCATCGCTGCCTCTCTTCTTGGGCTGGTCGTGCCCCAACTTGAGAGCGGTTGAAAGTTCTGGAAGGTGGACACCAAGGAGCTCCTCCGTCGGGCCGGTGAAGAACACAGGGCCACCACCAACGAACAAGGGTTCGGCAGGATCTGAGGTGGGTTCCACCACGAATGGAGTTTGTGCAGAATGAGAACCGGAAGGTTGGCTCCGTGGATGTTCTTCGGGGGTCCGCGAGACACCAGAGGTATCTTCTCCACCTTGATGGAGAGAAGTTCCTTCGGTCAAGTTTGAGTCGGCAGGAAGATGGAGATCTCTCTTGACCACGATGTCCTTCTTGAAGCCCTCCTCCAGTTTCTTGGGTTTTTCTACCAGTTCTCCTTTCCTTTCAAGACCTTGAAACTCTGGAGGAACCTGGTCAGGTGCCACCAGAGGGTCTACAGTCTGGACCTCAATCTTCTGCCCCACCGCAGCGTTGGCCTCCCAAGGGGACCCGTCAACGTTTGAGGTCTTCGGAGGGGTCCGAGACGCCAACTCTACGCTTTTCTCCGAGGAACCTACTTCTTCGGCCCCAGAAGGAGAAGAAGAACTTCTCGGCTGCTTCTTCTGCTCCTCAGAAAGTTCTCCCTTTGGACTCCCTTTGGGCTGCCACGCCGAGCCGTCGTCCACCGGTGGTTTGACTGGGCTCCCTTCTCCTGGTCTGGGGTCCAACGGAAATCTGGAAGGGTCTTCCACCTCCATCGGAGGAAGGGATGGACGCGGATGGCCATCCGGTTGACGTCCTCCTGGACCAAGCTTCGAAGGATCCTTTCCGGGAACTTGGGTGGAGGCCCACAAGACCTCTTCAGAACCTTCCTGGCGCAGTTTTGGAGCTTCACCGGCAGCTGGAGGGCTTCGAAGCTTGTCGTCCCATGGGTCCACGGCCCGTGGCAGCTGCCCTTTCTTCGGCTTGGCCTTCTTCTTCTTCTTCTTCAACGCGGCGGAAGCTTCCGGATCCCACCCTTCTTGAGGTAGATCCCTGGAAGCTTCCACCACTTCCAAAGCTGGGCCAGCTCCCTTCTTGGACCATCTCTTGACCCGGGGAGAAGGTCCCCCGAGGGAGCCCAAATCGGCCGCGAAGGAGGAGTCCCCACGTGGGCTGTGGCTCTTGGGGGTTGGAGAACCTGTCAGATGTTCTTCTGGAGGCACCTGGACAGGTTTGGGGCGGCCAAAACGGCGGTGTTGGTGGTGGTCACCCGTTTTGGGAGCGTGTCTTATTTGGGGAGACGGTCCACCTGGAATACAGGAAGTTCACCGAAGGATAAAAACCCACCCTGGAGACCCAGAATCACGTTCCACACATTCCACACGCTCCGAGACAACGTCCGCTCAACAGACCGGATGGCTCTTGCGGGAAGGTGGGAACCTTGGCTGATCCCTGCCCTAGGTCACCCCCCTCGTCCTGTCCCATCCCGGATCGGATTTGGGGAAGAAGAATTCCCAGGTCTACCTCACCGAATCTCAAGAGGAGATGAGCGTTGTTGTCCTTTGATTTCCCGGCCGACCTCTTCCTGCTTTTTCGGGAAGACAATTCCAGAGGGTGGGAAGAATGAACCAGTGGAACAGCACCGGCCCTCCAGAAGGTGGGAATGTGCCAACACTGGAAGTTTTATGTTTTGTTTGTTTGGTTTTGTTTTAAAAAAAAGAGACCGGATGGCTATTTTGTCTGAAATGGTATAGGATGTCCTGCTTGAGCAGGGGGGCTGGACTAGATGACCTCCGAGGTGCCTCCCAGCTCTTGTCATTCTATGATTGCTGCTGTGTCCTGCTTGAGCAGGGGGCTGGACTAGATGACCTCCGAGGTCCCTCCCAGCTCTGTCGTTCTATGATTCTGCAAGGGTCTCCTGCTTCAGCAGGGGGTTGGACTAGATGACCTCTAAGGTCATTTCCAACTCTTGTTATTCTATAATTCTTTAAGAGTGTCCTGCTTCAGCAGGGGGTTGGACTAGATGACCTCCGAGATCCCTTCCAACTCTTGTCATTCTATGATTGCTGCTGTGTCCTGCTTGAGCAGGGGGCTGGACTAGATGACCTCCGAGGTCCCTTCCAACTCTGTCAGTCTATAATTCTTTAACAGTGTCCTGCTTGAGCAGGGGGCTGGACTAGATGACCCCCGAGGTCCCTCCCAACTCTGTCCTTCTATAATTCTGCAGGGGTCTCCTGCTTCAGCAGGGGCTGGACTAGATGACCTCTAAGGTCATTTCCAACTCTTGTTATTCTATAATTCTTTAAGAGTATCCTGCTTGAGCAGGGGGCTGGACTAGATGACCTCGGAGGTCATTTCCAACTCTTGTTATTCTACGATTCTGTAAGGGTCTCCTGCTTGAGCCGGGGGCTGGACTAGATGACCCCCAAAGTCCCTCCCAACTCCGTCCTTCGATGATACTGCAAGGCTTTCCTGCTTCAGTAGGGGGTTGGACTAGATGACCTCGGAGGACCCTTCCACCTCTTTGTCATTCTATGATTGCTCCTGTGTCCTGCTTGAGCAGGGGGCTGGACTAGATGACCTCCGAGGCGCCTCCCAGCGGTGTCCTTCTACAATTCTTCCCTTCTCAACTTAAGGGGGGGGGACTGCTGCACCGCCTGCGACCCAACCACACACCAAAGTGTGTCCCCGAACGTGTGAATCCCTCCCACCCCGATGCATCCTCCAACCCTTGAGAAGCCGTACTTCGGGGGGGGGGAAAGAGGCGAAAGGTAGACCACCCCACGGAAGTCCTCTTTCCCGGAACTACAAGCCAACCTGGTAGAGCCTGGACCGCCCCCCCTCTCCCCCGAGCTTCCCGTTTCGGGAAAAGTCCTGGCTACGAACGCGTTCTGGGAAGCCCACCACGATCGGGAAGATCAAACCGCGACCACGATCGGGAAGACCAAACCGCGGCCTCCGTCCGGAATCGGAGCTAATTGGAGCGACTGACCGTAGCGACGGCTGCAAAAAAAAATGGGAAGAATTTCTCCGTTCCGTTGCTCACCTTCTGGCTCCGCGGGATGGACGGCGGATTCCTCGGCCTTGGCCAACGGGGGCTCTTCAAGCACGGATCCGGGAGGTCCCGCCTGGGGCGTCTCGCCCAGCACAGATCCCATCGACTCTGCCAAAAGACCAAAAAATAATAATAATAAATAATCTTGGGTGACCACCCTCAACGTGGAGAACTTTCCCCCACGGATGAGAAGATCCTGGTCCGGTGGCCAAAAGGACGTTCTTCCGACAAGAACTTCCAGAACTTCTCAGCCTGAAAAGGATCCGAGTTTTTCTGGGGCAGACCGGAAGATCCCCCTTCGTCGCGGGTTCCAGTCCCAACACAACTAGGAGAACCTCAAGGATTCAATGGTCCTTGACGTTGACCGTGGAGGTTGTCCACCACCCACGCCACTCGGTCCAACTCAAGGAGATCTGGAGCTGACCAGGATGATGGTTGGATCTAGCTCAGGGGTCCTCAACCTTAGCAACTTTAAGACTTGTGGACTTCAACTCCCAGAATTCCTCAGCCAGCAAAGCTGGCTGAGGAATTCTGGGAGTTGAAGTCCACAAGTCTTAAAGTTGCCATGGTTGAGAACCCCTGATCTAGCTCAAGATGTAGAGAGAAGACTCTTATGGTAGGGGTCTTCCAATTTGGCCGTTTGATGACTGGGGGGGGACTTCAACTCCCAGAATGCCTCAGTCGGCCATTTTGATGAAACTGCGGGCTTGGATCCAGACCCGGAGATCTTCCGACTTGGCCCTTTGATGACTGGTGGACTTCAACTCCCAGCATTCCTCAGTCGGCCATTTTGATGAAACTGCAGGCTTGGATCCAGACTCTCAGGGGTCTTCCAACTTGGCCCTTTTATGACTGGTGGACTTCAACTCCCAGAATTCCTCAGTCGGCCATTTTGATGAAACTGTATGTTGGCTGAAGAATTCTGGGAGTTGAAGTCCACCAGTCAGAAAAGGGCCAAGTCTGAAGACCCCTGAGAGTCTGGATCCAAGCCCTCACTTTCATCAAAATGGCCGACTGAGGAACTCTGGGAGTTGAAGTCCACCAGTCATACGAGGGCCAAGTTGGAAGACCTCCCTGGTCTGCATCCAAGCTCCCAGTTTCATAAAAATGGCCAACTGGTCTGGATCTAAGGCTGCAATCTCCTCAAAATGGCCGACTGAGGAATTCTGGGAGTTGAAGTCCACAAATCTTAAAGTTGCCAAGGTTGAGAACCCCTGATCTAGCTCAAGATGTCGAGAGAAGACTCTTATGGCAGGGGTCTTCCAATTTGGCCTTTTGATGACTGGGGGGGGGGACTTCAACTCCCAGAATGCCTCAGTCGGCCATTTTGATGGGCTCGGATCCAGACCAGGAGATCTTCCGACTTGGCCCTTTGATGACTGGGGGACTTCAACTCCCAGAATCCCTCAGTCGGCCATTTTGATGAACCTGCGGACTTGGATCCAGACTCTCAGGGGTCTTTCAACTTGTACCTTTGATGACTGGTGGACTTCCAACTCCCAGAATGCCTCAGTCGGCCATTTTGATGAAACTGGGAGCTTGGATCCAGATCAGGGAGGTCTTCCAACTTGGCCCTTGTATGACTGGTGGACTTCAACTCCCAGAATGCCTCAGTCGGCCATTTTGATGAAACTGGGGGCTTGGATCCAGACTCTCAGGGGTCTTCCAGCTTGGCCCTTTTATGACTGGGGGATTTCAACAGAATTCCTCAGTCGGCCATTTTGATGAAACTGTATGTTGGCTGAAGAATTCTGGGAGTTGAAGTCCACCAGTCAGAAAAGGGCCAAGCTGGAAGACCCCTGAGAGTCTGGATCCAAGCCCTCACTTTCATCAAAACGGCCGACTGAGGAATTCTGGGAGTTGAAGTCCCCCAGTTATCAAAGGGCCCTCTCTGATGATTTGACCAAATCTGATGTTCAGAAGACTTTTATCCCCCAAGAGCACAAATTTATCACATCCAATTAGATTCCCCCCACCCCTCGATATAAACGGAGTGCGATAAACAGAATTCCCGGAATTTTTTTTAAAGCCGGCCGAAGGAAAAAGAAACCGGCAAACTCGTCGAGCCAATCCTGCCTCTCTCCAGCTCTCCTCGCCCAATACAGATACGTCCTGGACTCAACGGCGGCAATCGAACCCAGAACCTCTGTTGCTACAGGTGCTCGCGTGAGCCTCCCAGGTGCTCTCAGCCCCGCTCATGCGAGCTTCACAAGTATTTTTGTGTTACACGGTCTCCTAAACATGCCACGGAAGGCCTTCTCGTTGACGTTCTCCAGCCCCCAACTCATCACCTATCAAGAGCAGGACCATCCCGCGAGAGAAGAAGTTCAGACTGAGAAGAGATGAAGGAAAGAGGTTGGCTTGGAGTAGAAGAATACGAGAGTCCACCACGAATGCGTTGACCATTCTCAAAGTTCTCCTTACCTGTAGGAGCTGGGAGATGTCCTCCAGGTTCAGCTGCCGTTGGTTCCTTCAGCTTTTCGGGTGAGCTGGGAGGCTGCTGCTTCTTCTCATATAGCTTCTCCTGACCAGGAAGGTCCTCCAGGAGTTGGGCGGGCAAATAAGAGGACCTGATTTCTGGCTTGGCTAGGAATGGATTGGTTTCTTCCGCTTTCTCGGCAGGCTGGGTGGGAGAAGGTGGCAGTGGATCACTTTTCCGAACGGGAGAAAGTGGAGGGGTGTCAGCTTTCCAGAGAGGAGAAAGTGGAGGTCCATCAGCTTTCTGGACAGGAGAAAGTGGAGGCCCACCAGCTTTCAATCCAGGAGAAATTGGAGGTCCATCAGCTTTCTGGACAGGAGATCCATCAGCTTTCTGGACAGGAGAAAGTGGAGGTCCATCAGCTTTCTGGACAGGAGAAAGTGGAGGTCCATCAGCTTTCTGGACAGGAGAAAGTGGAGGTCCATCAACTTTCTGGACAGGAGAAAGTGGAGGTCCATCAGCTTTCAATCCAGGAGAAACTGGAGGTCCATCAGTTTTCAATCCAGGAGAAACGGGAGGTCCATCAGCTTTCAATCCAGGAGAAAATGGAGGTCCATCAGCTTTCAGTCCAGGAGAAAGTGGAGGTCCATCAGCTTTCAATCCAGGAGAAAATGGAGGTCCATCAGCTTTCAGTCCAGGAGAAACTGGAGGTCCACCAGCTTTCTGGACAGGAGAAAGTGGAGGTCCATCAACTTTCAATCCAGGAGAAAGTGGAGGTCCACCATCTTTCTGGACAGGAGAAAGTGGAAGTCCATCAGCTTTCTGAGCAGGAGAAACTGGCGGTCCATCAGCTTTCAATCCAGGAGAAAATGGAGGTCCATCAGCTTTCAGTCCAGGAGAAAGTGGAGGTCCATCAGCTTTCAATCCAGGAGAAAATGGAGGTCCATCAGCTTTCAGTCCAGGAGAAACTGGAGGTCCATCATCAGGTTTCTGGACAGGAGAACGTTGACTTGTCACCTCCTGCATCTGCGGGGCGAGGGTCACCTTGCTCTCATCCTTCTTCTCTCCCCGTTGGGTAGGAGAAGCCACCAGATCTTCAGTTTCGAAGGTGGGAAACGGACTCAAGTCTTCTTCCCCAGCGTGGAAGAGAAGACACGGTTGGGCCTCCTCGAATTTTGGGGCGGGGACCTTGATGGGCGTTGGGTCTTCTGGATGTCGTCGGTCTTCTCCCTTGGGTCTCTGAAGGACCTTCTGACCTTCTTCTGGTTTCTCCAGGCTGGGACCGCTCTCTGCAGGGAGGACGATGATGTCTTCGTCATCGAATCTTAGTTCTTTGGACACCGGTGTCTCCGAGAAGCCTGTGGGTTGTTTTGGGGAGAAAAGAAAAGAACAGCCGTCATTTCTAGTCGGAAGCTGGTTAGATGTTGGTCAATGTTCTACAGGTCTCCCCGTTCCAGACCATCGATGGTCGGGGATTGGCTTGTCCGTTGAGCTCTCGGTCACCTCTGTTTGAGGTCCCTCCAGACAGCCGGAACTAGGAAAAAGAGGAAAGGTGCCTTGGGGAGACAGCAGGAGCGCCAGAGGTGGAAGGGGACCCTGGAGGTCATCTAGCCCAACCCCCCTGCTCCAGCAGGAGACCTTTACGGAGCCAGAGAGAAGAACAGGGCTGGAAGGGGACTTTGGAGGTCATCTAGTCCATCCCCCTCTCCAGCAGGAGATCCTTACAGAATTACAGAGTGATGTATTGGAAGGGGACCTTGGAGGTCATCTAGTCCAACCCCCTGCTCAAGCACGAGACCCTTACGGAATAATAAGAGTTGGAAGGGACCTTGGAGGTCATCTAGTCCAACCCCGTCAAGCAGGAGACCCTGACAGAATCACACAGCAGGAAGGGACCTCGGAGGTCATCTAGTCCAACCCCCTGCTCAAGCAGGAGACACTTACGGAATAATAAGAGTTGGAAGGGACCCTGGAGGTCATCTAGTCCAACCCCCTGCTCAAGCAGGAGACCCTTATAGAATAATACGAGTTGGAAGGGACCTTGGAGGTCATCCAGTCCAACCCCATCATGGAATAACAGGGTTGGGGCCTTCAAGGTCATCTAGTCCATCCCCCTGTCAAGCAGCAGACCTTTAGAGAATAGAATGACAGAGTTGGAAGGGACCCTGGAGGTCATCTAGTCCAGCCCCCTGCTCAAGCAGGAGACCCTTACAGAATAATAAGAGTTGGAAGGGACCTTGGAGGTCATCTAGTCCAGCCCCCTGATCAAGCAGGAGACCCTTACAGAATAATAAGAGTTGGAAGGGACCTTGGAAGTCATCCAGTCCAACCCCGTCAAGCAGGAGACCCTGACAGAATCACACAGCAGGAAGGGGCCCTGGAGGTCATCTAGTCCAGCCCCCTGCTCAAGCAGACCTTTACAGAATAATAAGAGTTGGAAGGGACCTTGGAGGTCATCTAGTCCAACCTCCTGCTGAAGCAGGAGACCCTTACAGTCATGGAATAACAGGATTGGGGCCTTGGAGGTCATCTAGTCCATCCCCCGTCAAGCAGGAGACCCTGACAGAATCACAGAGCAGGAAGGGACCTTGGAGGTCATCTAGTCCAACCCCCTGCTCAAGAAGGAGACCCTGACAGAATCACAGAGCAGGAAGGGATCTTGGAGGTCATCTAGTCCAACCCCCTGTTCAAGCAGGAGACCCTTGCAGAATCATAGGACAGAGTTGGAAGGGTCCCCGGAGGTCACCTAGTCCAACCCCCTGCTCTTCTCCAGTTGTCTCTCTCTGTCCTGTGGCGTCCAGCGGACAAGGCACTGTGGGGTCTGGGTGCCCTCTGAGCTTAGTTGTTTTCTTACAGACCTTTCGTGACCCAACTAGGGAACGTTATCAGTGAGGTAAGTAACTAGGATTTGCTCTCATTTTTTTTTTTTTGGCAACTATTCTCTTCTAGGACTGATGACGTTCCCTAGTTGGGTCACGAGACGTCTCCAAGGGAACCACCCAGCTCAGAGAGCACCAAGAACCCCACAGTCCTTCCTCCTCCTCCTCCTCCACCCCACATACCTCCCTCCCTTCTAGCACTGATGATGTTCCCTAGCTGGGTCACGAAACATCCACACGTTCCTCACTCAGCTCACCTGCTTGAGTTCCTTCAGGAGGAAGCAGATGGTGGTCCAGAGAAGGTTGAGAGCCCATCAGCTCCTCCATGGTAGGGAAAGCAGCCCCAAAGGCAGGAGGAACTAGAGAAGGACATCGACAACGCAAGGTTTACAACGGCACGTTAACCTCTTTCGAACATTTGCCCGCAAGAGAGATCAAAGCTGACTACGCCGTGCGGGATCTCCTGGTGGCACCGTATCCCCCCCAAAAAACCCGAAGAGAGAGGGAGAGATGGAGGACAAGGCACAAGCAGAAGGAGAAGAAGGAAGAGCAGGTGGACGGAGAAAGAGAAGATGATGGATGGAGAAGGAGCAGAAGAAAGGAAGAGGGAGAAGAGGGCCGAAAAGATGAATGGAGAAGGTGAAGGAGAGGAGAAGGCAAAGGAGATGGATGGAGGAGGAGAAAGGAAGAGGGAGGAGGAGAAAAGGAGGAGAAGATGGATGGAGAAGGTGAAGGAGGAGATGAATGGATGGATGGATGGATGGATGAAGATGAAGGAGGACAGCTGGAAAAGGTGAAGGCAAGAAACAGAAGGAGAAGGAGGACACGATGGATGGAGAAGATGGAAGGACAAAATGGATGGAGAAGGCGAAGGGGAGAAGGATAGGATGGATGGAGAAGAAGAAGAAGGACAGTTGGAGAAGATGAAAGGGAGAAGGAGAAAAAGGAGGAGACAGAGAAGATGGATGGAGAAGATAAAGGAAAATATGGATGGAGGAGGTGGTGAAGGGGAGAAGGAGAAGATGGATGGAGAAGATGAAGAATAGAAGGAGAAAGAGAAGAAGATGGATGGATGGAGATGAAGGGACGGAGAAGATGAAGAAGATGGATGGAGATGAAGGAAAATATGGATGGAGGAGATGGTGAAGGGGAGGAGAAGATGGATGGAGAAGATGAAGAGTAGGAGAAGGAGAAAGAAGAAGTTGGATGGATGAAGATGGAGAAGATAAAGAAAATATGGATGGAGGAGGTGGTGAAGGGGAGGAGAAGATGGATGGATGGAGAAGATGAAGAGTAGGAGAAGGAGAAAGAGAAGAAGATGGATGGAGATGAAAAAGATGGAGAAGATGAAGAAGATGATGGATGGAGAAGATGAAGGAAAATATGGATGGAGGAGGTGGTGAAGGGGAGGAGAAGGAGAAGGATGGAGAAGATGAAGAATAGGAGAAGGAGAAAGAGAAGAAGATGGATGGATGGATGGATATGAAGAAGATGGGCCGGAGAAGATGAAGGAAAATATGGATGGAGGAGATGGTGAAGGGGAGAAAGAGAAGATGGATGGATGGAGATGAAGAAGATGGACAGAGAAGAAGAAGATGGATGGATAAGATGAAGGAAAATATGGATGGAGGAGACGGTGAAGGGGAGAAAGAGAAGATGGATGGATGAAGAAGATGGGCGGAGAAGATGAAGGGAGAAGATGAAGGAAAATATGGATGGAGGAGATGGTGGAGAAAGAGAAGATGGATGGAGAAGATGAAGAATAGAAGGAAAAAAAGAAGATGGATGGATGGAGATGAAGGGACGGAGAAGATGAAGAAGATGGAGGAGATGGTGAAGGGGAGGAGAAGATGGATGGAGAAGATGAAGAGTAGGAGAAGGAGAAAGAAGAAGTTGGATGGATGGAGATGGAGAAGATAAAGAAAATATGGATGGAGGAGGTGGTGAAGGGGAGGAGAAGGAGAAGGATGGAGAAGATGAAGAATAGGAGAAGGAGAAAGAGAAGAAGATGGATGGATAGAGATGAAGAAGATGGACGGAGAAGTTGAAGGAGAAGATGAAGGAAAATATGGATGGAGGAGATGGTGAAGGGGAGAAAGAGAAGATGGATGGATGGAAATGAAGAAGATGGACGGAGAAGATGAAAGAAAATATGGATGGAGGAGATGGTGAAGAGGAGAAAGAGAAGATGGATGGATGAAGAAGATGGGCGGAGAAGATGAAGGGAGAAGATGAAGGAAAATATGGATGGAGGAGATGGTGGAGAAAGAGAAGATGGATGGATGGAGAAGATGAAGAATAGAAGGAGAAAGAGAAGAAGATGGATGGATGGAGATGAAGGGACGGAGAAGATGAAGAAGATGGATGGAGATGAAGGAAAATATGGATGGAGGAGATGGTGAAGGGGAGGAGAAGATGGATGGAGAAGATGAAGAGTAGGAGAAGGAGAAAGAAGAAGTTGGATGGATGGAGATGGAAAAGATAAAGAAAATATGGATGGAGGAGGTGGTGAAGGGGAGGAGAACGAGAAGGATGGAGAAGATGAAGAATAAGAGAAGGAGAAAGAGAAGAAGATGGATGGATAGAGATGAAGAAGATGGACGGAGAAGTTGAAGGAGAAGATGAAGGAAAATATGGATGGAGGAGATGGTGAAGGGGAGAAAGAGAAGATGGATGGATGGAGATGAAGAAGATGGACGGAGAAGATGAAAGAAAATATGGATGGAGGAGATGGTGAAGAGGAGAAAGAGAAGATGGATGGATGAAGAAGATGGGCGGAGAAGATGAAGGGAGAAGATGAAGGAAAATATGGATGGAGGAGATGGTGGAGAAAGAGAAGATGGATGGATGGAGAAGATGAAGAATAGAAGGAGAAAGAGAAGAAGATGGATGGATGGAGATGAAGGGACGGAGAAGATGAAGAAGATGGATGGAGATGAACGAAAATATGGATGGAGGAGATGGTGAAGGGGAGGAGAAGATGGATGGAGAAGATGAAGAGTAGGAGAAGGAGAAAGAAGAAGTTGGATGGATGGAGATGGAGAAGATAAAGAAAATATGGATGGAGGAGGTGGTGAAGGGGAGGAGAAGGAGAAGGATGGAGAAGATGAAGAATAGGAGAAGGAGAAAGAGAAGAAGATGGATGGATGGAGATGAAGAAGATGGACGGAGAAGTTGAAGGAAAATATGGATGGAGGAGATGGTGAAGAGGAGAAAGAGAAGATGGATGGATGGAGATGAAGAAGATGGACGGAGAAGATGAAAGAAAATATGGATGGAGGAGATGGTGAAGAGGAGAAAGAGAAGATGGATGGATGAAGAAGATGGGCGGAGAAGATGAAGGAAAATATGGATGGAGGAGATGGTGGAGAAAGAGAAGATGGATGGATGGAGAAGATGAAGAATAGAAGGAGAAAGAGAAGAAGATGGATGGATGGAGATGAAGGGACGGAGAAGATGAAGAAGATGGATGGAGATGAACGAAAATATGGATGGAGGAGATGGTGAAGGGGAGGAGAAGATGGATGGAGAAGATGAAGAGTAGGAGAAGGAGAAAGAAGAAGTTGGATGGATGGAGATGGAGAAGATAAAGAAAATATGGATAGAGGAGGTGGTGAAGGGGAGGAGAAGGAGAAGGATGGAGAAGATGAAGAATAGGAGAAGGAGAAAGAGAAGAAGATGGATGGATGGAGATGAAGAAGATGGACGGAGAAGTTGAAGGAAAACATGGATGGAGGAGATGGTGAAGAGGAGAAAGAGAAGATGGATGGATGGAGATGAAGAAGATGGATGGAAAAGAAGGAGAAGATGGATGGATAAGATGAAGGAAAATATGGATGGAGGAGACGGTGAAGGGGAGAAAGAGAAGATGGATGGATGAAGAAGATGGACGGAGAAGACGAAGAAGAAGACGACGGGTGGCAAAGCCAAACGGGGTGAAGAAGAAGGAGGAGGAGAAGATGGTGCTCCAGTTCATGGCCTCTACTCAAATGGAGCGAATGAGATGGGTGGATCACGCCCCAAGATGGCTTCCCAAACCAAGGGCAAAGCCTCCCCCCTTGAGAGAACCGCCCTTCTCCACGGGACTCTGTGGTAGGAGAACCCCAACCCATATCTCCACCCCTCTTCTCCACCCAAAGAAGCCCAGCCGAGAAGATGGAAGGAAGGATGAAACTTGAGGAACTTTTGAGAACCTCAGCTCTTCTCTCACCTGTGGAGACCGCCTGCTCTGCTTCTGGAGGACTCAGCTCCCCGGAGAAGACCATCTCATCTCCACCAGGGTGGTGCTCCTCCACCTCAACGGGGACCTTGTGCGCCTCTGCGAAGAAGACACCGAGCTGAGATGTTTCCACCTCACAAGACCCACATGGACCAAGCTGGCCTGGTCCTCTTCTCCCCATCTTGGATTTCCTCGGAAACCTTGGGGGGGGAACCCGGTTCCTTCCAAGGTTCTCCGGAGAACTAATCTCTGAAGAAGGTTGGAAGGTCCACTTCAAGGACGATGGATGAATGGAGGTTGCGCCCCCCTCCTGTTCCATCCTTGTGTTTGGACTAGGTGATCTCCGAGGTGCCTTCCAACTCTTATTATTGTACGATTCTGGTAATCATAAGGGGTTGGACTAGATGACCTCCAAGGTCCCTTCCAACTCTTATTATACTGTAAGGGTCTCCTGGCTTGAGCAGAGGGTTGGACTGGATGACCTCCGAGGTCCCTTCCAAACTCTTATGATTCTGTAAGGGTCTCCTGGCTTGAGCAGAGGGTTGGACTGGATGACCTCCGAGGTCCCTTCCAAACTCTTATTATTCTGTAAGGGTCTCCTGGCTTGAGCAGGGGGTTGGACTGGATGACCTCCGAGGTCCCTTCCAAACTCTTATTATTCTGTAAGGGTCTCCTGGCTTGAGCAGGGGGTTGGACTGGATGACCTCCGAGGTCCCTTTCAACTCTTATGATTCTGTAAGGGTCTCCTGGCTTGAGCAGAGGGTTGGACTGGATGACCTCCGAGGTCCCTTCCAACTCTTATTATTCTGTAAGGGTCTCCTGGCTTGAGTAGGGGGGTTGGACTGGATGACCTCCCAGATCTTTTTTTGCTTAAGGGGACTAGTCCTCAAGGTCTTCAGCCACACGGATCTGACAACTTACCTGGGGATGGGAAGAAAGGGGCGGGGCCTTGTCCCTCGGCCAGGTGTGGCGCGGCCAACCAGAAGTCTTCGGGGGGAGGAGCCGTCGGTCTGAAAGGGGCTGGGGGAGACGGGGGGGGGCAGAGACAGAGCGTCAGACAAGGCGGCCGGTCCTCCACTTACAACGGAGGGAGGGAGGGAAGGAAAGAGTGGGAGGGTTGGAGGGAAGGAAGGAAGGAAGGAAGGAAGGAAGGAAGGAAGGAAGTGGGAGGAAGGGAAGGGAAGGTGAGGGAGGGAAGGAAAGAAGGAAAGAGTGGGAGGGAAGGAAGGAAGCAAGGGAAGAAGTGGGAGGAAGGGAAGGAGAGGGAGGGATGGAAGGATGGAAGGAGTGAGAGGGAGGGAAGGAAAGAAGGAAAGAGTGGGAGGGAAGGAAGGAAGGAAGGAAGGAAGGAAGTGGGAGGAAGGGAAGGGAAGGTGAGGGAGGGAAGGAAAGAAGGAAAGAGTGGGAGGGAAGGAAGGAAGGAAGGAAGTGGGAGGAAGGGAAGGAGAGGGAGGGAAGGAAAGAAGGAAAGAGTGGGAGGTTTGGAGGGAAGGAAGGAAGGAAGTGGGAGGAAGGAAGGAAGGAAGGGAAGAAGTGGGAGGAAGGGAAGGAGAGGGAGGGATGGAAGGATGGAAGGAGTGAGAGGGAGGGAAGGAAAGAAGGAAAGAGTGGGAGGGAAGGAAGGAAGGAAGTGGGAGGAAGGGAAGGGAAGGAGAGGGAGGGAAGGAAAGAAGGAAAGAGTGGGAGGTTTGGAGGGAAGGAAGGAAGGAAGTGGGAGGAAGGAAGGAAGGAAGGGAAGAAGTGGGAGGAAGGGAAGGAGAGGGAGGGATGGAAGGATGGAAGGAGTGAGAGGGAGGGAAGGAAAGAAGGAAAGAGTGGGAGGGAAGGAAGGAAGGAAGGAAGGAAGGAAGTGGGAGGAAGGGAAGGGAAGGAGAGGGAGGGAAGGAAAGAAGGAAAGAGTGGGAGGGTTGGAGGGAAGGAAGGAAGGAAGTGGGAGGAAGGGAAGGGAAGGAGAGGAGAGGGAGGGATGGAAGGAGTGAGGGAAGGAGAAATAGGGATTGAAGGAGTGGGAAGGAGGGAAGAAAGGATGAAAAGAGTGGGAGGGTTGGAGGGAAGGAAGGAAAAAAGGAGAGGAAGGGGAGGGAGGGAGGGATGGAAGGAGTGAGAGGGAGGGAAGGAAAGGAAGGAAGGAGGGAAGGAAGGAAGGAGGGAGGGAAGGAAGAAACAAAGGAATTTTGAGAAAGAAAGGAAGGAAGAGGAAAGGAGGGAGGGAAAGAAGGAATTTTGAGAAAAAGAAAGAAAGAAACAAAGAAAGAAAGAGGGAGCGAAGAAGGAATATTGAAAAGAAAGAAGAAAGGAATTTTGAGAAGGAGGAAAAAAGAAAGAAAGAAAGAAAGAAATGGAAGGGAGGGAGGGATAAAGAAGGAAAGGGAAAGATAGAAAGAAGAAAGAAGGGAGAGGGAGGGAGGGAGGGAGGAAAAGAGAAATGGGCGATAAAGGGAGGGAAGGATAAAGAAAGAAAGAAAGAAAGAAAGAAAGAAAGAAAGAAAGAAAGAAAGAAAGAAAGAAAGAAAGAAAGAAAGAAAAAAAAAGATGAAGGAAGGAAGGAAGGGAGAAATGGCCAGAAAGGGAAGGAGGGATAAAGAAGGAAAGGGAAAGATAGAAAGAAGAAAGAAGGGAGAGGGAGGGAGGGAGGGAGGAAAAGAGAAATGGGCGATAAAGGGAAGAAAGAAAGAAAGAAAGAAAGAAAGAAAGAAAAAAGATGAAGGAAGGAAGGAGAAATGGCCAGAAAGGGAAGGAGGGATAAAGAAGGAAAGGAAAAGAAAAGAAAGGAAAGGAAGAAACAAAGAAAGGAAGGAAGGAAAAAAGAAAGAAAAGAAATGGGCAGAAAGGGAGGGAGGGATAAAGGAAAGGGAAGGATAGAAAGAGGAAGGAAGGAAGGAAGGGAGGGAGAGGGAGGGAGAGAGAGAGGGAGGAAGGAAAGAAATGGGCGGGAAGGGAGAGAGGGATAAAGAAAGAAAGAAAAAAAGAAAGAAAGAGAAAGAAAGAAAGAGGAAGGAAGCAAGAAAGAGAAGGAAGGAAGGAAGGAAGGAAGGAAGGAAACAAATATATTGTCTGCTTTAAGTTGACTAAAAAGAAACCCAGACTAAAAACTCCAAAGGCAGGAAGGCCTCCCCGCTTCACAGCCATTCATTCAGTGACCGTTTCGGAGTTACGACATCCGGGATTTCCCCGCTCCCCCCACCCTTCCCGTATTTCCAGCCCTGGTTGGTTTACCTGCTCGGCTGGGAATCGGCTCGGCCCCGAGAAAAGACAGGGGTTCGAAAGCAGCGACCGTCGGATGTGTGAATCCCAGAGATGGGTGTTCGGACCACTCGGCTGTCCCGTAGGGACCTGGAGGAGAGAAACCGGAGTTTGCAACAAACCAGCTTTCGCCCTTGGCGGCGGGATCCAGCACAAACCGAGATCAGAAAAAAAAGGGGGGGGGAAACTAGATTTTTTTTAGCTGATTTACAGAAGGGGCCTTGGAGGTCATCCAGTCCAACCCCCTGCTCCAGCAGGAGACCCTTCCAGAATCATAGAACAGAGGTCGAAGGCACCCTGGGGGTCATCTAGTCCAACCCCCTGCTCGAGCAGGAGACCCTTCCAGAATCATAGAATAACAGAGGTGGAAGGGACCCTGGGGGTCATCTAGTCCAACCCCCTGCTCGAGCAGGAGACCCTTACGGAATCATTGAATGAGAGTTGGAAGGGACCCTGGGGGTCATCTAGTCCAACCCCTTGCTCAAGCAGGAGACCCTGACAGAATCATAGAATAACAGAGGTGGAAGGGACCCTGGGGGTCATCTAGTCCAACCCCCTGCTCCAGCAGGAGACCCTTACGGAATCATTGAATGAGAGTTGGAAGGGACCCTGGGGGTCATCTAGTCCAACCCCCTGCTCCAGCAGGAGACCCTGACAGAATCATAGAATAACAGAGGTGGAAGGGACCCTGGGGGTCATCTAGTCCAACCCTCTGCTCGAGCAGGAGATCCTTACAGAATCATAGAATAACAGAGGTGGAAGGGACCCTGGGGGTCATCTAGTCCAACCCCCTGCTCGAGCAGGAGCCCTTTACAGAATCATAGAATAACAGAGGTGGAAGGGACCCTGGGGGTCATCTAGTCCAACCCTCTACTCGAGCAGGAGATCCTTACAGAATCATAGAATAACAGAGGTGGAAGGGACCCTGGGGGTCATCTAGTCCAACCCCCTGCTCGAACAGGAGACCTTTACAGAATCATAGAATAACAGAGGTGGAAGGGATCCTGGGGGTCATCTAGTCCAACCCCCTGCTCGAACAGGAGACCTTTACAGAATCATAGAATAACAGAGGTGGAAGGGACCCTGGGGGTCATCTAGTCCAACCCCCTGCTCCAGCAGGAGACCCTTACGGAATCATTGAATGAGAGTTGGAAGGGACCCTGGGGGTCATCTAGTCCAACCCCCTGCTCCAGCAGGAGACCCTGACAGAATCATAGAATAAGAGGTGGAAGGGACCCTGGGGGTCATCTAGTCCAACCCTCTGCTCGAGCAGGAGATCCTTACAGAATCATAGAATAACAGAGGTGGAAGGGATCCTGGGGGTCATCTAGTCCAACCCCCTGCTCGAGCAGGTGACCCTGACAGAATCATAGAATAACAGAGGTGGAAGGGATCCTGGGGGTCATCTAGTCCAACCCCCTGCTCGAACAGGAGACCTTTACAGAATTATAGAATAACAGAGGTGGAAGGTACCCTGGGGGTCATCTAGTCCAACCCCCTGCTCGAACAGGAGACCTTTACAGAATTATAGAATAACAGAGGTGGAAGGGACCCTGGGGGTCATCTAGTCCAACCCCCTGCTCGAGCAGGAGACCCTTACGGAATCATTGAATGAGAGTTGGAAGGGACCCTGGGGGTCATCTAGTCCAACCCCCTGCTCCAGCAGGAGACCCTTCCAGAATCATAGAATAACAGAGGTGGAAGGGACCCTGGGGGTCATCTAGTCCAACCCCCTGCTCGAGCAGGAGACCCTTCCAGAATCATAGAATAACAGAGGTGGAAGGGACCCTGGGGGTCATCTAGTCTAACCCCCTGCTCGAACAGGAGACCTTTACAGAATTATAGAATAACAGAGGTGGAAGGGACCCTGGGGGTCATCTAGTCCAACCCCCTGCTCGAGCAGGAGACCCTTACGGAATCATTGAATGAGAGTTGGAAGGGACCCTGGGGGTCATCTAGTCCAACCCCCTGCTCCAGCAGGAGACCCTGACAGAATCATAGAATAACAGAGGTGGAAGGGACCCTGGGGGTCATCTAGTCCAACCCTCTGCTCGAGCAGGAGACCCTTCCAGAATCATAGAATAACAGAGGTGGAAGGGACCCTGGGGGTCATCTAGTCCAACCCTCTGCTCGAACAGGAGACCTTTACAGAATCATAGAATAACAGAGGTGGAAGGGACCCTGGGGGTCATCTAGTCCAACCCCCTGCTCGAACAGGAGACCTTTACAGAATCATAGAATAACAGAGGTGGAAGGGACCCTGGGGGTCATCTAGTCCAACCCCCTGCTCGAACAGGAGACCTTTACAGAATTATAGAATAACAGAGGTGGAAGGGACCCTGGGGGTCATCTAGTCCAACCCCCTGTTCCAGCAGGAGACCCTTCCAGAATCATGGAATATTGGAAGGGACCCTGGGGGTCATCTAGTCCAACCCCCTGCTCAAGACAGGAGACCCTTCCTTCAAAGGCCAACTTGGTGGCGACAAGAAGCTGAGAGAGAGAGAGAGAGAGAGACAGAAGACGACGTCACCCCATTTCTTTCTCCCCCCAGCTTGAATGATGCTGCACTCCAAAGCAGCTAGTCCTCAAGTCTCAACCACAATGCCGAGCAGAGTTTCGGTCGCTAAGCCAGGCTTAACCACTGCAACTGACATCGGAACTTCCACGGCGAAGCAAGGATGGTTGTGCAATTCTGTTCCGGCCGATTTTAGAACCTTGTTTTTTTCTGACATTCGTCCTTAAGTGAATTGCACGTCGTTAAGGGAATACAGCTTCTCTGGTAATCATTTGCTTGTCAAAAGGCAGCTGGGAAAGTCACCAATGCTGAGATGCTACAATCATGATTGTGGAGGAGGAGGAGGAAAGGAATTGCTGCCTGAGTGGGGGGTTGGCCTAGATGACCTCCCAGATCCCTCCCAACTCTGTTATTCTATCCATCCCATTCTTCCTCCTTTCTTTTCTTCCATCCATCCTCAATTAATCCTTACCTTTCCTTCCTTTCTTCCTTCTATTTTCTTCCTCCCTCCTTCCTTCCATCTATCCTTCCTTCTATTTTCCTCCCTCCTTTCCTTTCTTCCATCCCTCCATCCTGATCCTTCCCTTTTATTCCTCCTTTTCTTCTTTCTTGCATCCATTCATCCATCAATCCTTACCCTTCCTTCCTTCCTTTTTTCCATCCATCTATTCGTCTATCCATCCTCTACTTTCCCTCCTTCCTTTCTTCCATCCATCTATCCATCTTCTACTTTTCCTCCCTCCCTCCTTTCCTTTCTTCTATCCATCCATCCTGATCCTTCCTTCTTTATTCCTCCTTTTCTTTCCTTTTTTATCCATCCATCCTCTTATCCTTCCTTTTTTCCATCCATCCATTCATCTATCCATCTTCTACTTTCCCTCCCTCCCTTTCCTTTCTTCCATCCATCCATCCCCCATCCATCCTTTCCTTTTTTCCACCCATCCTCCATCAATCCTTACCCTTCCTTTCCTTTCTTCCATCCATCCTTCCTTCCATCTTCTACTTTCCCTCCCTTCCTCTTTTTTCATCCATCCATCCTTCCTCCATCAATCCTAACCCTTCCTTTCTTCCTTCTTTCCTTTCTTTCTTCCATTCATCAATCCTTACCCTTCTATCCTTCTTTCCTTCCTTCCTTTTTTCCATCAATCCATTCATCTATCCATCCTCTACTTTCCCTCCCTCCCTTTCTTCCATCCTCCCTTCCTTCCCTTTCTTCCATCCATCCATCCATCAACCCTGATCCTTCCTTTCTTTCTTTCCATCCATCCATCCTCTATCAATCCTTACCCTACCTTCCTTCCTTCTATTTCCTTCCCTCCCTCCCTTCCTTCCATCCATCTTTTACTTTCACTCCCTCCCTCACTTCCTCCTTTCCTTTCTTCCATCCATCCATCCACCATCAATCCTGACCCTTCCTTCCTTATTCCCTTCCTTTCCTTTCTTCCATCCATCCATCCTCTTTACCCATCCTTCCTTCTTTCTTTTCTTCCTTCCTTTCTTCCATCAATCCTGATCCTTCCTTCCTTCCTTCCTTCCTTTCCTTCCTTCCATCCATCAATCTTCTTCTTACCCTTCCTTCCTTCTTTCCTTCCTTCCTTCTTCCTTCCATCCATCCATCCTCTTCTTACCCTTCCTTCCTTCTTTCCTTCCATCCATCCATCCATCAATCCTGACCCTTCCTTCCTTCCATCCATCCATCTTCTTCTTACCCTTCCTTCCTTCTTTCATTCCTTCTTCTTTTTCCATCCATCCATCCATCTTCTTACCCTTCCTTCCTTCCTTCCATCCATCCTACCTTCTAACCTTCCCTTTTCTCCCATTCTTAGTCCTTCTCACATCTTCTTTCTGTCTTTCCTTCCCCATACATCTCCTTCCTTCTTTCCTCCCTTCTCACATTTCTTCTTTGTCTTTCCTTCCCCATACATCTCCTTCCTTCTTTCCTCCCTTCTCACATTTCTTCTTTGTCTTTCCTTCCCCATACATCTCCTTCCTTCTTTCCTCCCTTCTCACATTTCTTCTTTCTGTCTTTCCTTCCCCATACATCTCCTTCCTTCTTTCCTCCCTTCTCACATTTCTTCTTTCTGTCTTTCCTTCCCCATACATCTCCTTCCTTCCTTTCCTTCCTTCCTTCTCACTTTTCTTCTTTCTGTCTTTCCTTCCCCATACATCTCCTTCCTTCCTTCCCACATTTCTTCTTTCTCTTTCCTTCCCTATACATCTCCTTCCTTCTTTCCTCCCTTCTCACATTTCTTCTCTCTGTCTTTCCTTCCCCATACATCTCCTTCCTTCGTTCCTTCTCACATTTCTTTTCTGTCTTTCCTTCCCCATACATCTCCTTCCTTCTTTCCTTCCTTCTCACATTTCTTCTTTCTGTCTTTCCTTCCCCATACATCTCCTTCCTTCCTTCTTTCCTTCTCACTTTTCTTCTTTCTGTCTTTCCTTCCCCATACATCTCCTTCCTTCCTTCCCACATTTCTTCTTTCTGTCTTTCCTTCCCCATACATCTCCTTCCTTCCCACATTTCTTCTTTCTGTCTTTCCTTCCCCATACATCTCCTTCCTTCCTTTCCTTCGTTCCTTCTCACTTTTCTTCTTTCTGTCTTTCCTTCCCCATACATCTCCTTCCTTCCTTCCCACATTTCTTCTTTCTGTCTTTCCTTCCCCATACATCTCCTTCCTTCTTTCCTCCCTTCTCACATTTCTTCTTTCTGTCTTTCCTTCCCCAGACATCTCCTTCCTTCCTTCCCACATTTCTTCTTTCTGTCTTTCCTTCCCCATACATCTCCTTCCTTCCTTCCTTTCCTTCGTTCCTTCTCACTTTTCTTCTTTCTGTCTTTCCTTCCCCATACATCTCCTTCCTTCCTTCTCACTTTTCTTCTTTCTGTCTTTCCTTCCCCATACATCTCCTTCCTTCCTTCCCACATTTCTTCTTTCTGTCTTTCCTTCCCTATACATCTCCTTCCTTCTTTCCTCCCTTCTCACATTTCTTCTTTCTGTCTTTCCTTCCCCATACATCTCCTTCCTTCCTTTCCTTCCTTCCTTCTCACATTTCTTCTTTCTGTCTTTCCTTCCCCATACATCTCCTTCCTCCCTTTCCTTCCTTCTCACATTTCTTCTTTCTGTCTTTCCTTCCCCATACATCTCCTTCCTTCCTTCCTTCCCACATTTCTTCTTTCTGTCTTTCCTTCCCCATACATCTCCTTCCTTCCTTTCCTTCCTTCCCACATTTCTTCTTTCTGTCTTTCCTTCCCCATACATCTCCTTCCTTCCTTTCCTTCCCACATTTCTTCTTTCGGTCTTTCCTTCCCCATACATCTCCTTCCTTCGTTCCTTCTCATATTTCTTCTTTCTGTCTTTCCTTCCCCATACATCTCCTTCCTTCCTTCCTTCCTTCCCACATTTCTTCTGTCTTTCCTTCCCCATACATCTCCTTCCTTCCTTTATTTCCTTCTCACATTTCTTGTTTCGGTCTTTCCTTCCCCATACATCTCCATCCTTCCTTCCTTCCTTCCTCCCTTCTCACATTTCTTCTTTCTGTCTTTCCTTCCCATACATCTCCTTCCTTCCTTTCCTTCCTCCCTTCTCACATTTCTTCTTTCTGTCTTTCCTTCCCCATACATCTCCTTCCTTCCTTCTCACATTTCTTCTTTCTGTCTTTCTTTCCCCATACATCTCCTTCCTTCCTTCCTCCCTTCTCACATTTCTTCTTTCTGTCTTTCCTTCCCCATACATCTCCTTCCTTCCTTTCCTTCCTTCCTTCCCACATTTCTTCTTTCTGTCTTTCCTTCCCCATACATCTCCTTCCTTCCTTTCCTTCCTCCCTTCTCACATTTCTTCTTTCTGTCTTTCCTTCCCCATACATCTCCTTCCTTCCTTTCCTTCCTCCCTTCTCACATTTCTTCTTTCTGTCTTTCCTTCCCCATACACCTCCTTCCTTCCTTTCCTTCCTTCTCACATTTCTTCTTTCTGTCTTTCCTTCCCCATGCATCTCCTTCCTTCCTTCCTTCTCACATTTCTTCTTTCGGTCTTTCCTTCCCCATACATCTCCTTCCTTCCTTCCTTCCCACATTTCTTCTTTCGGTCTTTCCTTCCCCATACATCTCCTTCCTTCCTTCCTTCCCACATTTCTTCTTTCTGTCTTTCCTTCCCCATACATCTCCTTCCTTCTTTCCTCCCTTCTCACATTTCTTCTTTCTGTCTTTCCTTCCCCATACATCTCCTTCTTTCCTTTCCTTCCTTCCTTCTCACATTTCTTCTTTCTGTCTTTCCTTCCCCATACATCTCCTTCCTTCCTTCTCACATTTCTTCTTTCTGTCTTTCCTTCCCCATACATCTCCTTCCTTCCTTCCTTGCCACATTTCTTCTTTCTGTCTTTCCTTCCCCATACATCTCCTTCCTTCGTTCCTTCTCACATTTCTTCTTTGTCTTTCCTTCCCCATACATCTCCTTCCTTCCTTTCCTTCCCACATTTCTTCTTTTTGTCTTTCCTTCCCCATACATCTCCTTCCTTCCTTCTTACATTCCATCCTTCCCTCCTTTTGTCCTTGCTTCCCCATCTATCTCCTTCCTTCCTTCTTTATACATCTGCTTCCTCCCGCCCTCCCTTCGCTTAATGACCGCACGATTCACCGCACGACGCCATTTGCAACGTTCCCAGCCGGCTTCTTTGACCGTCAAAGTGAATGGAGGCAGACCGATTTGTCCTCCCTACCGCACGATTCAACTTCACGGCCGCACGATTCGCTCAGCGACCGCACGGTCCGCCGAACGACCACAGGACTCGCGTTAACGACCGCTGGGATTCTGAGGGAACTCAGCTCTTCTCCTTTCTCTCTCTCTCTCTCTCTCTCTCTCTCTCTCTCTCTCACCTGCCACGTCCAACGGCTCAAATCCGAGCGGCGACTCGAAGCAACGGCGGCCGTCATCCATCGTCCACCCGTCGTTGTGACCGAGGAAGTCTTTGTATGACAACTCTTCCTCCGAGATTTTTCCGGAAGGTTCTACGGTAGAAAAATGAAACGGGGGGGGAGGGGGTAGGAGAAAGATGGCGGTCCCGTTATCGCTCCTCAATAAATTCTTTCAGGTAAACCCCAATACACGGAGGAAAAAAGCACGAATCGTCTAGAGGAAAAGTCCTCGACTTGCAACAATCCGTTTAGTGACCGTTCAAAGTTATGACGGGGAGGGGAAAAACAGGGATTTCGCACCGTTGGTCACACTTATCCCCGCTTGCAGCATCCCCGTGATCAGAATTCAGAAGTTTGGGAACCGACTCGTATATTTACGACGGTCGCAGCGTCCCGGGGTCACGTGACCAACATTCAGACCAACGATAGAAATTAGAAGAGATTTATTGGGAGCAGATAAGGAGATGGATACAGGAATAAAACTAAAGAACGAATTGAACATAAACCCAAATTATTCTTATTAGCTATAATTAATGCAAAGATGACCAAAAAAAACCACAACTTCAACGCATCGCTGTACACATAATAACAGCGGCACGCGTTGCAGATGCGCCATGTTGGAAATGTGAAACGATACCCACAAATTGACACGATTGTTCACCAGATATTAGAATGCGCTGAGAGGGACAAACTTACTCTAGAAAGAAAAGGCAAGGAAGCGACAGAATTTTTAGGAGGTGTGCGACAAGTGTTACAATCGGTTAGAACTGAGGAGTTAAAAAAAGTACGAGAAGTGATCTAAAACATCGTTAAAATATATGTACGAGATACAGGACACAGTACTGTGAAGGGGAAAAAATGTATTTTGTTTTTTGTAAAGTAAAAAAAGAACAATAATTTTTTTAAAAAAAAACTAGAATAGAATAGAATATAGAAATTAGAAGAGAATAGAATATAGAAATTAGAAGTGAAGAGAATAGAATATAGAAATTAGAAGAGAATAGAATATAGAAATTAGAAGTGAAGAGAATAGAATATAGAAATTAGAAGAGAATAGAATATAGAAATTAGAAGTGAAGAGAATAGAATATAGAAATTAGAATAGAATGGAATACAGAATAGAATAATAGAATAGAATAGAATAGAATAGAATAGAATAGAATAGAATAGAATAGAATAGAATAGAATAGAATAGAGTAGAATAGAATAGAAAATATGGAATGGAATGGAATAGGATAGAATATAGAATAGAATAGAATAGAACAGAATAGAAAACGTAATAGAGAACATAAAGAATAGAACAGAATAGAAAACGTAATAGAGAACATAAAGAATAGAATAGAATAGAATAGAAAATATGGAATCGAATGGAATAGGATAGAATATAGAATAGAATAGAACAGAACAGAATAGAAAACGTAATAGAGAACATAAAGAATAGAATAGAATAGAATAGAATAGAATAGAGAATAGAAGAGAAAAAATGGAATGGAATGGAATGCAATAGAATAGAATAGAAAATATGGAATGGAATAGAATGGAATATAGAATAGAATAGAACAGAATAGAATAGAAAACGTAATAGAGAACATAAAGAATAGAATAGAATAGAATAGAATAGAATAGAATAGAATAGAATAGAATAGAATAGAATAGAATAGGTCCCTTCCAACCATTAGTATCTATCTATAATAGATAATAATAATGGACTAGATGACCTCCAAAGGTCCCTTCCAACTTTATTATTATTATCGATGGATGGATGGATGGATAGATTGATTCCTGCAAATATAATGCAAATATTTTGTGACACTATGTTGTTCCTTCTTACCCTACTCTACTCTAAGAATCTCCTTCCTGAGCAGGGGGCTGGACTAGATGACCTCCAAGATCCCTTTCTTGCTCTGTTACTGTGTTAAGGATCCCCTGCTGGAGGGCGATTGGACTAGATGACCTCCAAAGGTCTCGTTCCAACTCTGTCCTTCTATGATTCTGGTGAGGTTTCCCTGCTTGAGCAGGGGGTTGGGCTAGATGACCTCCCAGGTGCCTTCCAACTCTGATGCTATGATTCTGTAAGGGTCTCCTGCTTGAGCAGGGGGTTGGACTAGATGACCTCCCAGGTACCTTTCAACTATCATGCTATGATTCTGTAAGGGTCTCCTGCTTGAGCGGGGGGTTGGGCTAGATGACCTCCAAAGCTCTCTTCCAACTCTGTCCTATGATTCTGGTAAGGGCCCCCTGCTTCCTCATGGGGTTGGACTAGATGACCTCCAAGGTCCCTTCCAAGTTTATTATCTATCTATCTATCTATCTATCTATCTATCTATCTATCTATCTATCTATCTATCTATCTATCTATCTATCTATCTATCTATCTATCTATCTATCTCTCTATCGATGGATAGATTGATTCCTGCAAATATAATGCAAATATTTTGTGACACTATGTTGTTCCTTCTTACCCTACTCTACTCTAAGGATTTCCTTCTTGAGCAGGGGGTTGGGCTAGATGACCTCCCAGGTCCCTTCCAACTCTCATGCTATGATTCTGTAAGGGTCTCCTGCTTGAGCGGGGGGTTGGGCTAGATGACCTCCAAAGCTCTCTTCCAACTCTGTCCTATGATTCTGGTAAGGGTCCCCTGCTTCCTCATGGGGTTGGACTAGATGACCTCCAAGGTCCCTTCCAAGTTTATTATCTATCTATCTATCTATCTATCTATCTATCTATCTATCTATCTATCTATCTATCTATCTCTCTATCGATGGATAGATTGATTCCTGCAAATATAATGCAAATATTTTGTGACACTATGTTGTTCCTTCTTACCCTACTCTACTCTAAGGATTTCCTTCTTGAGCAGGGGGTTGGGCTAGATGACCTCCAAAGCTCTCTTCCAACTCTGTCCTATGATTCTGGTAAGGTTCCCCTGCTTCAGCACGGGATTGGGCTAGATGACCTCCAAAAGTCTCTTCCAACTCTGTCCTTCTACGATTCTGTTGAGGGTCCCCTGCTTCAGCACGGGGTTGGGCTAGATGACCTCCCAGATCCCATCAAAGTTTCATGCTATGAATCTGTAAGGGTCTCCTGCTTGAGCAGGGGGTTGGACTAGATGACCTCCAAAGGTATCTTCCAACTCTGTCCTATGATTCTGGTAAGGGTCCCCTGCTTCCACACGGGGTTGGGCTAGATGACCTCCAAGGTCCCTTCCAACTTTATTATCTATCTATCTATCTATCTATCTATCTATCTATCTATCTATCTATCTATCTATCTATCTAATCTATCGATGGATAGATTGATTGATTCCTGCAAATATAATGCAAATATTTTGTGACACTATGTTGTTCCTTCTTACCCTACTCTACTCTAAGGATTTCCTTCTTGAGCAGGGGGTTGGGCTAGATGACCTCCCAGGTCCCTTCCAACTCTCATGCTATGATTCTGTAAGGGTCTCCTGCTTGAGCAGGGGGTTGGACTAGATGACCTCCCAGACCCCTTCCAACTCTCATGCTATGATTCTGTAAGGGTCTCCTGCTTGAGCAGGGGGTTGGACTAGATGACCTCCCAGGCCCCTTCCAACTCTCATGCTATGATTCTGTAAGGGTCTCCTGCTTGAGCAGGGGGTTGGACTAGATGACCTCCACAGGTCCCTTCCAACTCTCATGCTATGATTCTGTAAGGGTCTCCTGCTTCAGCAGGGGGTTGGACTACATGACCTCCACAGGCCCCTTCCAACTCTCATGCTATGATTCTGTAAGGGTCCCCTGCTTGAGCAGGGGGTTGGACTAGATGACCTCCACAGGTCCCTTCCAACTCTTGTCTTGCTATGATTCTGTAAGGGTCTCCTGCTTCAGCAGGGGGTTGGACTAGATGACCTCCACAGGTCCCTTCCAACTCTTGTCTTGCTATGATTCTGTAAGGGTCTCCTGCTTCAGCAGGGGGTTGGACTAGATGACCTCCACAGGTCCCTTCCAACTCTTGTCTTGCTATGATTCTGTAAGGGTCTCCTGCTTCAGCAGGGGGTTGGACTAGATGACCTCCACAGGTCCCTTCCAACTCTTGTCTTGCTATGATTCTGTAAGGGTCCCCTGCTTCCGCACGGGGTTGGACTGGATGACCTCGAAGCGGCCCCCTCCAACTCTTTTCATGATGTCAGATGCTGCAGCTCCACCTTCCCTTCTGCTTTTCAAAAAAAAGAAAAGAAAAGAAAAAAAAAGGCCCTGGGCTGAATTTGGAGCTAAAATTAAACCTTCCGGCTAACCCCAATTGATGGCCGGATTCCCGCGTTCGCATGACACATCGTGTCCTCCCTCCCTCCCCCTCCCTCCCCTTCCTTTTCCTGACCCAGTTTCCTCTCTCCCAGTGCAACTTTATCTATCTATCTATCTATCTATCTATCTATCTATCTATCTATCTATCTATCTATCTATCTATCTATATATCTATCTCTATCATCCATCTCTATCTATCTATCTATCTATCTATCTCTTCTCTATCATCCATCTCTATCTATCTATCTATCTATCTATCTATCTATCTCTATCATCCATCTCTATCTATCTATCTATCTATCTCTTCTCTATCATCCATCTCTATCTATCTATCTATCTATCTATCTATCTCTATCATCCATCTCTATCTATCTATCTATCTATCTATCTCTATCATCCATCTCTATCTATCTATCTATCTATCTATCTTCTATCTCTATCATCCATCTCTATCTATCTATCTATCTATCTATCTATCTATCTCTATCATCCATCTCTCTCTCTCTCTCTCTCTCTCTCTATCTATCTCTATCATCCATCTCTATCTATCTATCTATCTATCTATCTATCTCTATCATCCATCTCTATCTATCTATCTATCTATCTATCTATCTATCTATCTCTATCATCCATCTCTCTCTCTCTCTCTCTCTCTCTCTCTCTCTCTCTCTCTCTCTCTCTATCTATCTATCTATCTCTATCATCCATCTCTCTCTCTCTCTCTCTCTCTCTCTCTATCTATCTATCTCTATCATCCATCTCTATCTATCTATCTATCTATCTATCTCTATCATCCATCTCTATCTATCTATCTATCTATCTATCTATCTATCTCTATCATCCATCTCTCTCTCTCTCTCTCTATCTATCTATCTATCTCTATCATCCATCTCTATCTATCTATCTATCTATCTATCTATCTATCTATCTCTATCATCCATCTCTCTCTCTCTCTCTCTCTCTCTCTCTCTCTCTCTCTCTCTCTCTCTCTCTCTCTCTATCTATCTATCTATCTATCTATCTCTATCATCCATCTCTATCTATCTATCTATCTATTTATTTATTGGCTCCTTTTTCGGAGCTGGCGATGGAAGTGGGGGGGGGGGAGAGAAGCTCTTTCGGGAAAGGATCCGGGTGGGAAGGTGATCTGCCCGACCCCCCCCCCCGCGGGATCTGGGACAAGGGCCGAAGAAGCAGGTGGGGGGCGGGGGGGGTTGATTTCCAGCTCGGGAGGGGGAGGATCTCTCTCCAAAATAAAAATCTGGTGGAAGGGGGGGTGTTAACTGATTGCAATTAGGCGAGCATGTTGGAAGGGGAGGAGGAGAGTTGGGAAGGGACACCCTGAGGTCATCTAGCCCGACCCCCTGCGCAAGCAGGGGACCCTGACAGAGGAACAGAGCAGGAAAGGGAGCTCGGTGGTCATCTAGTCCAAACCCCTGCTCAAGCAGGAGACCCTTAACAGAATCAGAGAATAGAGTTGGAAGGCACCCCTGGAGGTCATCTAGCCCGACCCCCTGCTCAAGCAGGAGACCCTTACAGAATCATAAGAATAGAGTTGGAAGGGACCTCTGAGGTCATCTAGTCCAACCCCTTGCAGAAGCAGGAGACCCTGACAGAGTAACAGAGCTGGAAAGGGACCTTGGAGGTCATCTAGTCCGACCCCCTCCTCAAGCAGGAGACCCTTACAGAATCAGAGAAGAATAGAGTTGGAAGGGACCTCTGAGGTCATCTAGTCCAACACTTTGCGGAAGCAGGAGACCCTGACAGTGGAACAGAGCTGGAAAGGGACCTTGGAGGTCATCTAGTCCGACCCCCTCCTCAAGCAGGAGACCCTTACAGAATCAGAGAAGAATAGAGTTGGAAGGGATCTCTGAGGTCATCTAGTCCAACCCTTTGCGGAAGCAGGAGACCCTGACAGTGGAACAGAGCTGGAAAGGGACCTTGGAGGTCATCTAGTCCGACCCCCTCCTCAAGCAGGAGACCCTTACAGAATCAGAGAAGAATAGAGTTGGAAGGGACTCCCGGAGGTCATCTAGTCCAACCCCCTCCTCAAGCAGGGGACCCTGACAGAGGAACAGAGCAGGAAAGGGACCTCGGTGGTCATCTAGTCCAAACCCCTGCTCAAGCAGACCCTTACAGAATCAGAGAAGCATAGAGTTGGAAGGGACCCCAGGAGATCATCTAGTCCAACCCCCTGCTCAAGCAGGAGACCCTTAACAGAATCAGAGAAGAATAGAGTTGGAAGGGACCCCCGGAGGTCATCTAGCCCGACCCCCTGCTCAAGCAGGAGAAGCTTACAGAATCAGAGAAGAATAAAGTTGGAAGGGATCCCCGGAGGTCATCTAGTCCAACCCCCCTGCTCAAGCAGGAGACCCTTACAGAATCATAAGAATAGAGTTGGAAGGGACCTCTGAGGTCATCTAGTCCAACCCCTTGCAGAAGCAGGAGACCCTGACAGAGTAACAGAGCTGGAAAGGGACCTTGGAGGTCATCTAGTCCGACCCCCTCCTCAAGCAGGAGACCCTTACAGAATCAGAGAAGAATAGAGTTGGAAGGGACCTCTGAGGTCATCTAGTCCAACCCTTTGCGGAAGGAGACCCTGACAGAGGAACAGAGCTGGAAACGGACCTTGGAGGTCATCTAGTCCGACCCCCTCCTCAAGCAGGAGACCCTTACAGAATCAGAGAATAGAGCTGGAAGGGACCTCTGAGGTAATCTAGTCCAACCCTTTGCAGAAGCAGGAGACCCTGACAGAGGAACAGAGCTGGAAAGGGACCTTGGAGGTCATCTAGTCCGACCCCCTCCTCAAGCAGGAGACTCTTAGAGAATCATAAGGACAGAGTTGGAAGGGACCCTGGGGGTCATCTAGTCCAACCCCCTGCTCAAGCAGAAGACCCTTACAGAATCAGAGAAGAACAGAATTGGAAGGGCCCTCTGAGGTCATCTAGTCCAACCCCCTGCTCAAGCAGGAAACCTTGATAAGAGTAATAGAGCAGGAAGGGACCTTGGAGGTCATGTAGTCCAGCCCCCTGCTCAAGCAGCAGACCCTGACAGAATTACAGCAATTACACCTGCTTTACGACCGTCAGAACTTATGAGTGAAAACGGGTGTTTTGACCACTCGTCTCCCAGCCTGGTTTGTTTTAATGCTAGGATTTTAGCCTTTTTCTGATGGGAGATTCTCTTTCTTTTTTTTACTCCCTCTCTCATTTCTCTCTCTCTGTCTCTCTTTCTCTTCTTTTTCTGTCTCTTTCTCTTTCTCCGTCTCTTTTTGTCTTTGCTTCTGTCTCTTCTCGTTCTTTTTCTGTCTTTTTTCTTTCTGTCTCTAACTCGTTCTCTCTCTCATTTTTCTGTCTTTCTGTCTCTCTTCTTTGTTTCTCTTTATCAGTCTCTCATTCTTTTTTCTATTTCTCTTTTCTTTGTTTCTCTCTTTACCTCTCTATCTCATTCTCTCTCATTTTTCCATCTTTCTTTCTTTCTGTCTCTCTTTTTTGTTTCTCTTTACCTCTTTTTTTCTTTCTCTCTTTTCTTTCAGTTTCTGTCTCTTTACCTGTCTCTATCTCATTCTCTCTTTTTTCTATCTTTCTTTCTGTCTGTCTCTCTTCTTTCCATTTCTCTATCATTCTCTCTTTCATTTTTCTATCTCTTGTCTGTCTGTCTGTCTGTCTGTCTGTCTCTCTTCTTTCGGTTTCTCTCACTTTACCTGACTATCTCATTCTACTCTATTCTATACTTTATTCTATTCCATATTTTCTACCCTATTCTTTTTTCTATTCTATCCTGTTCTTTATTCTGTTCTTTATTCTGTTCTTTATTCTATTCTATTCTTTATTCTATCCTATTCTTTATTCTATTCTATTCTTTATTCTATTCTATTTTATATTCTATTCTATCCTATTCTTTATTTTATTCTTTATTCTATTCTTTATTCTATTCTATTTTATATTCTATTCTATTCTATCCTATTCTTTATTTTATTCTTTATTTTATTCTTTATTCTATTCTATTCTATTCTTTATTCTATTCTATTCTTTATTCTATTCTTTATTCTATTCTATTCTTTATTCTATTCTATTCTTTATTCTATTCTATATTCTGTTCTTTATTCTTTTCTATTCTTTATTCTATATTCTATTCTATTCTTTATTCTATTCTATTGTTTATTCTATTCTATATTCTGTTCTTTATTCTATTCTATTCTTTATTCTATCCTATTCTTTATTGTTCTTTATTCTATTCTTTATTCTATTCTATTCTTTATTCTGTTCTTTATTCTATTCTATTCTTTATTCTATTCTTTATTCTATTCTATTCTTTATTGTTCTTTATTCTATTCTATTCTTTATTCTATTCTATTCTTTATTCTATTCTATTCTTTATTCTATTCTGTTCTATTCTTTTTCTCAGTCTCTCTTTCTTTTCTTTCTCTCTCTTCACCTGTTTCTATCTCATTCTGTTGCTTTCTGCCTGTCTTTCTCTCTTTCTCTCTCTCACTCTTCTATCTGTTTCTCTCTTCCTGTCTCTATCTCATTCTGTCTCTCTTTCGGACTCTTTTTTGCATTGTCCATTTTTCTCTCTCTGCCCCTTGTCTGTCTCATTCTGTCTCTCTTTTTCTCACTCCCTCTTCTCTCTCTCTTCCACTGTGTCTGTCTGGGTCTCTCTCCCACTCAGACACACACCCACACATACAGACACACTGCTGACCTAGATTTTTTTTCTCTTCCTTCCTTGCTTCCTTCACAACGCGCACTGAACAAGCTGAAAACGCACAAGCCAAAAATGCACAAGGCCAGAAAGAGATCGGAAAATCCGTCACAGGTTTGGCCAAACCTGTGAATTCCCCACAGCATCCAAACAAAGGAAGTCATTTGCATAAGTTAGGAAGGGGCTGCCTTAGAAAACAGGAGACGGTGAGTTCTAGTCCCGCCTTAGGCATGAAAGCCGGCTGGGTGACTCTGGGCCAATCACCAGGAGGTGGTGAGTTCTAGTCCTGCCTTATGCATGAAACCCGACTGGGTGACTTTGGGCCAATCACCAGGAGACGGTGAGTTCTAGTCCCGCCTTAGGCATGAAAGACAGCTGGGTGACTTTGGGCCAATCACCAAGAGGCTGTGAGTTCTAGTCCCACCTTAGGAATAAAAGCTCGCTAGGTGTCTTTGGGCCAATCACCAAGAGGCTGTGAGTTCTAATCCTACCTTAGGAACGAAAGTGGACTGGGTGACTTTGGGCCAATCACCAGGAGGTGGTGAGTTCTAGTCCTACCTTAGGCAAGAAAGCCAGTTGGGTGACTCTGGGCCAATCACCAGGAGACGGAGAGTTCTAGTTCCATCCCAGGCATGAAAGCCAATTGGGTGACTTTTGGCCAATCAACAGGAGACGGAGAGTTCTAGTCCCACCTTAGGCAAGAAACCAGTTGGGTGACTGTTGGCCAATCACCAGGAGACGGTGAGTTCTAGTCCCGCCTTAGGCATGAAAGACAGCTGGGTGACTTTGGGCCAATCACCAAGAGGCTGTGAGTTCTAGTCCCACCTTAGGAATAAAAGCTCGCTAGGTGTCTTTGAGCCAATCACCAGGAGACGGTGAGTTCTAGTCCCGCCTTACGCAAGAAAGCCAGTTGGGTGACTCTGGGCCAATCTCCAGGAGACGGTGAGTTCTAGTCCCGCCTTAGGCATGAAACCCGACTGGGTGACTTTGGGCCAATCACCAGGAGGTGGTGAGTTCTAATCCTACATTAGGCACGAAAGTGGACTGGGTGACTTTGGGGCCAATCCCCAGCAGATGGTGAGTTCTAGTCCTGCCTTATGCAAGAAAGCCAGCTGGGTGACTCTGGGCCAATCACCAGGAGACAGAGAGTTCTAGTCCCGCCTTAGGCAAGAAACCAGTTGGGTGACTGTTGGCCAATCACCAGGAGACGGCGAGTTCTAGTCCCGCCTTAGGCATGAAAGCCAGTTGGGTGACTCTGGGCCAATCTCCAGGAGACGGCGAGTTCGAGTCCCGCCTCAGGCAGGTGAAAGCCCACTGGATCCCCAGGCAACCCTGAGTTCTAGTCTCTCCAGTTGGTTCCAAACGTCAAATACGATCAAGACCTCCAACTTATAAAAATCCAATTTTGTTTTTCTCTTTTCGTCTCCCTGTCAAGAGCGGCTTCCGGAGCGCCAGTCGCTTCGACAGGGTTGTCGCCGACAACGTTGTCGTCAGGGTTGTGTCGCTCCGCTTTAATATTTCATCCCAAACTGTCAGAAGCATTTTTTTGTTGTTCCCGGCGGGGGGTTGGGGGGGAACCAAAAATCTCTTTGATATAACTTGATGGCGAAGGATTTCTGACATAAAAGGACGTGGACAGAAGTTGAAGGACGGGCCGCTCAAGTCACCGAAGAAAAGCGGCCGTTAACTTGAGGAATGTTTCCACGGCGGCTCGACTCAACGACCACGGAGGCCGACACTTCCGTCGCTAAGCGAGACCGGGGTTCAGCGGCTTTTTAAACCCCCCTTTGATGCCCTTTCCTGTCCGCAATGGTTAAATCAATCCCTCTGGCGGGTAGATTTGTCCTCATTAAGGGCATCGCCACACCGGTTCAGTTAGTGACGGTTGTCCGACGGTCGTAAAATGGGGTTATAGGAGACTGTTAACGGTCATAAATCGGAAACGGAATTTTGATCACCTGACGCGGGGACGCTAGAGGCGTCGTAAATACGAGTCAGATGCCAAGGGGCTGAATTTTGATTCTGGGAGTGGAAGTCCTCCCTTCTTAAAGCATCCTGGCTGGGGGATTCTGGGAATTCAAGTCCAGCCCTTTTAAAGCATGCCGGCTGGGGGATTCTGGGAGTGGAAGTCCTCCCCTCTTAAAGCAAGCCGGCTGGGGGATTCTGGGATTGGAAGTCCTCCCCTAATAAAGCATTCAGGCTGGGGGATTCTGGGATTGGAAGTCCTCCCCTCTTAAAGCAGGCCGGCTGGGGGATTCTGGGAGTGGAAGTCTCCCCTCTTAAAGCACGCCGGCTGGGGGATTCTGGGAGTGGAAGTCCCCCCTCTTAAAGCATGCTGGCTGGGGGATTCTGGGATTGGAAGTCCTCCCCTCTTAAAGAAGGCCGGCTGGGGGATTCTGGGAGTGGAAGTCCACCCCTCTTAAAGCAGGCCGGCTGGGGGATTCTGGGAGTGGAAGTCCCCCCCTCTTAAAGCACGCCGGCTGGGGGATTCTGGGATTGGAAGTCCTCCCCTCTTAAAGCATGCGGGCTGGGGGATACTGGGAGTGGAAGTCCTCCCCTCATAAAGCCTCCTAGCTGGGGGATTCTGGGAGTGGAAGTCCTCCCCTCATAAAGCCTCCTAGCTGGGGGATTCTGGGAGTGGAAGTCCCCCCTCTTAAAGCATGACAGCTGGGGGATTCTGGGAGTGGATGTCCTACCCTCTTAAAGCCTCCTAGCTGGGGATTCTGGGAGTGGAAGTCCTCCCCTCTTAAAGCCTCCTAGCTGGGGGATTCTGGGAGTGGAAGTCCTCCCCTCTTGAAGCATGCCTGCTGGGGGATTCTGGGAGTGGAAGTCCCCCTCTCTTAAAGCATGACAGCTAGGGGATTCTGGGAGTGGAAGTCCTCCCCTCTTAAAGCCTCCTAGCTGGGGGATTCTGGGAGTGGAAGTCCTCCCCTCTTAAAGCCTCCTAGCTGGGGGATTCTGGGAGTGGAAGTCCTCCCCTCTTAAAGCCTCCTAGCTGGGGGATTCTGGGAGTGGAAGACCTCCCCTCTTGAAGCATACCGATTCTGGGAGGAAGTCTACACATCTGCAATTATTCACTCAAGAACTGTGGCAAGAAAGATTGTCGAGTGAGGCTCACCTCATTTTAACAACCGTCGCACTTAGCACTTAGCAACAGAAACCTTCAATTGTGGTGATAAGTCGAGGACTGCCTGAACTTAGAAATTAAACCACAATATAACAACAGATCCCACCACCCCAAATCTTCTATAAAGCCTAGCAGAGGGGTAGGCCACCTTGGCCCTTTTATGATTCGTGGACTTCAACTCCCAGAATTCCTCAGCCACCCATGCTGAGGAGAAAGGGAGAGGTTTCCAAACTGAGCCATGCTGGCTCAGGAATTCTGGGAGTTGAAGTCCACCAGTCATAAAGCGGCCTAGGCCTACACTAGGGGTAGGCCACCTTGGCTCTTTTATGACTGGTGGACTTCAACTCCCAGAATTCCTGAGCCAGCCATGCTGAGGGGAAAGGGAGAGGTTTCCAAGCTGAGCCAGGATGGCTCAGGAATTCTGGGAGTTGAAGTCCACCAGTCATAAAGCGGCCTAGGCCTAGACCAGGGGTAGGCAACTGAGCCATGCTGGCTTAGGAATTCTGGGAGTTGAAGTCCACCAGTCATAAAAGAGCCAAGGTGGCCTGTTCCTGATACAGGGTGCCATGCTGGCAGAGGAATTCTGGGAGTTGAAGTCCCCTCATCTTCCTAGTAACTCAGGGGTAGGCAGCCTTGGCTCTTTTATGACTCGTGGACTTCAACTCCCAGAATTCCTCAGCCAGCCTGGCTCAGCTTGGAAACCTCTCCCTGTCCTCTCAGCATGGCTGGCTCAGGAATTCTGGGAGTTGAAGTCCACAAGTCATGAAGGGGGCCATAGTTCCCCCATGCCGGCTACGGAATTCTGGGAGTTGAAGTCCACGAGTCATAAAAAGAGCCAAGGTGGCCTAGCTCTGGTCTAGGCCTAGGCCGCTTTATGACTGGTGGACTTCAACTCCCAGAATGCCTGAGCCAGCATGGGGGAAACTATAGCCCCCTTCATGACTGCTGGACTTCAACTCCCAGAATTCCTGAGCCAGCATGGGGGAAACTATAGCCCCCTTCATGACTGCTGGACTTCAACTCCCAGAATTCCTGAGCCAGCATGGGGGAACGATGGCCCCCTTATGACTGGTGGACTTCAACTCCCAGAATTCCTGAGCCAGCACGGCTCAGCTTCGAAACCTCTCCCTTTCCCCTCAACATGGCTGGCTCATGAATTCTGGGAGTTGAAGTCCATGAGTCATCAAAAAGCCAAGGTGGCCTAGCCCTGGCCTAGCAGAAGGACAATGGTGCATTCTGGGTATCGAAGTCCTTTATGCGATGCTCTGCAGAAGGAAATTAAATCCTGAAGGGAATTAATTGTGTTTTTATATAGCCGGGTCGATATTCCTTTGTCTACATGACATTTGATCGATCCGTCTGTCCGACTTTCATTGATCGACTCATTTTTCTGGCTTTTGGTCGCAATCACTACCCCCCCCGGCTCGAAATTAAGCGGTGGTTCTGCGCTTGAAGAGGTCCGAAACAAACCAACAATCGGGGTTTGCCCCCAAGAGGGCTCCACCTTGCCTACCTTCTCACCAGGAAAGCGAGTCCTCGGCCTACGACTGCAATTGAGCCCAGGGATGCTGCGACCGTCGTAAATACAAGTCGGTTGCTCAGCATCTTAATTTTGATCACGGGGCCCCGGGACGCTGCGACCGTCGTAAATACGAGGCGGTTGTGAGTTTTGATCCCGTGACCAGGGGATGTTGCGACCGTCGTAAATACAAGGCGGTTGTGAGTTTTGATCCCGTGACCCGGGGAAGCTGCGACCGTCGTAAATACGAGGAGGTTGCTCAGCGTCTTAATTTTGATCACGGGGCCCCGGGACGCTGCGACCGTCATAAATACGAGGCAGTTGCTCAATGTCTTAATTTTGATCACCGGGCCCCGGGACGCTGCGACCGTCATAAATACGAGGCGGTTGCTCAACGTCTTAATTTTGATCACAGGGCCCCAGGACGCTGCGACCGTCGTAAATACAAGTCGGTTGCTCAGCGTCTTAATTTTGATCACAGGGCCCCGGGACGCTGCGACTGTCGTAAATACGAGGCGGTTGTGAGTTTTGATCCCGTGACCGGGGGATGTTGCGACCGTCGTAAATACGAGGCGGTTGTGAGTTTTGATCCCGTGACCCGGGGAAGCTGCACCGTCGTAAATACGAGGAGGTTGCTCAATGTCTTAATTTTGATCACGGGGCCCCGGGACGCTGCGACCGTCGTAAATACGAGGCGGTTGCTCAATGTCTTAATTTTGATCACCGGGCCCCGGGACGCTGCGACCGTCGTAAATACGAGGAGGTTGCTCAATGTCTTAATTTTGATCACCGGGCCCCGGGACGCTGCGACCGTCGTAAATACGAGGCGGTTGTGAGTTTTGATCCCGTGACCCGGGGACGCTGCGACCGTCGTAAATACGAGGAGGTTGCTCAGCGTCTTAATTTTGATCACAGGGCCCCGGGGAAGCTGCGACCGTCGTAAATACGAGGAGGTTTCTCAGCGTCTTAATATTGATCACCGGGCCCCGGGACGCTGCGACCGTCGTACATACGAGTCGGTTGCCAAGCTATCTGAAGTTTGATCCTGTGACCACGGATCCTTACGTGTGAAAAACAGACATGTGTCATGTCATTTCCAGTGCTGTTACCCCGTCCGACGGTCACTAAACGAGCAGATCCCCAAATCCGTTGCTCCGGGAATTGGACAACCTTCCCTGCCCCCCCCCCGGTTGGGAAAGAGAATCACTGCGTTGTTAATCGAGTCGCACGGTCGTTAAGAGACGCCGGCTTCCCCCACTGACTTGGCTTGCCAGAAAGGCCGCAAAAGGAGATTGTGTGACACTCACCCACACACCCCGGGGACACAGTGACCGTCGTAAGTGCGACTCAGTTGTCAAGCGATGCGAATTTTGATTACCTGACTTCGGAACGGTCCCTAAATGAACTGTGTCGCCTTCCCGTGTGTTTGTGTGTCTGTCTGTCTCTGTGTGTGTGTGTGTGTTTAGGAAGTACACAGTGCCGTTGTCGCACTGCAGGGGAAGAACAGAAGGAAGAAGAGTTTTGTTGTATCTTCGTTGGAGAAGACCCCCCCGATCGACAAAACCCCGTTTTCAAACTTGGCCATTTTAAGACACGTGGGCCTCGACTCCCAGAATCCCCTCCCCGCCAGCACTGTCGGGTGGGGAATTCTGGGAGTTGAAGTCCGCCCGTCGTCCAAGGTGCCGAGGTTGAGAACGACTGAGAACGTCCTTCGTTAGCGTAACGGACGGGTTTTTTTTCTTTTTTTTTTTTCAAACTTGGCCACTTCAAGACGGCTGGACTTCCACTCCCAGAATTCCCCAGCCAGCCATGCGTCTTCAATCCTATGCATCTTAAAGCATGGCCGGCTGGGGGATTCTGGGAGTGGAAGTCCTCCCCTCTTAAAGCATGGAGACTGGGGGATTCTGGGAGTGGAAGTCCACCCCCTTAAAGCAGGCCAGCTGGGGGATTCTGGGAGTAGAAGTCCACCCCCTTAAAGCAGGCCAGCTGGGGGATTCTGGGAGTAGAAGTCCCCCCTCTTAAAGCATGATCACTGGGGGATTCTGGGAGCGGAAGTCCACCCCCTTAAAGCAGGCCAGCTGGGGGATTCTGGGAGTGGAAGTCCTCCCCTCTTAAAGCAGGCCAGCTGGGGGATTCTGGGAGTGGAAGTCCCCCCCTCTTAAAGCATGGAGACTGGGGGATTCTGGGAGTCGAAGTCCCCCCTCTTAAAGCATCCTGGCCAGGGGATTCTGGGAGTGGAAGTCCTCCCCTCTTAAAGCAGGCCAGCTGGGGGATTCTGGGAGTAGAAGTCCCCCCTCTTAAAGCATGATCACTGGGGGATTCTGGGAGTGGAAGTCCACCCCCTTAAAGCAGGCCAGCTGGGGGATTCTGGGAGTGGAAGTCCTCCCCTATTAAAGCAGGCCAGCTGGGGGATTCTGGGAGTGGAAGTCCCCCCCTCTTAAAGCATGGAGACTGGGGGATTCTGGGAGTCGAAGTCCCCCCTCTTAAAGCATCCTGGCCAGGGGATTCTGGGAGTGGAAGTCCACCCCCTTAAAGCAGGCCAGCTGGGGGATTCTGGGAGTAGAAGTCCCCCCTCTTAAAGCATGATCACTGGGGGATTCTGGGAGTGGAAGTCCACCCCCTTAAAGCAGGCCAGCTGGGGGATTCTGGGAGTGGAAGTCCTCCCCTCTTAAAGCAGGCCAGCTGGGGGATTCTGGGAGTTGAAGTCCATCCCTCTTAAATATAAATATTTAAATATAAATATAAAATAGGAAAGCAAGAAAAAAAGAAAAAAGGATGGAAGAAGGAAGGAAGGAAGGAGAGAGGAGGAAGAAAGGAGAGGGAGGGAGGTGGAAAGGGGACGGAGTCAGAGGGGGGGAAAGGAAGGAAGGTATAAAGAAGAGGGAGGGAGGGAGGGAGGAAGGAAGGAAGGAAGGAAGGAAGGAAGGAGGGTATAAAGAAGAGGGAGGGAGGGAGGGAGGAAGGAAGATAGGAAGGAGGGTATAAAGAAGAGGGAGGGACAAAGAATGGAAGGAGGAAAGGGAGGAAGGAAGGAAGGAAGGAAGGAAGGAAGGAAGGAAGGAAGGAAGGAAAGTATAAAGAAGAGGGAGGGAGGAAGAAAGGAAGGAATGGAAGGGAGGAAGGAAGGAAGGAAGGAAGGAGGGTATAAAGAAAAGGGAGGGAGGGAGGGAGGAAGGAAGATAGGAAGGAGGGTATAAAGAAGAGGGAGGGACGAAGAAAGGAAGGAAGAAAGGGAGGAAGGAAGGAAGGAAGGAAGGAAGGAAGGAAGGAAGGAAGGAAGGAAGGAAGGAAGGAAGGAAGGAAGGAGGGTATAAAGAAGAGGGAGGGAGGGAGGGAGGAAGGGAGGAAGGAAGGAAGGTAGGTATAAAGAAGAGGGAGGGAGGAAGAAAGGAAGGAAGAAAGGAAGCAAGCGGGAGTGAGAGGGAGAAGGGAGGGAGGGAGGAAGGGAGGAAAGAGTGAGAGGGAGAAAGAAAGGAGAGGGAGGGAGGGAGGGAAGAGGAAAAGGGGAGTGAGAGGGGGGAAGGGAGGGAGGAAAAGAAGAAACAAAAGAGAAAGCTTAAAGGGCTAGAAAAGAAAGAAAGAAAAAAGGAAGACAAGAAAAAAGGAAGACAAGAAAGAAACCCAAGAGGAAAAAAAATATATTTGAAAAAGAAAAGAAACAAGAACAGAGCAGAGCAGCAAAGAAAAGAAACCACAGAAAGAAAGAGCCAAAAGCGACAGAAAGGAACAACAAACAAAAAAAAACAGAACGGAAAGAAAAAGAACGCTACGAGTGCTGCCTTGGAATCTTCTTTTACATCAGTTAAAATGATAAATTTGCCTCTTTCTCTACTGTTACATCCCGACTTCCTTTTTCCTAACATCTTTCCTGCCTAATTCTCAAAACCATCAATCATAAGTTTATTTTTTCACCCCCGTTTCCTAGAAAAACAACGTCCCTAATGGAATTTTCGGGCAAAAATAAATATAAATATAAATATAAATAATATAAATATAAATAATATAAATATAAATAATATAAATATAAATAATATAAATATAAATAATATAAATATAAATACATATTTTCTCAACTCAAACCAAAAATCAATTTAACCAGATTCCTGATCTTCTTTCTCCATCTCTCCCTCCAGAAATGAAAATTTCCAGCCGGGGCGGGGGGGGGGGGAGAGAAAAGAAGCATCAACTGGAAACGAAATACTTGCGCCGAAAACCTGGTTATTCAGCTTTGCAGATGTCAGTTAAATCGTGGTTTAATAACATTTCCACCCAAGGTTAGCAGACAGCTTTATTAGTGGTTTATTTAGCAAAAAGAGAGGAACAGAGAGTTAGGAGTGTACAAGATTTGACATATAAAGCACAGGAGAGAACAGAGGCAACATATATATGTGTGTTTGTGTGTGTGTGTGTGTGTGTGTGTCTTTGGTTATTTGGTTTTTTCCCCACGTAAAATTGGAAGTGTCTTGGCGACGTTTCAACGAAGTCCCATTTGTGTTTTCGGCTTCGTGCTTCTAGGAGCAATGCTAGAAGCACGAAGCCGAAAACACCAGCCTGAAGATGACGAATGGGACTTCGTCGAAACGTCGCCAAGACACTTCCAATTTGACGCGGGAGAAAACCCAAATAACCAAAGACCTACATACAAACACCCGCAAAAAACTCAGAAAACATATATATATATATATATATTTGTTCGACATATTTGTTCCACGTTTTACAAGAAATTATTGCAGTGATTTGAATCAAATCGAGCGTGGCCCCTTTAAGAGGCACGGACTTCAACTCCCAGGATTCCCCTCCCAGGAATTCCGGGAGTTGAAGTCCACTCTTCTTAAAAGCGGCCACGTTGGAGAAACATTCCTTTGGAATAAAGACAGAGCGGTTTCCAAAGGCCGCGCGGACAAACAGACGAAAAACATTTTGCAAAAAGCAACTTCGACGGCGATGGCAGAAAAACAGAATTTTCTCCCGCAAAGAGAATTGTAGCATTTTGCACCTGGTCGCCCGCAATCTAAACGCAAGACACCCAATTTAGTTTCCCCCCCCCCCAAAAAATTAAAAACATCAAAGGGGAGAGATAAACGAATTAAGTAGGGAAAATCAAAACGCAAATCGGGGAAAGAAAAGAGGAAAATTACGAGAGAGAGACGGTCGAGGAATATTCGCTAGGATGAAGTTGGGTCGGTTGCCTCCCACAATCACCTCAACATTGTCTCTCCGGGGACAGCTGTGACCAGGATTCCTAGTTAGCCATGATGGGGCCATGTTGGTGGGGACAGAATGCTAGGATTCCTGACTGTTGGGTAAGAGGGACAACCCGCCGCTGATTTTAAGAAGTATAGTGGGGAGAAGAGCCCATAATCGGAGATCTTAGCAGGTTGAGGAGACCATGAGAAGTTTGGGAGGCAGAGATTATTCTGCGGAGATGGCCACTTAAGATGGCCAACTGATCTTCTGCTCCAGGGAGGAGAAGGTCAAAGAAAAGATCTTGTTTGGTCCGAGGAAGAACTGCTTCAAGGAAATCTTCTTGAGGAGCAATCCAGAAGCTCAAGAGAAGGTCTCACCAGGATCGTGCATGATGCCTGCACGAGTCTTCCTGGGGATCAAGTCAACCTATAATTCCTAGCACGTTGACTTTGGGCCCAACCATAACTGAAAAGCTACATTATCTTCCTAATTGATCATCTGGTCAACGGTTCACCTCGGAAGCCAACATTCCTTCAACTAATCTAATATCCTTCAAAACCTTTTGAGTTGGGGACCTCCAGAATCCTCCATCCTTGCCCGGAACCAACCAACCAACAGGGAAAGGACTACCTCTTGATCCAGAAGGGAAATCCAGAATCTAATTGCTGAGATCTTGACCCTACAATTCTCCAGCAAGCTAGTCATCCAGAACCTCCAAAGACTTTCTCTGGGGCTTCCTGGTTTGCAGGGGTGGTGTCTGGGGGTCCTCAGGATCCCCAAAGCTTAACCAGCTCGTCTACAACTTGATCCCTGCCCTTCCTACTAGGTATGGACTCCAATGGTGCAGAGTCCACCACCATCAGACTCATTCTATTAAGAGTGTTCTGGGAGTTGAAAAGTCCACCCATCTTCCAGCAGCCGAGGGCTGACGAACACTGCTCTGCTCTGTGACTTGGTGTGGAGAACCTCAAGAGATGCGCTAGCCGCTGGTTGTCAAGGAGAAGCCTCCTTATCGTATGACGAGGTAGACCAAACCGTAGGATCAAAACTCAGAAGACAGCCAGCTTTCTAGGCCAATGGCGAAGAAAAGCAGTAATTATTCGCATCAAGGCTCGAGGCAAATAGTGCCAGCTTGGGGACCTCCTGAGGTAGCTTCTCCATTAGCAGGTCCAGAGTCTTGAGCTGAGAAGAAGACTGTTTCCAGAAGACACTCAATGTTCAACCTCAAGGTGCTTCTGAAGGCAGCTGAAAACTCTGCAAGGTCTACATCCATCTGAGCATCCTACCCCATGAAATGGGAGAAGACCATGATGATCCTTCAAGTAGGACCATGAGGCCCTACTTCAAAAGCAGCTGGGCCTGATTGTTCACCAATGTCCTATCTCAAAAGCTGCTGGGTTTTTTTTCCACCAATGTCCTAACTCAGGGGTCTTCAAACCTGGCCCTTTTATGCCTTGTGGACTTCAACTCCCAGAATTCCTCAGCCAATATTCTACCTCAAAAGCTTCTGGATCTGTTTTCCACAAACTTTCTACCTCAAAAGCTTCTGGAACTGTTTTCCACCAATGTTCTACCTCAAAAGCTTCTGGATCTGTTTTCCACAAACTTTCTACCTCAAAAGCTTCTGGATCTGTTTTTCACCGATGTCCTACCTCAAAAGCTTTGGGCCTGGTTGTCCACCAATGTCGTACCTCAAAAGATTCTGGATCCGTTTTCTACCAATGTCTACCTCAAAAGCTTCTGGATCTGTTTTCCACCAATATTCTACCTCAAAAGCTTCTGGATTTGTTTTCCACCAATATTCTACCTCAAAAGCTTCTGCATCTGTTTTTCACCGATGTCCTACCTCAAAAGCTTTGGGCCTGGTTGTCCACCAATGTCGTACCTCAAAAGATTCTGGATCCGTTTTCTACCAATGTCTACCTCAAAAGCTTCTGGATCTGTTTTCCACCAATGTTCTACCTCAAAAGCTTCTGGATCTGTTTTCCACAAACTTTCTACCTCAAAAGCTTCTGGATCTGTTTTTCACCGATGTCCTACCTCAAAAGCTTCTGGATCTGTTTTCCACAAACTTTCTACCTCAAAAGCTTCTGGATCTGTTTTTCACCGATGTCCTACCTCAAAAGCTTTGGGCCTGGTTGTCCACCAATGTCGTACCTCAAAAGATTCTGGATCCGTTTTCTACCAATGTCTACCTCAAAAGCTTCTGGATCTGTTTTCCACCAATATTCTACCTCAAAAGCTTCTGGATCTGTTTTCCACAAACTTTCTACCTCAAAAGCTTCTGGATCTGTTTTCCACCAATGTTCTACCTCAAAAGCTTCTGGATCTGTTTTCCACAAACTTTCTACCTCAAAAGCTTCTGGATCTGTTTTCCACAAACTTTCTACCTCAAAAGCTTCTGGATCTGTTTTTCACCGATCTCCTACCTCAAAAGCTTTGGGCCTGGTTGTCCACCAATGTCGTACCTCAAAAGATTCTGGATCCGTTTTCTACCAATGTCTACCTCAAAAGCTTCTGGATCTGTTTTCCACCAATATTCTACCTCAAAAGCTTCTGGATCTGTTTCCCAAACTTTCTACCTCAAAATCTTCTGGGTCTTTTTCCACCAATGTCCCACCTCAAAAGCTTCTGGATCTCTTTTCCACCAATGTCCTACCTCAAAAGCTTCTGGATCTGTTTTCCACAAACTTTCTACTTCAAAATCTTCTGGGTCTTTTACCACCAATGTCCTACCTCAAAATCTTCTGGATCTCTTTCCCACAAACTTTCTACCTCAAAATCTTCTGGGTCTTTTTCCACCAATGTCCTACCTCAAAAGCTTGTGGATTTCTTTTCCACAAACTTTCTACCTCAAAAGCTTCTGGGTCTTTTTCCACCAATGTCCTACCTCAAAATCTTCTGGATCTCTTTTCCACAAACTTTCTACCTCAAAAGCTTCTGGATCTGTTTTCCACCAATGTCCTACCTCAAAAGCTATTGGGCCTGGTTGTCCTACCTCAGAAGCTTCTGGATGACCCATAACCGAGAAGCTACCAGCAAGCAGTTCTCCAATGGAATCAAGATGGAAGGATAATTTTGGCAGCTCGATCAAGCACAAACGTCTCCCTCAGTGCTAGATAGTTGGGTCTAAACGTAAATTGCATTTGCCTCAGAATTTGGTCCCAACGTAAACTGCATTTTCACTCAGGATGGAATGGATGCCTTAGGGGCAAAAAGCTCATTTTAACAGCAGCTTCAGCAGTTTTCTGCAGGAGAAATGCGAAGCAGCTTAATGGAAGATGCCTCTCTGCGGAACCGTGGTCTCCTGGCCTACATAATTCATCCCAACGTGGGAGGGGAGGGCTTTGTTTGCGGGATTGACTCACAACACACCCCGTCCACCAGCTTTGTTGGCGGACAAATTCCCCATCTTCAGCCCTTTGGGACTTGGGTGAGCTCCCTACCAGCTGAGGACAGGGGACTCAACCGCGCGTGGGGACTCAAGCCAATGTCCCTTTTTCGAGCCAGGGGTGGAAATCAGCAAGAGCTGGGTTATACAAAATATATGATAGATAGATAGATAGATAGATAGATAGATAGATAGAGAGAGAGAGAGAGAGAGAGAGAGAGAGAGAGAGAGAGAGAGAGAGAGAGAGAGAGAGAGAGAGAGAGAGAGAGAGAGAGAGAGAGAGAGAGAGAGAGAGAGAGAGAGAGAGAGAGAGAGAGAGAGAGAGAGAGAGAGAGAGAGAGATGAGATAGAGAGACAGACAGACAGACTGAGTGACTGACTGACTAGATATCGGTGACAGAGAGACAGACAGACAGACAGACTGACTGACTGGATACCGATGATAGATAGATAGACAGACAGATCTATATCTATTTTAAAAAATCATATATTTTTCTAAAAAAAAAGGCCAAAGATTCCAAATTTAGGACTCGGAACAAAATGTTGTTCGGGCTATTTCCGGCCGTCGCGTTTGACAGCTGGCGAAATTGCAAGCCGACAAGCTTAAAAAAAAAAACTGGAGGTGGGGGGGCGCGGGGGGGGGGGTGTCAGAAGCCCGCCGTGCTCTCGCCTGTCAGATCGTCATTTCCTTAGCCCCTCTGACGCGGGGTCCAACGTCTGCTTCGTTCCTCCTCACTCGGCCCTTTCCTTCCCTTCCTCCCCGAGCTGTGAGCTGTCTGATCCCGGCTTGATTTTTTTTTTTGTGACAAGCGAAAAGTGGGGGGCGGTGGGGGGGGGGAGAAAGGAGAATTTGCAAACGGAGACAAGCGGCCAGGATCCCCGGAAGGAGAGAGAGAGAGAGAGAGAGAGAGATTAAAAAAAAAAAACGCTTTCAAGCCGCATTAAAATCGCAGGAAGGCTTCGGCTTGGGATGGATGGAGAGAGAGGACATCTGAGGTCCAAGGTGACCGAGGTGGGCTAAACAAAAACAAAATAAATAAATTAAAAAAAAAAACAACAACAACCAGTCAGAAGAATGATTGACATCTCCTGGGACAGCCAACTTTGGACTTCCGAAATCTTAAAAACTAGGGAAATCAGAGTTTGCTGTGGGGGGGGGAGGTGGTCCTTTTAAAAGAGGTCCCTAAAATCCGAAGGTGATAACGAGAAAGCAAAGTGACAAAAGCTTCGACAAGGACTATGGAGGGAAAGGAAGGAAGGAAGGGAGGGAGGGAGGGAGGGAGGGAGGAGATAGAGAGGGAGGGACAAAGGAAAGAAGGAGAGGGAGAGGAAGGAAGGAAGGAAGGAAGGATATAGAGAGGGAGGGACGGAGGAAGGAGATAGAGGGAGGGACAAAGGAAAGAAGGAGAGGGAGAGGAAGGAAGGAAGGATATAGAGAGGGAGGGAGGAGATAGAGAGGGAGAGACGAAGGAAAGAAGGAGATGGAGAGGGAGGAAGAACGGAAGGAGACAGAATGGGAGGGAGGAAGGAGATAGAGAAGGAGGAAGGGAGGAGAGAATGGGAGGGAGGGAGGAAGGAAAGGAGAGAAAGGGTGGAAGGACGACAAGAGGAGGAGGAGGAGGAGGGAGCAGAAAGAGGAAGAAGAGGAGAAGGAGAGAGAGGAAATGGAGAAGGAAAGAAGCAGAAGAAAGATGAGGATGAGGAGGGAGGGAGGGAGGGAGGGAGAAGTCGGAAGAGGAGATGGGAGGAAGAGGGAGGAGGAAGGAGGGGGAAGAGAAGGACGAAGGAGGGGGCGGAGGAAGAGGAGGAGAGACGAGGACGGCGAGAAGAGGAAGAGGAAGAAGAGGAGGAAAGATGGAAGAAGAAGAAGAAGAAGAAGAAGAAGAAGAAGAAGAAGAAGAAGAAGAAGAAGAAGAAGAAGAAGAAGAAGAAGGGAGAAATAGGAAGAGGGAGGAAGAGGCAAAAGAAAGAACAAGACGAGGAAGAGGAGGAGGGAGGGAGGAAGAGGAAGGGGGCAGGAGGGAGAGGGGGAGCTGACGGCCCACCCCAGATCTACCCTCTTCGTTCTTCAGCCCCGCAATCTCCAGGCAAGTTAAAGGAAGCGCTCTTGAAAAGGCAGAGGACTAGTAGCTTTTAAGTGCAATGACGGGAAGCAAAGCACACGAGGAGGCGGTCTCCGGTGGAGAGCAGCCCTCCCCCCCTCCGGGGTGGGGGGGTGGGGGTCTAGGTTTCTAGGAAGGAAACGAGAAAGAGAGGGAAGGGAGGAGGAGAGGAGAGGAGAGGAAGAAGAGAGGGAAGGCAACAGGAGAAAGGGAGAGGGCACAAAAGCATTCAGTGGTTAGTAAACGTGAACACGGAGGCGACGAGCGAGCAAAGCGTCAGCCAGCCAAAGAGAAGCAGAGAGGATTGGGCGGTTGTCAGAAAGGGGAGCAGTCAGCCAGCCACAAGGGAGCAGATTGCAGCGATGGGCCTGCCTTCGCCTCGGGGACCCCCAACGAGGTTGGGTGAAGCATTCAGATCTGAGCCACCTTCCCCAATGGGGAGAAGGTGGGGAGGGGCTGTGGTGGATCTCATCTGTTGGCAAAGGTGACTGGGATGAGTCGATTCCCAAGGATCTGGCTGGGATTAGTCGAGTCAATTCCCAACATGAAGGGATTAGTCGAGTCAATTCCTACAAATTGGCTGGGATTAGTCGAGTCAATTCCCTACAAATTGGCTGGGATCAGTCGAGTCAATTCCCTACAAATTGGCTGGGATTAGTCAAGTCAATTACCTACAAATTGGCTGGGATTAGTCAAATCAATTCCCTACAAATTGGCTGGGATTAGTCGAGTCAATTCCCAATTTGCTGGGATTAGTTGAGTCAATTCCCAACATGAAGGAATTGGTCAAGTCAATTCCTACAAATTGCCCGGGATTAGTCGAGTCAATTCTCAACGAACTGGATGGGATTAGTTGAGTCAATTCTCAACATGCTGGAATTAGTCGAGTCAATTCCCAATGAACTGGATGGGATTAGTCTAGTCAATTTCCAACAAACTGGCTGGGATTCGTGGAATAGTCAATTCCCAACAAACTGGCTGGGATTAGACTAGTCAATTCCCAACACTGGCAGAGGGAGGCATGTAAGCAAAGCTCTGAATATGTCCTTGAATTTTAACCATCGAGGTTACTGGATTATCACAGACATTGGAAGAGGAGCGACGTCAGTCTAGGGTAGAAAAAAAAAGTCTGACGTATAGTAGCCTGTTTTCCAGCTCACGTTTGATTAGATTTTGGGAGCAGCCCTGGCTTCAACCACACCTGCTCAGGGAAGACTCCTGGTTGATGGTGGCCCAGCTGAGGTCCTCTTTGACCCTTCCAAAGGGCAACGGCAATGAAGTGGGTTCTGGGTTTGACAACACAACATTTTGAGCACCTCAATGCTCAGAAGATCACCGTGTCCAGCAGATCCAGAAACCAGGAATCTAACACTGGGGGGGGGAATCAAACTGTTGTAAGGAATTTGTGGATTCCAAGCAAGCCGTTCTAGGCCGTTCTAGACCGTTCTTTTCCAGTCCAGGAAAGTTTCTCAGATTTCCCGCCCGGCAACCCCAAAGCAGCAATGGCCCAGACCAACCTCACAATGCTACACAACACAAAGACAATCACGATGCACATGTCACAACGCCAAGACCCGGAAGGCAAAGGAGATGGTAGAAGACTCGTCCTCAACATATCAATTCATTAGCAGAGGGGACCCCAACTACCGGTCCGTGGTCTACTTGCAAACGGGCTGAGCGCGGGCGGCCCTACTCATCATGGGCACTTGCGGCCCCACACGTGTGAGGGTCTCGCAGGCGCTCAGGGCCTCACTCCTGCGAGCGCTCGGGGCTTCATTCGTGTGAGTGTTGTGGGCAAGCATGCCCCACTCGCGTGAGCATTGCAGGGACTCGGGCCCTCACTCGTGCAAGTCCTCGGGCCTTGCTCGCACGAGCCCTCGGAGCCTCGCTCGCGCGAGCCCTCGACACCTCACTCGCGTTGAGCCCTTAACACCTTGCTCGTGTGAGCAACAATTGATCGTGCTTGCGCACAGACATGCGCGTCCCACAAAGCCATCCGCTCTTTTACTCCTCCCCTCCATACCGACCACCAACCCGGAAGTCTACTCTAGAATGTCCTGAAAGGTGAAAATCAGCCAACACCTTCCCATATCCTTCATCCATCCATCCATCCATCCATCCATCCTTTCCTTCTCTTCAACCTTCTCTCCTTCCTTCCGTTCATCTTTCCTTCTCTCCCTCCCTACCTCCCAACTCTTTCTTTCCTTCCTTCCATCCTTCCTCCTTCCCTCCTTCCTTCCTTCCTCTCCCCCTCCCCTTCCTTCCATTCATCCATCCATCCTCTCTCCCTCCCTCCAATCACCTGCTTCCTTCCATCCATCCTCCCTCCCGTCTCCTTCCTTCTTTTGTTCTCTCCTCTTCCTTCCTTCCTTCCTTCCTCCCTCCCATCTTCCTTCATTCTCTCCTTCTCCTTCGTTCCTTCCTTCCATCCTCTCTCTCTCATCTCCTTCCTTCCTCCCTTCCTTCCATCCATCCTCCCTCCCGTCTCCTTCCTTCCTTTCTCCTTCCTTCCATCCATCCATCCATCCTCTCTCTCGTCTCCTTCCTTCGTTCTCTCCTCTTCCTTCCTTCCTTCCATCCTCCCTCCCATCTTTCCTTCATTCTCTCCTTCTTTCATTCCTTCCTTCCATCCATCCATCCATCCTCTTCCTCTCCTCCTTCCTTCCTCTCCTTCCTTCCATCCATCCTCCCTCCTGTCTCCTTCCTTCCTTTCTTTTTCCTTCCTTCCTTCTATCCATCCAACCATCCTCCCTCCCATCTCCTTCCTTCCTTCCTTCCATCCTCCCGTCTGCTTCCTTCCTTTCTTCTTCCTTCCTTCCATCCATCCATCCTCCCTCCCATCTCCTTCCTTCCTTTCTTCCTTCCTTCCATCCATCCATCCTCCCTCCCATCTCCTTCATTTCTCTCCTCCTTCCTTCTTTCCATTCTTCCTCTCTCCCTTCCATCTCTCCTTCTCCTTCCTTCCATCCATCCTCCCTCCCATCTCCATCCTTCCTTTCTCTCCTTCTCCTTCTTCCCTTCCATCTCTCCTTCTCCTTCCTTCCTTCCATCCATCCGCCCTCCCATCTCCTTCCTTCCTTTGTTCTCTCCTTTTCCTTCCTTTCCTTCCTTCCCTCCCTCCCTCCCATCTCCTTCCTTCCTTCCTTCCATCCATCCTCCCTCCCATCTCCTTCCTTCCTTTGTTCTCTCCTTTTCCTTCCTTCTTTCCTTCCTTCCCTCCCTCCCTCCCATCTCTTTCCTTCCTTCCTTCCATCCATCCTCGCTCCCATCTCCTTCCTTCCTTTGTTCTCTCCTTCTCCTTCCTTCCTTCCTTCGGTCAGAAACCCAGGACTACAGGTGCTTCCTCGGAGGTGTATCTTCCTTCCCACTCCCCAACTCTCTCGCTTCCCACTCAAATCACAGGAATTCTGGGCCCGACTCTCGTCCTTACGTTGAGGACTAGCTGCAAGCATCTAAACCCCCCCCAGGGAGTTTTGTTTGTTTGTTTGTTTGTTTGTTTGCAAATCTGCCGGAGGGGGGAAAAGCTTTCTCCGAAAGCCGGTTTATAAAAGCCGGTTTAGATGCTGTCAGATGGTCCGTCGAGTTCCAATCCCTCGTCGCCTTACAACTGAGAGCAGCATTCCTTAATTCTCGGAATAAAAACCTGGTTCCCTAAGAAGAAAATCCTCTGCGAAACGGAAAGGGAGGAAAGAGAGGAAGGGAGGGGAAAGACTTAAGAATCCGTCGCTATTTTTAAAATAATCCGTCGCAGAAAAAAAAAAATGGGGTCAGCTCCAAACCGGCGTTGCACCGGGATGGTGGGAGAAAAACACGACGTCGCAGAGATCGTGAGAAAAAAATAAATAATAATTCCTGAAAATATTGAATTTTGGGGGGGGGTTTCACCCTCCCCTCAATGTTTTCAAGTCGAGGATTTGAGGATGGGGATAATTTCCGAAAAGGGGGGGGGGCAAAAATAAAACAAAATTGATAATTTTTTTCTTCATTTGTGTAGTTTTTTTAATTTATTTTCTTTAACCAACTTTGAGTGGACATCAATTCCCAACCCGCCGTTGAGTGGACTTCGTTTTCCCAGAATTCCCTATCAAAAGTTGAGTGGACTTAAGCTCCCCATTCCCCAGCCAATATTAAGGACTTCAACTCCCAGAATTCCTTGTTCAACATTGAATAGACCAGCTCCCAGAATTCCCTAGCAAAAATTGACAGGACTTCAACGCCAGAATTCCCTAGAAAAAAATTGAGTGGACTTCAACTCCCAGAATTCCCTAGAAAAAAATTGAGTGGACTTCAACTCCCAGAATTCCCTAGAAAAAAAACTGAGTGGACTTCAACTCCCAGAATTCCCTAGAAAAAAAATTGAGTGGACTTCAACTCCCAGAATTCCCTAGAAAAAAAATTGAGTGGACTTCAACTCCCAGAATTCCCTAGAAAAAACTGAGTGGACTTCAACTCCCAGAATTCCCTAAAAAAAAGTGAGTGGACTTCAACTCCCAGAATTCCCTAGCCAACATTGAATGAACTTCAATTCCCAGAATTCCCTTCGAAAAATTGAGTGGACTTCAACTCCCAGAATTCCCTAGGAAAAATTGAGTGGACTTCAAGTCCCAGAATTCCCTAGAAAAAATTAAGTGGACTTCAACTCCCAGAATTCCGTAGAAAAAAAATTGACTGGACTTCAACTCCCAGAATTTTCTAGAAAAAAATTGAGTGGACTTCAACTCCCAGAATTCCCTAGAAAAAAAAATTGAGTGGACTTCAACTCCCAGAATTCCCTAGAAAAAAATTGACTGGACTTCAACTCCCAGAATTCCCTAGAAAAAAATTGAGTGGACTCCCAGAATTCCCTAGCCAACATTGAATGAACTTCAATTCCCAGAATTCCCTTCGAAAAATTGAGTGGACTTCAACTCCCAGAATTCCCTAGAAAAAATTGAATGGACTTCAACTCCCAGAATTCCCTAGGAAAAATTGAATGGACTTCAACTCCCAGAATACCCTAGCCAAAATTGAGTGGATTTCAACTCCCAGAATTCCCTAGAAAAAAAATTGAGTGGACTTCAACTCCCAGAATTCCCTAACCAACATTGACTGGACTTCAATTCCCAGAATGCATCACCCAGCATGCTGCGAGTTGAAGTCCACACGCCTTAAAAGTGGCCAAAATTGAGACATATTGGTTTAGAATCCATGCCTTCCTCGCTTCTCCATCAAAGCAGAAGTTCCTGAAAAATTCTGGGACTTGAAGTCCATTCTTCTCAGCAAGAGAATTCTGGGAATTGAAGTCAACACTCACACACACACACAGACACACACACACACAAACACCTTAAAAGCCTTGTCGAGGGTCCCGGGCTAAACCTCAGAACATTTTCACACCACACTTCAGATAGACCTGTTGACCCTCCTTGATTGACGTCAATCTTGAAGGACGTCAACATGGGTTTCCATCAAACTCCACTCCGTCCAAAGGCCACATTTTTCGGCCGACGGACAAGGGAACGGGAGGAAGACGGACAGATCGGGCTTCCCAGTTTCTGCTTCACGCATGCGACACATCACACACGCCCCCAGCAGCGACATGCACATGAGGAAGCGGCTTCGGAGCGGATGGAGAACGTCAACCCAACGTCTTACCTGGTCGGTTGCCCTCGAGTCCGTGATCTCCATTCTCCATCACGGCTGCTGGTCCAGTTGCAGAAGGACCTAGAAGAGAGACCGCCACATTAGTTGGGGGGGGGGTCCTTGGGACCTGGGGGACCCCAATCTTTTACCCCCAAAAGACCTTCTTGGATCAGCTGAAGGTCCACCCGTCTCCTCGGATGGCCCGACAGCCATCTTCCTCCTCCGGGAGGGCCTGTCAATCATCTGTCTTAATCTACCGCGCTAAAATCTCTCTAAATAACCTTCTGGAGGAGGATCCAGGGTCCATGATACTGGTAGTCCTCGCTTTACGACCCCCCGTTTCCGTCGCTCAGGGAGTTACGCCCCGTTTGACGACAGGGTGAAGTGAATCCCTGCCCTCTTTGCGTTAGGAACCCGGTCGTGAAGTGGAACCGGCATCCCCCCTCCCTCGTCCGAAGGTCGCAAAAGGGGATCGGCGGATCCCAGCACGCGGCGGCCGTAGTGACTACGAGTCCATTGCTAAACACCCGCATTTGGATCCCGGGGATGCGGCGACATTGTGGGAAAACGGGTCGTCGGTCGCTTTTTCTTTCCCCCAGGGGCGTCGCAACTGGGAACTGACGCTAAGCGAACCGTCGTTAACGCGAGGACTTCCTGAAAAACTTTGATTCAGGCAAGTTAAACGGAGGAGGAGGAGGGGAGGGGACCCCGAAATTAAAGAGTTTTGGTGACTTCAAGCATCCTGCATCCTTTTTTTCTCCCCTCGGTGGTGGCCATCTGGGTAAGTTCTCTTTGTCATCTTGGTTTAAAGTTGGTTTTTCTTGTCAAGGTTTCCTGAGGAGGAGGAGGAGGAGGAGGAGGAGGAGGAGGAGGAGGAGGAGGAGGAGGAGGAGGAGGAGGAGGAGGAGGAGGAAGACTGCAGGGTCCTTGGTGCTCTCTGAGCTAGGTAATTTCCTTGTGGACGTTTCATGACCCAACTAGGGAACATCATCAGTGCTGGAAGGGGAGAGGAGGAGGAGGAGGAGGAGGAGGAGGAGGAGGAGGAGGAAAGAGACTATGAGGTCCTTGATGCTCTCTAAGCTTGGTGGATTTCGTGCAGACATCTCATTACCAAACTAGCTAACGTCATCAGGGCTAGAACGATGATATATAAGCAACTCCCTTCTCTTCTAGAGCTGAGGACGTTACCTAGCTGGGTCCCGAAACGTCTGCAAGAAGAACCCCGAACCTCACAACCCACCCAGGAACCCACATTTTGTCTTTTATGCCCCCCTTGCTGGAGCTGGGGCTCTGTGTATCCCTGCGGTAAGCTCCCCAGAATTGCGTTGACTTCCAAGCTGCCGTTGTGGAACCCTGTTCAAAGACAACCTGAGAAACCCATCCAGAAGACGACAAATGGATTGTCAACGGCACTCCGAGGCTCCCGCTTTTGTCGCCGGTCGGTTGGGCCGATCCGGCATTGACAACCTCCCTGACTGGCTTGCCAAATTTTGATAGAATCGATCAGCTTTCTGGAGGTTTTCTCGCATGGCTCTCTCCAACATCGGATTTTGATCTTTTCCATCATATCTCTCTCTCTCTCTCTCTCTCTCTCTCTCACACACACACACATACACACACACACACAAAAGAGGCTTAACCGAGTTTAGCCAGCAGCCTTTGCGACGTGGCGGGAGACATCCCGGTTTGAGACGTTTGGCCTAATCCTCTTAGTGGGTCCGTTATGTAATCCTGAGTGGGGGGGGGGAGGAGGGAGTTGAGGATCGTGTAGGCGGAACTTTCCGGGGCCCTTCTGCTCAGCGAGCGGAGTTCAGAAGACCCAGATGACCTGAGTCCGGGCGTTTTCGCACAGGGACGTTGTGGAGGTTGGTTGTGGTGGTGCCGAAGAGTGAATGAAATCAGAAGGGGAGTGTGTGGATTCCAGCCAATTTGTTTAAAGGGGAAGCCCTGATGATGTTACCTAGTTGGGTCACGAGACGTCTGCGAGGAAACCACCAAGATGAGAGCGCACCAAGGTCCTTCCTCCTCCTCCTCTTGCTCCCTCTCTCCTCCACAAGCCCCGCACCATTCTCATACTGATGATGCTACCTAATTGGGTCATGAAACGTCTGCAAGTAACCACCCAGCTCAGCAAGCATTCGTCTCCCAGAATCCCCCAGCCATCCTGCTTTAAGAGGGGGGGACTTCCACTCCCAGAATCCCCCAGCTGGCCTGCTTTATGAGGGAGAAATTCCACTCCCAGAATCCCCCAGCCGGCCTGCTTTAAGAGGGGGGGACTTCCACTCCCACAATCCCCCAGCCGGCATGCTTTATAAGGGAGGATTTCTACTCCCTTTCATTTTTAAGTCAGTTTTAACATTTGACGTTGAGATATTATCCAATAAATAAATAAATAAAATAATTATATATTATATTATCTTATGTTATGTTATATTATGTTATGTTGTTATATATTATATTATATTATATTATATATTATATTATATTATATTATATTATATTATATTATATTATATTATACTATTATTACATTACATTAAATAATAAAATAAAATAATTATAGCAACGATGGAAACTAATCAAGGAGAGAAGCAACCTAGAACTAAGGAGAAACTTCCTGACAGTGAGAACAATTCACCCGTGGAACCACCTGCCTCCAGAAGCGGTGAATGCTCCAACACTGGAAGTTTTTAAGAAGAGACTGGACAGCCATTTGTTTGAAATGGTATAGGGTTTCCTGCCTGAGCAGGGGGTTGGACTAGATGACCTCCAAGGTCCCTTCCAACTGTTATTCTACAATTCTGTAAGGGTCTCCTGCACGAGCAGCGGGGTTGGACTAGATGACCTCCAAGGTACCTTCCAACTGTTATTCTACAATTCTGTAAGGGTCTCCTGCACGAGCAGCGGGGTTGGACTAGATGACCTCCAAGGTACCTTCCAACTGTTATTCTACAATTCTGTAAGGGTCTCCTGCCTGAGCATGGGGTTGGACTAGATGACCTCGAAGGTCCCTTCCAACTTAATTATTATTGTTGTTGTTGTTTTGTTGTTCCTGTTGCTGTTGTTTTGTTGTTCTTATTACTGTTATATTAAATAATAAAATAAATTCAAATAAAATAAAATACTGAGATATATAATAAAATTAAATAATAAAATTAAATTATATTAAATAACAAAATTAAATAATAAAAGTAATAAAAAATAAAATAAATTCGAGTAAAATTAAATAATAAAATAAAAAGAGCTTATCTCATAAAATGAAATAATAAAAGTAAATTATGTCCCCCAATAATAAAATGAAATAAAACAAGCATAAAAAATAAAATAAAATAAAATAAATTCGCATAAAAGGAAATAATAACGTAAAAAAGAGCTTCTCTCATAAAATGAAATAATAAAACTAAATTACGTCCCCAATAATAAAATCAAATAATAAAAACAAGCATAAATAAAAAATAAAATAAAATAAATTCAAATAAAATGAAATAATAACGTAAAAAAGAGCTTCTCTTAAAATGAAATAATAAAAGTAAATTACGTCCCCTAATAATAAAATGAAATAAAACAAGCATAAATAAAAAATAAAATAAAATAAATTCGAATAAAATGAAATAACGTAAAAAAGAGCTTCTCTCATAAAATGAAATAAAAGTAAATTACGTCCCCCAATAATAAAATGAAATAAAACAAGCATAAAAAGTAAAATAAAATAAAATAAATTCGCATAAAAGGAAATAATAACGTAAAAAAGAGCTTCTCTCATAAAATGAAATAATAAAAGTAAATTATGTCCCCTAATAATAAAATGAAATAGTAAAAAGAAGAACAGGAAACAAAAAAATAAAGTAAAATAAATTCAAATAACATAAAATGAAATAATAAAATAATAAGGCATTATCTCATAAAATGAAATAACAAAATAAAATTATGTCCCCTAATAATAAAATGAAATAATAAAAAACAAGCATAAATAAAATAAATTCGAATAAAATGAAATAACATAAAAAAGAGCTTCTCGCATAAAGTGAAATAATAAAAGGAAATGATGTCCCCTAATAATAAAATGAAATAATAAAAAACAAGCATAAAAATAAAATAAAATAAAATAAATTCGCATAAAAGGAAATAATAACGTAAAAAAGAGCTTCTCTCATAAAGTGAAATAATAAAAGGAAATGATGTCCCCTAATAATAAAATGAAATAATAAAAAACAAGCATAAAAATAAAATAAAATAAAATAAATTCGCACAAAAGGAAATAACAACATAAAAAAGAGCTTATAAAAGGAAATAATAAAAAATTAAATCCTGCTCCCTAACAATAAAATGAAATAATTAAAAACAAGAACAGGAAATCCAAAAAAAAAAAAAGTAAAATAAATTCAAATAACAGAAAAGGAAATAATAAAATAATCGGGTATTATCTCGTAGAAGTGAATCATAAAATTAAATTATATGAGGTAATAAAACGAAATAATAAATCAGGAAAAAAAACAAAACAGAAGCCCTGGGAAAAAGCTGGGCTAAAACAAACAAAAAAAACAAAACGCCCCAATTATCGCCTCTAATATTCCGAAAGCCTTTCGGGAAGCGGAGCGGAACTAAATACATGGAACTTTTTCGTTTTTCTTTCTTTGCTAAATTACCACCCGATTAGGAGCCGGGCAGATAATTACACGCCCCGTGGAAATGAATTTTTTCTTTCTTTTCCTCTCAAAGCTGAGGAGACAGCGCCTCCCGGAGAAAGAAGGCCCGCTGCATCCAAATTAAAGGAATAAAAATAATAATCTAGGATTTCAAAAAGAATGAGATCACCGGCCAAAGCCAGTGGCAGGCAGCTCTCCGTGCCGAAGGCTCTTGCCAGCCCTCTTGCACCGTCCGAGGAAATCAGATAAGAGTGCGACGGTCAGGGGCGGAACGGATTCAGAGCAAGCCAGAAATCCAAAGCAAAACAAGTGTGTGTGTTTGTGTCTGTCTGTGTATGTATGTATGTATATATGTATATGTATGTATTTGTTTTCTGAGGTTTTCGCGGGTGTTTGTATGTAGGTCTTTGGTTCTTCGGGTTTTCTCCCACGTAGAATTTGAAGTGTCTTGGCGACGTTTCGACGAAGTCCCATTCGTCATCTTCAGGCTGGTGCTTTTGGCTTCGTGCTTCTAGGATGTTCTTCACATTGCTCCTAGAAGCACGAAGCCGAAAGCACCAGCCTAAAGATGACGAATGAGACTTCGTCGAAACGTCGCCAAGACACTTCAAATTCTATGTGGGAGAAAACCCGAAGAACCAAAGACCTACATACAAACACCTGCGAAAACCTCAGAAAACGTATATGTATGTATGTGTATACACACATACACAAACACGCACATGAATGAAGGAAACAAGAGGAGAAGGAAAGAAGACAAGAAGGAAAGAAGAAGAAATGAAGAAAAGACAAGAACAAGAAACGAAGAAGGAAAGAAGTAGAAAAGAAGAAAAGAAGAAGAAAGAAGGAAAGAAAAGAAGGAAGAAGAAAAGAAGAGAAGGAAAGAAGTAGAGAAGTAGAAAAGAAGAAGGAAAGAAAAGAAGAAAGAAAGAAGAAAAGAAGGAAAGAAGGAAAGAAAGGAAGAAAAGGAAAGGAGAAGGAAAGAAGAAAACAAGAGAAGAAATGAAGAAGCATGAAAGAAGAAAAAGAAAAGAAAAAAGAAAAGGAAAGGAGAAAAGAAGAAGAAACGAAGAACAAGAAGGAAAGAAGAAAAGGAGAAGGAAAGAAGAGAAGAAACGAAGAAGAAAAGATGAGAAGAAGAAACGAAGAAGGAAAGAAGAAAATAATAATAATAATAATGATAAAGTTGGAAGGGACCCTGGAGGTCATCTAGTCCAATCCCCTGCTCAGGCAGGAAACCCTACCTACGCCATTTCAGACAAACGGCTGTTCGGTCTCTTCTTCAAAATTGAACTGCTGCGATTCAGTTAGCGACCAGGGCAAGTGAGGTCGTAAAACGGGGCCAAGCTCCCCGATTAGCCACAGAAATCTCAAGCAAAGTCAACCGGGGGGGGGAACCCGGTTTTGCCGATTATCTTAATGACCCAAAACAACCTGTCGTAAGTTGGGGCAAAAACTCCTGCTTAGCCACGGAAACGGAGGGGAGGGGCTCAATTTTGGTTGTTAAGTCAAGGACAACTGCTCGGCCCAGGCCGACGAGAACGGAGCCTGACTTCTCAACGTCAACCTTATCCCACTTTATGCCCAACCCAACTCCCGGCCGCGTGGCAACACTCACGCTCCCGAGGAAGGTTCTCGGCCCGCGGTTTGGCTTTCGCGTCCTGGTTCTCGGCCTTCGGACCGCCGCCGCCACCGTCCTCGTCGTCCAGGAGCGGGACATAATCTGTCTTGCCCACCTTCTCCCCGATCACGTCGTCAAACTTCTCGGCCTCCAGGCTGGCTATGAAATCCCGCTTCACCTCCTCCTCAATTTGCGGCGGGGGCTCGGTCAGCGCATCGGCCAGGCTGAGGTTCTGCTCCATGTCCGCCATTCCACCGGCGCCCTTCCCGAGGTTCGCGCTGGGAAAGGGGAGAGGAAAGGGCGGGGCGGAAGAACGAGAAGGATATCAAGCGTCTTTCTCCACCGCCACAATCGGCATTCAAAACTTTACGTTGTTCTTAAAGAACTAGTAGGTTTTCGGGCGCCAAAAAAGACCAGATACACTGGTGAATTAAACTGGTTTCTCGCTGAAATCCTACGGAAGGAATCTTTCAACTCAATTGGTCTACTGCTCAAAGCCTCCAGAGAGGAATCTTTCAACAGGTTTATTGCTGAAAGCCTGCGTACGGGAAGCTTTCAACTAAACTGGTTTATTGCTGAAAGCTTGTGCACAGGAAGCTTTCAACTAAACGGGTTTATTGCTGAAAGCCTGCGCACGGGAAGCTTTCAACTAAACTGGTTTATTGCTGAAAGCCTGCGCAAGGGAAGCTTTCAACTAAACTGATTTATTGCTGAAAGCCTGTGCATGGGAAGCTTTCAACTAAACGGGTTTATTGCTGAAAGCCTGTGCACAGGAAGCTTTCAACTAAGCGGGTTTATTGCTGAAAGCCTGTGCATGGGAAGCTTTCAACTAAACTGGTTTATTGCTGAAAGCTTGTGCAAAGGAAGCTTTCAACTCAACTGATCTACAGCTAAAAGCCTATGCAGCAGAATCTTTCAACATAACTAATTCATTGCTGAAAGCCTGCGCACGGGAAGCTTTCAACTAAACTGGTTTATTAATGAAAGCTTGTGCACAGGAAACTTTCAACTAAACTGGTTTATTGCTGAAAGCCTGCACAAGGGAAGCTTTCAACTAAACTGGTTTATTGCTGAAAGCCTGCCCACGGGAAGCTTTCAACTAAACTGGTTTATTGCTGAAAGCCTGTGCACAGGAAGCTTTCAACTAAACGGGTTTATTGCTGAAAGCCAGTGCATGGGAAGCTTTCAGCTAAACTGGTTTATTGCTGAAAGCTTGTGCAAAGGAAGCTTTCAACTAAACTGATCTACGGTTAAAAGCCTATTCAGCAGAATCTTTCAACTGAACTGATTCATTGCTGAAAGCCTGCGCACGGGAAGCTTTCAACTAAACTGGTTTATTGCTGAAAGCCTGCACAAGGGAAGCTTTCAACTAAACTGGTTTATTGCTGAAAGCCTGCGCACGGGAAGCTTTCAACTAAACTGGTTTATTAATGAAAGCCTGTGAACGGGAAGCTTTCAAATAAACTGGTTTATTGCTGAAAGCCTGTGCACAGGAAGCTTTCAATTAAACGGGTTTATTGCTGAAAGCCTGTGCATGGGAAGCTTTCAACTAAACTGGTTTATTGCTGAAAGCTTGTGCAAAGGAAGCTTTCAACTAAACTGATCTACGGCTAAAAGCCTATGCAGCAGAATCTTTCAACATAACTGATTCATTGCTGAAAGCCTGCGCATGGGAAGCTTTCAACTAAACTGGTTTATTGCTGAAAGCCTGCACAAGGGAAGCTTTCAACTAAACTGGTTTATTGCTGAAAGCCTGCGCACGGGAAGCTTTCAACTAAACTGGTTTATTAATGAAAGCCTGTGAACGGGAAGCTTTCAAATAAACTGGTTTATTGCTGAAAGCCTGTGCACAGGAAGCTTTCAATTAAACGGGTTTATTGCTGAAAGCCTGTGCATGGGAAGCTTTCAACTAAACTGGTTTATTGCTGAAAGCTTGTGCAAAGGAAGCTTTCAACTAAACTGATCTACGGCTAAAAGCCTATGCAGCAGAATCTTTCAACATAACTGATTCATTGCTGAAAGCCTGCGCACGGGAAGCTTTCAACTAAACTGGTTTATTGCTGAAAGCTTGTGCACAGGAAGCTTTCAACTAAACTGGTTTATTGCTGAAAGCCTGTGCACAGGAAGCTTTCAACTAAACGGGTTTATTGCTGAAAGCCAGTGCATGGGAAGCTTTCAGCTAAACTGGTTTATTGCTGAAAGCTTGTGCAAAGGAAGCTTTCAACTAAACTGATCTACGGTTAAAAGCCTATTCAGCAGAATCTTTCAACTGAACTGATTCATTGCTGAAAGCCTGCGCACGGGAAGCTTTCAACTAAATGGGTTTATTGCTGAAAGCCTGTGCACAGAAATCTTTCAACTAAACTAGTTTACTGCTTAAAGCTTGTTGCACAGGAATCTTTCAACTTAACTGATCTATTGCTAAAAGCCTTTCCACAGGAAGCTTTTAACTAAACTGGTTTACTGCTCAAAGCCTGTGCAAAGGAATCTTCTCGGCTAAAAGTGGGCCTCTGGTTCGAGTTAAATAAGGGTCAACCGGACTCACAGAGAGTTGGAGTTAGTTCCCTCGTGACTACATAAGGATTCAACTCTTGACCCCAGGCGCTGCTACTCCTCTCACCCCAGAATTCTCCAAACCTGGTTTCCGAGCCCAGTACAGGGGACCCTTAAATTACAACCATTCATTTGGCCATCGTTCAAACTTACAACGGCCCTGACTAAAGTGACTAACAACTGGTCCTTACGCTTACCACCAACCTCAGAAAGTACCAAGGACCCACACAGTCTTCCTCCTCCTCTTCCACGTAACCGCCTCTTTCCCTTCTAGCACTGATGGTATTACCTAGTCGGGTCATGAAACGTCTTCCAGGAAACAACCAAACTCATAGCGTGCCAAGGACCACGCAGTTCTACTCTTCCTCCTCCTCCTCCTCCTCCTCCTCCCTCCTCCTCCTCCTCTTCTCTGCCAACCCCTCTTGCTTCTAGCACTGATGATGTTCTCCAGTTGGGTCACAAAACGTCTGGAAGGAAACCACCCAGCTCAGAGAGCACCAGGGACCCCATAGTCGTCTTCTTCTTCTTCTTCTTCTTCTTCTTCTTCTTCTTCTTCTTCTTCTTCTTCTTCTTCTTCTTCTTCTTCTTCTTCTTCTTCTTCTTCTTCTTCTTCTTCTTCTTCTTCTTCTTCTTCTTCTTCTTCTTCTTCTTCTTCTTCTTCTTCTTCTTCTTCTTCTTCTTCTTCTTCTTCTTCTTCTTTTCTTCTTCTTCTTCTTCTTCTCCTCCTTCTCCTTCTCCTCCTCCTCCTTTTTCTCCTTCTCCTTCTCCTTCTCCTTCCTCTTCTTCTTTCTCCTCCTCCTCATCCTCCTCTAATTCTTCTCCTCCTCCTCTTCTACCCCTCTTGATGTTCCCTAGTAGGGTCATGAAACGTCTGCAAGGAAACCACCTTGCTCAGAGAGCACCAGGGATCCCAGAGTCCTTCTTCCGCTCCTCCTCCTCCTCCCTTCTTCTTCTAGCACTGATGATGTTCCCTAGTTGGGTCATGAAATGTCTGCAAGGAAACCACCCAGCACGGAGTGCATCATGGAGTCTACAGTCCTTCCTCCTCCTCCTCCTCCTCCTCCTCCTCCTCCTCCTCTTCACAAACCCCCCTCCCTTCTAGCACTGACGATGTTCCATAGTTCGGTCATCTGACGTCTGCTACAAAGCCCTCCCGCCCCCAACTGCAAAATACCCAGGACCCCAATCATTCCTCCTCCCTCCCTCCCTCCCTCCCTTCTATCCCTGATGATGTTCCCTAGTTCGGTCACGAGACGTCCGCAAGAAGTCGTGCCCCCCTCCAAGTTCCAAGAGCACCAGGGACCCCCACCGTCCTTCTTCCTCCTCCTCCTCCTCCTCTGTCTCTACTTCCCCCTTCTCTTCCTCGTCCTCTTCCACCCCTTCCGCTTCCTCCTCCTCCTCCTCCTCCTCCATCCCTCCCTCCCTTCTAGCCCTGATGATCTTCCCTAGTTCGGTCACGAGACGTCGGCAAGAACAGGCCCTCCCCGTCCCCCATGTTCCCAGCTGAAAATCCTCTAGAAAGGTCCTGACCGTTACAACAATTCACCAGTGGAACTCCTTGCCTCCAGAAGCGGTGAACGCTCCAAGACTGGACGTTTTTAAAGAGGAGTCTGGATAGCCATTTTGTCTGACATGGTGTAGGGTTTCCCTGCCCAAGCAGGGGGGTTGGACTGAATGACCTCCAAGGCCCCTTCCAAACTTTATTATTATTATTACTATTATTATTATTATTATTATTAACAACCTGCCTCCAGAAGGGGTGAATTCTCCAACACTGGAAGTTTTTAAGAAGAGACTGGACACCCATGTGTCTAAAATTGCGTAGGGTTTCCTGCCTGAGCTGGGGGTTGGGCTAGGTGACCTCCAAAGTCCCTTCCAACTTTACTATTATTACTATTAGTATTACTATTACTATTATTAAACAACCTGTCTCCAGAAGGGGTGAATGCTCCAACACTGGAAGTTTTTAAGAAGAGACTGGACACCCATGTGTCTAAAATGATGTAGGGTTTCCTGCCTGAGCTGGGGGTTGGGCTAGATGACCTCCAAAGTCCCTTACAACTTTACTATTATTACTATTACTATTATTATTAAACAACCTGCCTCCAGAAGCAGTGAATGCTCCAACACTGGAGGTTTTAAAGAAGAAACTGGACAGCCATTTGTCTGAAATGGTATAGAGTTTCCTGCCTGACCAGGGGGGTTGGACTAGATGGCCTCCATGGTCCCTTCCAACTTTATTATTATTATTATTATTATTATTATTATTATTATTATTATTAACAACCTGCCTCCAGAAGGGGTGAATTCTCCAACACTGGAAGTTTTTAAGAAGAGACTGGACAGCCATGTGTCTAAAATGGTGTAGGGTTTCCTGCCTGAGCTGGGGGTTGGGCTAGATGACCTCCAAAGTCCCTTCCAACTTTACTATTATTACTATTACTATTACTATTACTATTATTAAACAACCTGTCTCCAGAAGGGGTGAATGCTCCAACACTGGAAGTTTTTAAGAAGAGACTGGACACCCATGTGTCTAAAATGGTGTAGGGTTTCCTGCCTGAGCTGGGGGTTGGGCTAGATGACCTCCAAAGTCCCTTCCAACTTTACTATTATTACTATTACTATTACTATTATTATTAAACAACCTGCCTCCAGAAGCAGTGAATGCTCCAACACTGGAGGTTTTAAAGAAGAAACTGGACAGCCATTTGTCTGAAATGGTATAGAGTTTCCTGCCTGAGCAGGGGGGTTGGACTAGATGGCCTCCATGGTCCCTTCCAACTTTATTATTATTATTATTATTATTATTATTATTATTATTATTATTATTATTATTATTATTATTAGTTTTCCTGCCTGAGCAGGGGGTTGGACTGGATGACCTCCAAGGCCCCTTCCAAACTGTATTATTATTATTATTATTATTATTAGTATTAGTATTATTAGTATTATTATTATTATTATTAGTTTTCCTGCCTGAGCAGGGGGTTGGACTGGATGACTTCCAAGGCCCCTTCCAAACTGTATTATTATTATTATTATTATTATTATTATTATTATTATTATTATTATTATTATTATTATTATTATTATTACTATTATTACTATTATTACTATTATTACTATTATTACTATTATTATTATCTTATTATTATTATGCGAGGCCCGCAGGAGAAGGCAGCCGAAGTCAGCCGGGAGAAGCCGGGATAAACAACCAGAAGAGAAGGAGGAGAACCAAGGAGACGAGGGTTCCCCAAGGTCTGGGGGGCTCCCCAAGGAAGAAGCAAGCGGCACGGTAACGCAGAAGCCGGCTTGGGAGGAGGGGGGGGGAAAGCAGAACCTCGAATCCAGAAATCCACGCTCCGGAGAGGGCGAACAACTCCTCGCACGAGGGGCGAAGAGGGTCGACTCTACACGGATCCCCGGTTGTGTGCCTGGTTTCGAACGCTTTGCACAGCTGCCAGGCGGCCTGGATCAGCTCAGGATCCCCAAGATCGTTTCCACAGCAGGACAGAGTCGGAAAGGGACCTCGGAGGTCATCCAGACCGGCCCCCCTGCGCCAGGTGACCCTTAGAGAATCATAGAATAAAAAAAGAGCTAGAAGGGACCTCGGAGGTCATCCGTCCGGCCCACCTGCTCCAGCAGCAGACCCTTACAGAATCGTAGCATAAAAAGAGCTGGAAGGGACCTCAGAGGTCATCCAGTCCAGCCCCCATGCACCAGCAGGAGACCCTTACAGAATCATAGGATGGCAGAGGTGGAAGGGACCCAGGATGTCATCTAGTCCAACCCCCTGCTCAGGCAGAAGACCCTTACAGAATCGTAGGATGGCAGAGCTGGAAGGGACTTCAGAGGTCATCCAGTCCAGCCCCCATGCTCCAGCAAGAGACCCTTAGAGAATCATAGAATAAAAAAAGAGCTGGAAGGGACCCTCAGAGGTCATCCAGTCCGGCCCCCCATGCTCCAGCAGGAGACACTTACAGAATCGTAGCATAAAAACAGCCTGAAGGGACCTCAGAGGTCATCCAGTCCAGCCCCCATGCTCCAGCAGGAGACCCTTACAGAATCATAGCATAAAAAGAGCTGGAAGGGACCCTGGAGGTCAATCCAGTCCAGCCCCCCTGCTCCAGCAGGGGACCCTTATGGAATCAATAGCATAACAGAGGTGGAAGGGACCTGGAGGTCATCTAGTCCAACCCCCTGCTCCAGCAGGAGAGCCCCGTATCTTTCCAGACGAAGGCCTGTCCAGCCACCACGTATTCCAGTCCCTCCGGATTTGAATCTCTCCCGCCGAAGAAACAGAAAAGACGGGACGAGATCTCGCCCCGCAGCTCGTCTTTCGGCTGACGTCCATTTCTGTCCCTAAGTGAGTCATTACGTGAGGTTTTCCCACCCACCCCCCCGTTTTAGGACACTTCCCTGGCCACCGTCGTGAAAGCGAATCCTCGCCGACGTTCATCCTCCACCCGGTCGTCAAGCGAACCTGCCTTCCCCCTTGGCTTGGCGGCTCCGACAGTCGCAAAAGGGGGACATCCCCGACCGTCGTAAATAGGAGACAGGGGCCAAGCGTGTGGTTGTATTTGGCGTATTTGTATGAGGACACGCTGCGACAGTCGCTAAGCGTGCCAAACGGTCCCTTTCTTCAATGCGATGCTGTACCAGTTCCTCAATCCCCTTTTTCCCCCCCAGCGGCGTCGTGACGTGGAACGGCCGCTAAATGAACCGTCGTAAAGTCCAGGACCTCCCTCTGTGATTTCCACCGGCAAGCAAACAGCAAGGCTGTTTCCCCCCCCCCTTCTCTCCTGTTTTAATCATATAGGCTCATTTTTCCGGAAGGAAATTGCTAGCTGCGCCCAGCCTAGACTTTTTCCGAATTTGATCCTAGCAATTAAAAAGGCCGTCGTTTTATAAGCTGGATGACAGACTGTTATTAAAAAAAAATGATGATGATTACAAAAAATAAAATTAAAAAAAAAATACCCAGAGGGAGAAAAAAAAAATGAGCTTATTATAATTCTAGTTTCTTGCTTGGATAAACCGCCCGGCCAAGGAACACAATGTAAGCAGGAATCCTAGGATGACAAGACTTGGAAGGGACCTCAGAGGTCATCCAGTCCAACCCCCTGCTCAGGCAGGAGACCCTGACAGAAGCCTATGCTGGCACAACTGGAAGGGACCTTAGAGGTCATCTAGTCCAAGGCCCAGCTCAGACAGAAGACCCTTACAGAATCATAGGATGGCAGAGGTGGAAGGGACCTCGGAGGTCATCCAGTCCAACCCCCTGCTCAGGCAGGAGACCCTTACAGAATCGTAGGCTGGCAGAGGTGGAAGGGACCTCGGAGGTCATCCAGTCCAACCCCCTGCTCAGGCAGGAGACCCTTACAGAAGCCTATGATGGCAGAGCTGGAAGGGACCTTAGAGGTCATCTAGTCCAACCCCCTGCTCAGGCAAGGAGACCCTTACAGAATCGTACGATGGCAGAGGCGGAAGGGACCTCAGAGGTCATCCAGTCCAACCCCCAGCTCAGACAGGAGACCCTTACAGAATCGTAGGCTGGCAGAGGTGGAAGGGACCTCGGAGGTCATCCAGTCCAACCCCCTGCTCAGGCAGGAGACCCTTACAGAAGCCTATGATGGCAGAGGTGGAAGGGACCTCGGAGGTCATCCAGTCCAACCCCCTGCTCAGGCAGGAGACCCTTACAGAAGCCTATGATGGCAGAGCTGGAAGGGACCTTAGAGGTCATCTAGTCCAACCCCCTGCTCAGGCAGGAGACCCTTACAGAATCGTAGGATGGCAGAGGTGGAAGGGACCTCGGAGGTCATCCAGTCCAACCCTCTAATCAAGGAGGAGACCCTTACAGAATCATAGAAGGACAGAAGCTGGAAGGGGCCTCGGAGGTCATCCAGTCCAACCCCCCAGCTCAGTGCCCCACCCCCCCTCAGCAAACCCCCTCTTCTACTTGTCCGGCTGGCAGCCAGCCCTCCACCCTCAATTTCCTTGCTGCTTCCCACATGCAAACATTGCATATATAAGTTTAGTCCTTGACTTACATCCAAAATTTGAGGCCACCATTTCGGTCGCTAAGTGAGACGGTGGGCCGTGATTCACTAAACAATGGGGCCCAGCTTACTTATCAACTGCCTCGCTTAGCACTGGAAAACGGGCCCCAATTACGCGCGTTAAGTCGAGGTCCACTGGTAGACTGCTTTGATCCCTGGAGGCTCGCCCTGTCTATTCCCTGCCTTAAGGGGGCTAAACTCACCCAGATGCCTTTCATGCTTAAGGCGGGACTAGAACTCACCGTCTCCTGGTGATTCGCCCAAACGGACGCAGATGACTTTCGTGCCTAAGGCGGGACTAGAACTCACCGTCTCCTGGTGATTGGTCCAATGTCACCCCAGATGGCTTTCATGCCTAAGGCGGGAATAGAACTCACCGTCTCCTGGTGATTGGTCAACGTCACCCAGCCCGCTTTCATGGCTGAGGCGGGACTAGAGCTCACCGTCTCCTGGTGATTAGTCCAATGTCTCCCAGATGGCTTTCGTGCCTAAGGCGGGACTAGAACTCACCGTCTCCTGGTGATTGGTCCAATGTCACCCAGATGGCTTTCGTGCCTAAGGCGGGACTAGAACTCACCGTCTCCTGGTGATTGGTCCAATGTCACCCAGATGGCTTTCGTGCCTAAGGCGGGACTAGAACTCACCGTCTCCTGGTGATTGGTCCAATGTCACCCAGATGGCTTTCATGCCTAAGGCGGGACTAGAACTTACCGTCTCCTGGTGATGGTCCAACGTCACCCAGCCCGCTTCATGGCTGAGGCGGGACTAGAACTCACCGTCTCCTGTTGATTAGTCCAATGTCACCCAGATGGCTTTCGTGCCTAAGGCGGGACTAGAACTCACCGTCTCCTGGTGATTGGTCCAATGTCACCCAGATGGCTTTCGTGCCTAAGGCGGGACTAGAACTCACCGTCTCCTGGTGATTGGTCAATGACACCCAGATGGCTTTCGTGCCTAAGGCGGGACTAGAACTCACCGTCTCCTGGTGATTGGTCCAAAGTCACCCAGATGGCTTTCGTGCCTAAGGCGGGACTAGAACTCACCGTCTCCTGGTGATTGGTCCAATGTCACCCAGATGGCTTTCGTGCCCTAAGACGGGACTAGAACTCACCGTCTCCTGGTGATTGGCCCAAAGTCACCCAGATGGCTTTTGTGCCTAAGGCGGGACTAGAACTCACCGTCTCCTGGTGATTGGCCCAAAGTCACCCAGATGACTTTCATGCCTAAGGCGGGACTAGAACTCACCGTCTCCCTGGTGATTGGTCCAATGTCACCCAGATGGCTTTCGTGCCTAAGGCGGGACTAGAACTCACCGTCTCCTGGTGATTGGTCCCAACGTCACCCCAGCCCGCTTTCATGGCTGAGGCGGGACTAGAACTCACCGTCTCCTGGTGATTGGCCCAAAGTCACCCAGATGACCTTTCATGCCTAAGGCGGGACTAGAACTCACCGTCTTCTGGTGATTGGTCCAATGTCACCCAGATGGCTTTCGTGCCTAAGGCGGGACTAGAACTCACCGTCTCCTGTTGATTGGTCCAAAGTCACCCAGATGGCTTTCGTGCCTAAGGCGGGACTAGAACTCACCGTCTCCTGGTGATTGGCCCAAACAGACCCAGATATGCTTTCCTGCCGAAGGCGGGAGTAGAACTCACCATCTCCTGGTGATTGGTCCAAAGTCACCCAGTTGACTTTCTCATGCCTAAGGCGGGACTAGAACTCACCGTCTCCTGGTGATTGTCCAATGTCACCCAGATGGCTTTCGTGCCTAAGGCGGGACTAGAACTCACTGTCTCCTGGTGATTGGTCTAACGTCACCCAGCCGGCTTTCATGGCTGAGGCGGGACTAGAACTCACCGTCTCCTGGTGATTGGCCCAAAGTTACCGAGATGCCTTTCATCCTTAAGCGGGACTAGAACTCAACCGTCTCCTGGTGATTGGCCCAAACAGACCCAGATATGCTTCCTGCCTAAGGCGGGAGTAGAACTCACCATCTCCTGGTGATTGGTCCAAAGTCACGCAACCAACTTTCATGCCTAAGGCGGGACTAGAACTCACCGTCTCTTGGTGATTGGGCCAAAGTCACCCGGCTAATTTTCATGCCTAAGGCGGAACTCGAACTCCCACCCTCCTAGCTATTGAGCCAAAGAGATTTTTCAATGAGTTAAATCCCAAGGTTTATGGGCAGCCATTGGCAGGGTGACTCCGAATGTCGGAAGAACTAGGTTATTTTTCCAATCTTTCAGGATCAGGGAGAGAAAGAAGGGGAAAAAAATATACCGCAGGCTAAATTATATAAGAAATTTATAAGAAACAAGGTTTGCACTAATCGCAAAGCGGTTTCAGGGAAAACATTACGGCTTTCCAAGGAACACGGAATTTTGACAGGCTGAAGTCCAACAGGTTTGCACGCCTATCCCAAGTCCCAAAGGGCAGGAAAACCGCCCTTTTTCCGACCGACTAAGAGACCCATCGTCCACCTCCCGGACGCGCCACAAAGCGGGGACGACAAAAAGATTTCCCAAAGCCTTGCTTCCAATTCCTCGGATTGTGCAAGCGGACCCACAACGCAACAAGGTCACAACCGAGCTTGCTAGAATCTTCCCACTGGATTCTCCGATGATGAAAAAGCAGCAACCGTCTGACATTATAAGAGCAGTGAAAAAAGTTATTTGAGACTGTTCCTCACACTTATGACTGGTCCTTCGACTTATGGCTGCTCTTTGCACTTATGACCACTCCTCACGCTCACACCTGGTCTTCACACATGATCAGTCCTTACACTTACGACCGGTCCTCGTACTTATGTCCAGTCCGTGGACTTAAGTATGGCTAGTCCTCGCATTTATGACTGATCCTCACCGTTATGACTAGTCCTCGCACTTATGACTGATCCTCACACTTATGATACTTATGACTGGTGCTCAAACTTACACCTGGTCCTCACACTTATAATCAGTCCTCACACGTATGGCTGGTCCTCATACTTATGACCGGTCCTTTGACTTATGGGTGCTCCTCGCACTTATGACTAGTCCTCACACTTATGACTGGTACTCACACTTATGAATGGTGCTCACACATCTCATCCTCACACATGATCAGTCTTTATGCTTAAAGCCGGTCCCCATATTGTGATCAGTCCTTCGAGTTATGGCTGTTCCTCAGAACTTATGACTGGTCCTCACACTTGTCACACTACGACTGGTGCTCACACTCACACCTGGTCCTCACACATGATCAGTACATATTTACGACCCGGTCCTCATACTTATGACCGGTCCTATCGACTTATGGCTGCTCCTCAGAAGTATGTAGTCCTCAAACTTATGACTGATCTTCGCACTTATAACTAGTTCTCACACTTCTCACTCATATGATATGACTGGTGTTCACACGCACACCTGTCCCTCACACTTATGATCAGTTCTTACACTTACGACCGGGCCTCGTACCTTATGACCTGAAAAGAATTCTGGGAGTTGAAGTCCACAAGCCTACATTTGTGGCCTTCCACACCCTGAATTCCGCAGCCATCTTGGCTGGCACAGGAATTCTGAGAGTTGAAATCCACAAGCCATAAATCTGTGGCCTTCTTCTCCCTGAATTCTGCAGCCATCTTGTCAGGCTGAGGAATTCTGGGAGTGGAAGTCCACAAGCCATAATTCTTTGGCCTTCTACTCCCTGAACTCCACAGCCATCTTGTCAGGATGAGGAATTCTGGGAGTGGAAGTCCACAAACCTTAAAAGTTGTGCAGTTCAACTTCCAAAATTCCACATCCTGAAGAATTCTGAGAGTTGAATTGCACAAGCCATACATTTGTGGCCTTCCACACCCTGAATTGCGCGAGCCATCTTGTCAGGTCTGAGGAATTCTGGAGTTGAAGTCCACAAGCCATAAATCTGTGGTCCCTTCCACACTCTGAATTCCGCAGCCATCTTGTCAGGCTGAGGAATTCTGGGAGTTGAAGTCCACAAGCCATAATTCTGTGGCCTTCTACTCCCTGAACTCCACAGCCATCTTCTCAGGCTGAGGAATTCTGGGAGTGGAAGTCCACAAACCTTAAAAGTTGTGGAGTTCAACTTCCACAATTCCACATCCTGAAGAATTCTGGGAGTTGAAGTCCACAAGCTACAAATCCGTGCCTTCTACTCCCTGAATTCCGCAGCCATCTTGTCAGGCTGAGGAATTCTGGGAGTTGAAGTCCACAAACTCTTCAAGTTGCCAAGGCTGCCGATCTTTTATGCTGAGCAATGGAAATTAGATCTCAATTGCGGTCGTTAAATGGAGGACTCAGGCCGGGCCAAGATGGCCGCGCTCAAGAAGCTGTGGGTCTTTCAGATGTGAGCTACTGCAAGGAACATCTTGGAAAAATCAGATTATACCACCGAGGGAGAAAGACCGCCATTTCCTCCTATGGAATTTCCTTGGCTTCCTTCGCCTCCTCCGGATCTCGGAGAGGCCACAAATCCCTTAAAGGAATATTCCTGCATCTTCTGGCAAAGGGCCCAATTGTGTGGACTCCGTTCCGCCTCAAAAAAAAATGAGCTAATTCCCCCGCCTGTCCTTCCTTCTCCCCCCCCCCACCAGGACTTTTCCGGAGCCGAGGAAAACTCCACGGCCAACTTTGCCAAAGTTGTAATCTAAAGCCACGAAGCAACCTGGACTGGATTCCCCCCCCCCGATCAATCCACCTTCTTAAATTCATGAAATATCGAGATCAATTCATACACCAAAGCCGCCATCCGGGCTGCCGCTTCCTTGCCAGCTTTAAGCCAGGATCGAACTGAGATTACGTCGCGTGGCGTCGCGTGCATTTAAGCCCCACGGAAGTCAAAAAGCTGCATTGGGGGGTTAAGGACCAGGGTATATATACGATCGTTTTAAGGTTTAAAGTCTTTTCTTTCAAAGGTTTAATTTTATTTTTCTTTCCAAAAAAAAAAAAGAAGAAGAAGAGAGAGAGAGTGTGTGTGTAATGCTTTTCACACAAATCTGGGATAATAAATTCCAAAATGAGTTCATGTGGACTAGTGAACTGCCATTTTCGGTGCCTTCAAGGGGATTGAGAACAAAATTGGGGGGGGAGGGAAAATAATAACGGAAGAGATTTTTTTGCAGCTCTGGATGAAATGTGGGGTCCTTGGCGACCTCCGATCTTGCAGACATCTCATGACCCAATTAGGGAACATTATCAGTTGCATAAGGAGAGAGGAGGAGAAGGAGAAAGGAGGACGAGCAGGAGGGACAGGGGCAAGAGGAGGACTGTGTGGGTCCTTGGTGCTCTCTGTGCTGGGTGCTTCCTCCTCGCTTCTAGCACT
>JARGCV010000145.1:0-10000 GCA_034064705.1 Bothrops alternatus
TATGAGGGATGTAGTTTGTTACATACAGAATGCAGTAAAAAATCAGTTGAGAAATAACCTTATCAAAATGGATAAAATCATATATAGAGTAGAAATAGACAGGAGAAATTTGAAGAGATCAAGAAAAAGAAAGTACTTCTCACCGTGTGTAATCAATTCTGTGGAATTGATTATCACAAAACAAGTTAGATGGCCACTAACTTGAATGCCTTTAAAAGGGATTGGATAGATTCATGGAATGTTAGCTAAAAACTAGAAAGTTGGAAGACCCAATTTATCTCTGCGTTGGGAGCAGTTTGATTCCAAATACCAATTTTAGGTGAACCGTAGTGGGGTAAATGTAAATTCTCCGTCTCCTACTTGAGAGCACCCTAGAGGTGTTTCATTAACCACTCTAAGAAACAAAACGTTGCATTAGAATGGATCTTATCCTGCTCTAGCAAGACTATGCTTGTGCTTATCCAATCTACAGGGCTTATTAAAATTATGAAAATGCTGGTGATTTTGGGGTGGTCTTTCTCACCTCAAGGGTTGTTGTGGGAAAAATAAGAAGAAAGAATATTGGGTATGTTTGCCATCTTGAGTTATACATGAAAAGGTAGGATCAAAATGATGATGATGATGATGATTCTATTTTTCTTTTAGACATGTCTCAGACCCTACAGACAAATGGCACACAACCATTGAGCAAAACATGAAACTCAGCTTACATGAACTTGAAAGAACACCTCAGGTACTTTCTCCTCCATCTTTGCATAGTGGTAACAGTTTGTATCATTGTATTGTTTTAGTGTGAATGTGATCTTCCACACCACAAATTTGTACAGAAGAAATTACCATGTTTCCCCAAAAACAAGACAACCCAGAAAATAAGCCCTACCATGATTTTTTAGCCTGTGCCTAACATAACCCCTACCCCAAAACACTCCCTAGTTAAGAGCCCACCGACTCCATCCCACCGTCTGGTTTCTCACAGTTGCAACGGGGCAGGAGAGCGTGTGTCGTCGCTCTGGTGCCGCCGCCACAAGGTGAGGCGAGGTGGGAAGGGGTGGAGCTAGACAAAATGACAGGGTAAGGAAACAAGTAATAGAATTGCCAATCCAGCTTTTGCTTTCTCCATGCCTGACTGAATTACCAGCCAAGTTCTCCCCACAATATAGAGAATGGTTTTGCACCTGTCAACACAGTTGGTTTCTCCACTCATCACCCACTAGCTGATCCTTAAAGAGACAAGCATGTATATAACACAAAGCCCTATCTCTCTCATTTCAAAGATCTTGGGTCAACAGTACGGGAAAAAATTAAAGCTAAAATATATTTAAAATTCCAGGGTGGTTATCAACGATGGAGGCATTTATACATCCAAACTTGGTAGACTTTGAAAAAATATGGACATGTAAAGATATTCTAGATATTTATTTTTTTTTTTTTTACATTCAGAAAACTTTTATTCCTTTGACAGTTACAGAACTGTCCTTTCCCTACCCATCCCCCTGCAGTTTTCAGCATTACAGATAGCGTCACCGCAGACAGTCCTAACCTAGCGGGCAGGGGTTCCCGTGGGTTTTACGTTCACACACTGCAGAACAAGATGCATTTGAAAACAAAGTCTTAAGTGATTCGCTTATTGCATCTACTCATTTTAGATGTAATTGTTATTGTAGAAATTGTATTGCTAAGATAAATCACATTAAAATTGTTAAAAAGCCACCGTAAACTGCTCCTCCCTTCCCTAAAATAATGGAATCTATTATCTGAAATTTGAGGAGCTGGAAGATCTCCCCCACCCACATTCCATTTAGCAACAAAAATTCAAAACTGATCAGCGTTTTAAATATCTACTGAGAATAGGATTACAACAATACCAAAGTTTGTCTACATTTGGGGTTCTGACTGCATAGCAAACATGCTGCAAGATTTTGAATATGCTTCAAGCAGCAGTTTGTCTGTCCTAGTGAAATTGCTCCCAAGCACGCAGTCTTGAGGATCTGCCCTGGCATTTTTTTTTAAAAAACCCACTGAGTTCCAGCCTGGAAGTTTTCCTATCTTGACAGGCAAAACTAATCTCTCAGTAGAATTCACAAGGAAAAAAACTACCATCGTTCATAGCTATTAAAAGAAAATAGACTTCTACATCCCATGCAAGATCCATGGGTGTGAAAAGTGGTTTGCGTAGAATCTGAATCATTTTTGCCCCACTGCGTCACATGAGAGTTGCTGAGCAGGCTATCCCAGGGCAGGGGCTCCCGGTCTCTAAGCTCAATAAGTGGGACTCTTCTTGAGGTAGCCGCCTCCAAGGGGAAGGAAGGGCCGTTCCTCACATTCTGCTTCTCTGGACGGAAGGAACAGGGAATTGAACCAAGGATAGAGCCGAGTTAGGGTCATGCATGGAGTTAGTGGTCCAAAGGAGGGTAACACTGATGTCTGCAAGTTGGCATGTTGCCACACACAGCTTCCAGGGTGCACAGGAGGTTTGCTGCCGAGTCCAGCTGGCTCACTTGGCCCTCTGGGCCGGTGGGCTGCCAGAGACCTGAAGCTCTCTGATAGCCACCACCAGATTCTGGTGCCATTTGGCAAAATCCTCCTGGTCGCAAGACATCAATAGTAACTTTTTTTGTGGGAAGGAGAGACTGAGCAGCCCTCCTTGGCTCTGGGTGTGACCAAAGACCTTCTCCACCACGCAGTGACTGAGAGGGTAAACGGCCTGGCAAGCAAACTTGTGTGAATTCCAAGGATGGAGTGGGTGGCAAGGCTTGGCCAACAACAAGATATCAGAGAAAAGGAAGCACCTCCTGCGCTGCATCTCCTTCCCCTTGGAGGGGACCTCCATCAGCCAACCTTCCTGGAGATACCACCGCCCTGGAGCCAGCACTTGGGTCTTCCGTCCCTTCAGCTGTTTCTGAATCTGTCTCATCTCCTCCAGGTTCTGACGGACACGAGCAATTTCCTGGACTCGGTGCAAGACCTCCAAGACAGACTTTAGGGCCCCTTGGAGCTGGTCAAATCCAGTGCTCTCCGGGGAGTCTGCTCCACCAAATCTTGCAGCAAGTGCCTGTACTGATGGAGCCTTTGCAGGGGCAGTGGCAGCAGCTCTTCCAGACGGCAACCTTTAAGCTCTGGGCGGGATTCCTGAAGCTTCTTGAAGCGGGAAAAAGCTTTGTTCTTCCTTATCAGTTTCTTCAGGATGTTCTGGGCCGCTTCCAGATTCTCTGCATAATGGACATAGAACACCAGCTGGTGGCAGAAACTCTCAAGTCCTAATGCAAAATGGCCCCTGGCCAGGTGGAAAAGCAGCGTCCGTCGCGACCCCTTCCAGCTGCTCCAAGTATCGCCCTTCGGTCCGGAGCAGCTCCTCCGCTCGGCCGCGGCGCTGAAGCTCCGGCGAGGAGCCGCGGCTGAGCCCGGGAGGGCCCGGAACGGCGGCGCTCATCTCCGCGAAGGAGGTTCCGTCGCGGGTTCGGCTTTGGACCCGCCGGGAGCCCAGCGGAGGGATAGAGAACCCGCGCTTACGTCGCCGCCCTTTTCGGCCAAGGTAGCCGGGTAGCCCGGAGCAGCGCCGCCGAGGCTCCCGCCCGCGTTCAAACCTATTCTAGATATTGATGGGAAATTAAAATCTAAACAAGAATTGGAAAATCAGGGAATTAACCTGTCCTGGTGAGCACATTTACAGATACAAAGTAGACATGAAAAAGATGTAAAAATGTATGGATTTTACAAAGATCAAACTGTGTTTGATAAGATTTTGTTAACCTCAGATGAGAAATTAATCAAGAAAATGTATAACTTTTTGTTAATTTTAGATATGGAAAGTGAACAAGTGAAAGAAACAATGACAAGATGGGCAAATTTTTTTGGCTATAATATAGAATTAGAAAAATGGCAAATGTTATGGGAGAGAAACTATAAATTAACAATGTCAACTTCATACAAAGAAAATCTGTATAAAATGTTGTATAGATGGCACCTGCCACCAGCGAGATTAGCAAAAATGTTTAAAAATATGTCTGATAGATGTTGGAAATGTAAACATAAAATAGGCACGTATTATCACATTTGGTGGACATGTGGTAAGGCAAAGGCTTATTGGAGAAAGATACATATGTGGTTAGAAAAAATATTGGGTGAACAAGTGGATTTTAAACCTGAACTTTTTTTACTAGGTATTATGCCTGAAAAGATTAATAAGCAGAAATTATATTTAATCTTACACATCACTACAGCAGCGAGAATAATTTTTGCACAATACTAGAAGAATGAAGGACTGCCATCAGAGGAAGAAATAATCAGGAAAATATTGGAATGTGCAGAGATGGACAGATTAACTATGAGGTTGAAAGATAAAGAAGATACAGACTACTATCAAATTTGGAACTTATTTTATTCTTGGCTGGAGAAAAGAATGGAGGATTAGGAATTGAACATGTATTAGCATAGCAAACTCCAGACAACTTGTAGATTGGAAAAATTAACTCACAATTTCCCAGATTCAGAATGTATAAGTGATGTGCATCAGATGGGCAGTTATATAAATTTAATAAATATATGCATACATACCTTCCCTAATCTGAGTAATTTGTCTCTGGCATCAGAATTGTGCCTCAATGCCTGTTTGAATATTAGTATTTACTTGACTTTTATTATGTCTCTGTTACTTTCTTTGCTTCTATTGAGCTTCAGCTTTTGAGTCTGATATGGCTCAAACTATATTACATTTCAGGACAATCATAGAATAGCACTTTATTGTGTAAGGTAGGCGAGCTTATTAAATGCAGGCCTTTAAGCCATGTGTGTAACCTTTTATAAAGACAATGCAACACTTGAAAGAGAACATCACTTAAAATGCTAAGCAGCCTCTTACCTTGCAGCCAGGCCTCTCCTCAACGGCCCTCTTCTTCTGCGGCGTCTTCTACAGCATGGCCTGCAGTTCTCAGTCACAGGCCTTTCCAGAAGGCCTCTGCAGCCGAGAACAGAGCTATGAATTCAGTCCATAGCTGGGTTCTGCAAGACCTCTGCAGCCGCGAACCAAGGTATGGATTCAATCCATAGTTTGGTTCTCAGCTGCAGAGGCCTTCCGGAAAGGCCTGAATGCAAGATGCAGGCCGGAATGCACCTGCAGAATGAAGCTGTTCCTTTGGTCAGTAGAAGTGGACCGGCTGGGAGGGGTGTCGGTGAGTATAAAAGACAGCCCCTCAAAATGAGACCTGGTGCCTCTTTTGGAGGAAAAAAAAATAAAAAATAAGACCCGGTCTCATTTTCGGGGAAACATGGGTATTATAAATTGCCATCTCATTTTACTCTATTTTTAAGGTTGTCTATAAATGTTCTTGAAGAACAGAAATCATGGGTGGCTATAACTCAAGACTTTTAAGGGATGCATGTCCAACTGCCAAGAAGGGGGGAGGGGGAACATAAACGTGGGTTGACAGAAAATCTCCAGAGTGGACTTCAGGAATGAGTTAGCAAAACACCTCAATTCCCATTTTGTCAATGTGTACATTAGTATTTTATTTTACACATCTGTCTATAATATGCTCCAAGGGTTACAAATGTGCCCAGTGGCTCAGAAAGTATACTCATTTACTCGTTTTGCATCTCAGAATAGAATCCAACAGGTCAGCAGTGCTAAGCATCATGCTTGCCTCAGCGCTTAATAAATGAACAGTTTACTCTTTGCTTTCAAAGCTTTCCACAGTGTATACACTTTCAATGTGTATCTCTCTTTCCATTTCCTCAGGTTTTCAGCAAAATGTGACACCTCTCCTTCATAAAGCACCATGCTGGACGATCCAGGCGGCTATAGAAAAATGATGCCAAGAAACAGAATGAACTTCTTTTCTTTCGTAAAGTTGGCGAAAGGATCTAGCATCTTGGAAAGATTGGTATAGAACTTCAAAGCACTGATATGAACGTATGAGATTTTTCATGCTACTGCAACAAGATTGTACTGTATCTGGGTCCTGTACCCTCAAATTCAGCTTTCAGATGAGCCCTGAGTATTCTACTTTCAATAGTCACCAGAGAGGAAAGGGGCTTGGAAACAAAACCAATTCACATTATTTATTTAGCTTGTTAGTTAATTTGTTACATTTTTTAGCCATCCAACTCCAATGGATTCTTGGACCGTTTCACAATGAAGCCTGTTTCTCAATGATTTCATTTGCTCTAGCCTAAAGTACATACTGATACTTTTTGCACAGGAATCTAGGTATTTTCCCTATTCCCAACTCTCCCCCATACATATACCACGATATTTATCATGTGTTAACATACATTCTTTTTACATTCTTATCTATCAGATACTTTTAATAAAATAAAATAAATACATACACATACATTTTGGTGTTGCTCACCTTTTTCCCCTTTCATTGTATCCACACTCCTACTCTTTCTTCTCTACCTTCTTTCTCCCTTTCTTCTCTCTCTTCCTTACTTCCCTCTTCTTCCTCTCCTCTCCTCTCCTGTTTCTTTCACCACTCCCCCCCATTTCTCCCCACTTCTCCTCCTCCAACCTTCCTACTTCCTTCCCCCCTCCTTTACTCTCTTCTCTCTCTCCTCTCCTTTCTTCCCTCTCATCCCTCTTCAGATACAAGTCAGGGGTAATATCCCAGCAACTCATCTCTCTAAATTTCCCTAACTGTATTATATATAGTAACATTGATTTTCTATTATGTTAATACTTCTATTTATTTGACCTTCTCGGTATATACTTCTATAAATATTTATATGACCTCCGATTATTCAACTGTGTCGCTTGGGTCTCCCTCCTTATCTCCTCCTTTTTCTTCCATCTAAATACTTTTAATGTCAAGACAAACAATAGTGGAGATAGAGAACATCCCTGTCTTGTTCCCCTCATAATATTAATCTTCTCAGTCATATCTCCCTTTATCATTACATTTATAAATTTCTCCCCAAAATCCATAGTCTGTATTTGGCTTATCATGAATTGCTAGTTCACATTGTCAAATGCCTTCTGTGCCTCCAGGAACATCAATGTCATCTGTTTTTCCGGGTGTGTTTCATAGCATTCTAATGTGTTCAATACAATTCGCATATTGTCTCTAATCTGTCTTTTGGATAAAAAACCATTTTGATCCGATTGTATAAATTCATTTAAAAACTTTTTAAATCTTTCCGCCATTACTGATGCAAATATTTTATAGTCCACATTCAGTAGGGAAATCGGCCTGTGGTTCTTTATTTTCTGCATTTCCATTTCTTCCTTTGGTATCAGGGTAATAAGTGCTTCAGACCACGAATCTGGTATCTTAGCTTCAAAAAGAACTTCAGTATAAAGTTCCAACATTGCACTGCTTAGTGCTTCCTGCAATGTCTTGTATAGCTCTGCTGGTAATCCATCCGGTCCTGGTGTTTTTCCATTTTTTTGTCTGTTAATTGCTTCTATTAATTCCATCATTGTTATTTCCCCTTCTAATCCATTCTTCTGGTGTCAAAGCACATGTTTTTGGCCCTCTTACTTCCATATGATTTAGGGATATCTCCAGTCAATTAGCCGCATCCCCAAGAATGCTTCAGGATGTTCCTTCTCAAACTTGATCCAGGAAATTACAAGCCATGTTGTCAAGCACATACTAGGTCCTGGCTGGTAGGACTTTTTATTAAGGCTTTTAAGAGATTTTTGTAGCCACTGCAATACATTTTGCCTGGATTCTTTTGCGTTTTTTGTTTTGAGACTGTCTAAACGATGCTTAAAGACATTTTTTATTTAATTCATGTCTGTCCCAATGACGCTTCATCTTTTTAAAAGGTTCTCATGTGTTTTCTGCTGTAGTACTATCCACACTTGTTAGCCAGGGACTCATGAAGCCTCTGTTGAAGTCTCTACTGCTAGATGACCCCACCTGGTTCCTGTATATCAATGGCCAGCAGCTGTTCTTCCTCGGTGGTTTCTCTGTAGAAAAATCAAAAGGTTACATAGGAATCTGGACCAACTAAAAATATTCTTAGTTATCAGTAATGGGAACTGCTTTCATGTCAGGAAACTCTTACTCCAAACGTACACCTCTCCTTCATAAAGGACCATGCTGGATGATCCAGGTGGCTTTGGAAAAATGATACCAAGAAACAGAATGAGCTTCTTACAAATATTATTTCCTTTTTCTTTTGTAAAGTGGGTGAAAAGGTCTAGCCTCTTGGAAAGATTGGTGTGGAACTTCAAAATGCTACTACAACAAGATTATACTGTATCTGAGCCCTGTACCCCCAAATTCAGCTTTCAGATGAGCCTGAATATTCTGCTTGAGAGGAAAAGGGCTTGGAAACAAAACCAATTTACAGTATTTATTTATATAGCTAGTTAGTTAATTTATTAGCCATGAAGCCTGTTTCTAAATGGTTTCATTTTCTCTAGCCTAAAGTACATGCTGATACTTTTTGCACAGGAATCTAGGTATTTTCATCATTTGTTGTTCAACACAATTCTTGGGAAGGACAACATAGGCTCTTGTGAAATAGATACAACTCAAAGAGGATAACTGTATTCTTGCATTAAATCATAGTTTTTGAGGTGTGGACATTTCAGTTTTTCTTCCTGAAATATTGACAAAATATTCTATTTTAAAAAACACAAACTTACTGATAGCAATTAAAGACCTATCTTTTTTTCTAAAAACAACTTTATCCAAGTTGGAGATTAGTAACTTGGTCTATTAAACCAATATTTATAACGACTTAAGCTAGATCTGCAGATTCATCCAACTTACATGGCTGCCCTACATGCAATAGAGACTCCAGGTGTCTCTCTTTGCTTTCCTTCCATTTGTCTGTGTTTAATTCTTAGGGCCTGGCTGGACAAATCCCTGCAGTTTTCTTGGCAGGGGTTTTTCAGCAGTGCTTTGGCATTGCTAACTTTCTAGGGTTGAATGTGACTGGCCCAAGGTCATCTAGCTGGCTTGTGCCTGAAGTGGATGAGAACACCCGGTTTCTAACCTCATGCACTAATCATGATACCAAACTGGCTTTCTTGGGTAGATAACGTAAGTTAAAATGTATTACAAAAATACGCCACAGAAGAAAAACCTATAATGGCAACTGAGGACAAATATAAACCACAATCACTCCATCCATCCATCCATCCATCCATCCATCCATCCATCCATCCATCCATCCATCCATCCACCTAATCATCTCTGTATCTATTTAAACTTTCTATAGGGCTCAAGTGTTTTCTCCTACCTTTCTTCTCCTGCCTTCCATTGTGAAAAGTGGTTAACTAGAAAATAAAGATAAAGATTAAGGTTAGAATGCGTAATAGTTTTAACATTTTCTTTTGAAAATTAGAATGTATATTTTGAGAAACAATGTCCAGAACACCAAATAATACTATAAATGTATTTGCCCTCCAGATCCTTACGACAATTGTTGCACAGCCAGGACAATTTAAAATAACATTGGTCGCCCTTCAGGTCTCCTTCTTTTCGTTATTAAGGAGCTCATGGCAGTTTAGAGGAGACTTGGTATCCTCTTGCTTGAGATGTATGCTTTTTAGGCTGTGCTTTTCTTTAATTTACTTAAAGGAATACTAAAGTTTAAGAGCTCTTTATTTGCTGATGTGATGATTGTGTCAGAATCCAAAAGGACCCCTTTCCTGGACACCCGGTCGCTGCCCCCATCCTGCCCAATCCAGCCCCAGGCTTCTGTTCTTTGGGAAGGGCCTGGACCACGGCTGTGTCATTCAGCCTGGGCGTCTGGGAGTAGAAGGGAGCCTTTTCAAGGCTTGTACTCAATGGGATATCTGCCTCTATTCTACTTGGCTAATTTTGGGAGATCTTTGGGAAGCTCTTGGCTGCCTCACAAACTTTCTTCTGCCATGGTCGGTTGCTGCACTTTTGTGCCTTTGCTGCTTTGGGCCCTGAATGACGCAGAGAGATTTTCTTTCTTCTTCAGTCTGGAGTCAAGGCAGGTGACTTAAAGGGGTTCTCTCCCTCTTTCCAGGCAGGCAGGCAGGCAGGCAGGTAAATGGGATTTACAAAGGGAGAGA
>JARGCV010000145.1:15000-60000 GCA_034064705.1 Bothrops alternatus
GAGGCGAGGTGGGAAGGGGTGGAGCTAGACAAAATGACAGGGTAAGGAAACAAGTAATAGAATTGCCAATCCAGCTTTTGCTTTCTCCATGCCTGACTGAATTACCAGCCAAGTTCTCCCCACAATATAGAGAATGGTTTTGCACCTGTCAACACAGTTGGTTTCTCCACTCATCACCCACTAGCTGATCCTTAAAGAGACAAGCATGTATATAACACAAAGCCCTATCTCTCTCATTTCAAAGATCTTGGGTCAACAGTACGGGAAAAAATTAAAGCTAAAATATATTTAAAAATTCCAGGGTGGTTATCAACGATGGAGGCATTTATACATCCAAACTTGGTAGACTTTGAAAAAATATGGACATGTAAAGATATTCTAGATATTGATGGGAAATTAAAATCTAAACAAGAATTGGAAAATCAGGGAATTAACCTGTCCTGGTGAGCACATTTACAGATACAAAGTAGACATGAAAAAGATGTAAAAATGTATGGATTTTACAAAGATCAAACTGTGTTTGATAAGATTTTGTTAACCTCAGATGAGAAATTAATCAAGAAAATGTATAACTTTTTGTTAATTTTAGATATGGAAAGTGAACAAGTGAAAGAAACAATGACAAGATGGGCAAAATTTTTTGGCTATAATATAGAATTAGAAAAATGGCAAATGTTATGGGAGAGAAACTATAAATTAACAATGTCAACTTCATACAAAGAAAATCTGTATAAAATGTTGTATAGATGGCACCTGCCACCAGCGAGATTAGCAAAAATGTTTAAAAATGTGTCTGATAGATGTTGGAAATGTAAACATAAAATAGGCACGTATTATCACATTTGGTGGACATGTGGTAAGGCAAAGGCTTATTGGAGAAAGATACATATGTGGTTAGAAAAAATATTGGGTGAACAAGTGGATTTTAAACCTGAACTTTTTTTACTAGGTATTATGCCTGAAAAGATTAATAAGCAGAAATTATATTTAATCTTACACATCACTACAGCAGCGAGAATAATTTTTGCACAATACTAGAAGAATGAAGGACTGCCATCAGAGGAAGAAATAATCAGGAAAATATTGGAATGTGCAGAGATGGACAGATTAACTATGAGGTTGAAAGATAAAGAAGATACAGTCTACTATCAAATTTGGAACTTATTTTATTCTTGGCTGGAGAAAAGAATGGAGGATTAGGAATTGAACATGTATTAGCATAGCAAACTCCAGACAACTTGTAGATTGGAAAAATTAACTCACAATTTCCCAGATTCAGAATGTATAAGTGATGTGCATCAGATGGGCAGTTATATAAATTTAATAAATATATGCATACATACCTTCCCTAATCTGAGTAATTTGTCTCTGGCATCAGAATTGTGCCTCAATGCCTGTTTGAATATTAGTATTTACTTGACTTTTATTATGTCTCTGTTACTTTCTTTGCTTCTATTGAGCTTCAGCTTTTGAGTCTGATATGGCTCAAACTATATTACATTTCAGGACAATCATAGAATAGCACTTTATTGTGTAAGGTAGGCGAGCTTATTAAATGCAGGCCTTTAAGCCATGTGTGTAACCTTTTATAAAGACAATGCAACACTTGAAAGAGAACATCACTTAAAATGCTAAGCAGCCTCTTACCTTGCAGCCAGGCCTCTCCTCAACGGCCCTCTTCTTCTGCGGCGTCTTCTACAGCATGGCCTGCAGTTCTCAGTCACAGGCCTTTCCAGAAGGCCTCTGCAGCCGAGAACAGAGCTATGAATTCAGTCCATAGCTGGGTTCTGCAAGACCTCTGCAGCCGCGAACCAAGGTATGGATTCAATCCATAGCTTGGTTCTCAGCTGCAGAGGCCTTCCGGAAAGGCCTGAATGCAAGATGCAGGCCGGAATGCACCTGCAGAATGAAGCTGTTCCTTTGGTCAGTAGAAGTGGACCGGCTGGGAGGGGTGTCGGTGAGTATAAAAGACAGCCCCTCAAAATGAGACCTGGTGCCTCTTTTGGAGGCAAAAAAAATAAAAAATAAGACCCGGTCTCATTTTCGGGGAAACATGGGTATTATAAATTGCCATCTCATTTTACTCTATTTTTAAGGTTGTCTATAAATGTTCTTTTTTTTTAAATTTTTTTTAATAAAAAATTCCTTTATTAAAACAATCAGCATTGTACACAAAATCTTGAGAAGCGATCATCGTAGAACATAACATACAACAATAGGGATACATTCTTCACTCCTCATTTCAAGCCTCTACTATACACCTGCTACATTTTTTGACCTGTGTGGTCCCTAATACTAGATCCTGAGGTAGTAATTCAATAACCTGAGGTAGATATTCAGTCTGCTTTTTCAATATTAAAAATGTTCAACATTAGCCATAAGATCTTATTAATAAACAATCACCACTTATAACACTAAGTATTAATCTTTGTAAACGTCTGGTTTGGTAAATATTAGAGCATATACATTCAACATTAAATGTTAGTTTTTTGTAAACATTTGATTTGTTATACTTTCTTCCCTCCTCACGTCGAGCCTTAGCTAAACGCCAGATGCATTTTGTTTGATTGGTGTTTCTCTTGGATATAGTCTATCCATTGTTTCCAGTCTGTCAAATATTGTTCATTGGAACGACCCTTCAAGTATGCTGATATTTTCGCCATCTCCGCCAGGTTTGATACTTTCACAGTCCATTCTTCCATAGGCGGTATTTCTGGGTTCTTCCAGTATTGTCCTCTATAAATGTTCTTGAAGAACAGAAATCATGGGTGGCTATAACTCAAGACTTTTAAGGGATGCATGTCCAACTGCCAAGAAGGGGGGAGGGGGAACATAAACGTGGGTTGACAGAAAATCTCCAGAGTGGACTTCAGGAATGAGTTAGCAAAACACCTCAATTCCCATTTTGTCAATGTGTACATTAGTATTTTATTTTACACATCTGTCTATAATATGCTCCAAGGGTTACAAATGTGCCCAGTGGCTCAGAAAGTATACTCATTTACTCGTTTTGCATCTCAGAATAGAATCCAACAGATCAGCAGTGCTAAGCATCATGCTTGCCTCAGAGCTTAATAAATGAACAGTTTACTCTTTGCTTTCAAAGCTTTCCACAGTGTATACACTTTCAATGTGTATCTCTCTTTCCATTTCCTCAGGTTTTCAGCAAAATGTGACACCTCTCCTTCATAAAGCACCATGCTGGACGATCCAGGCGGCTATAGAAAAATGATGCCAAGAAACAGAATGAACTTCTTTTCTTTCGTAAAGTTGGCGAAAGGATCTAGCATCTTGGAAAGATTGGTATAGAACTTCAAAGCACTGATATGAACGTATGAGATTTTTCATGCTACTGCAACAAGATTGTACTGTATCTGGGTCCTGTACCCTCAAATTCAGCTTTCAGATGAGCCCTGAGTATTCTACTTTCAATAGTCACCAGAGAGGAAAGGGGCTTGGAAACAAAACCAATTCACATTATTTATTTAGCTTGTTAGTTAATTTGTTACATTTTTTAGCCATCCAACTCCAATGGATTCTTGGACCGTTTCACAATGAAGCCTGTTTCTCAATGATTTCATTTGCTCTAGCCTAAAGTACATACTGATACTTTTTGCACAGGAATCTAGGTATTTTCCCTATTCCTCTGGTGTCAAATCAAATGTTTCTGGCCCTCTAACTTCCGTATGATTTACGGATATCTCCAGCCAATTATCCACATCCCCCAGGAACGCTTCAGGATGTTCCTTCTGAAACTTGATCCAGGAATTTACAAGCCATGTTATCAGCCATGGTTGGTTCTGTGTATCACCATGCTGTCAAGCTGGACACCGTGACCACGGAAACACCTCCAGGAAACACTGGATCTTTGCTTTAACAAATGGAGATGAGCAAGGTCACTTAAAGTCAGCCACAACTACCGTAGTGGGGGAAAACCTGCAGGGACACCTTTCTTCCCCGGAATTCACTGCATGCAAACAAATGCTGTGCCCTCTTCCTTTCCAGTTCCCCCTTGAAGAAAACCTGCTACCCAGAACCAGAAGCAAAGCAACTTCCTTTTTGGTTCAATATATAAGGAATAGGAAGAGAAAAAAGCAGGAATATTTAGCCCACCCTGAATATCATTATTTATACTGGCTCTTCACATTCCTGTTTTCTGTGAGAAGGAATTCCTTTGGAAACATGTATTTTTTTTCCTGCATATTTCAGAATCTTTCTTTCCTATCATCTCTTGAAGTATTTCCTCCTGCAGTCCGTGTCTAGAGGCTTCCAATCCCTCCTCCAAATTTAGATGGGAAGTTTCAGGCTCTTCCTCATGGAGGTGATTTATGGCTATTTCAAGCCACTTTTTCACATACTTTAGATGCCCCCTTGCAGGTTTTTTTTTAATTTTTCCCAACTCTCCCCCATACATATACCACGATATTTATCATGTGTTAACATACATTCTTTTTACATTCTTATCTATCAGATACTTTTAATAAAATAAAATAAATACATACACATACGGTACATTTTGGTGTTGCTCACCTTTTTCCCCTTTCATTGTATCCACACTCCTACTCTTTCTTCTCTACCTTCTTTCTCCCTTTCTTCTCTCTCTTCCTTACTTCCCTCTTCTTCCTCTCCTCTCCTCTCCTGTTTCTTTCACCACTCCCCCCCATTTCTCCCCACTTCTCCTCCTCCAACCTTCCTACTTCCTTCCCCCCTCCTTTACTCTCTTCTCTCTCTCCTCTCCTTTCTTCCCTCTCATCCCTCTTCAGATACAAGTCAGGGGTAATATCCCAGCAACTCATCTCTCTAAATTTCCCTAACTGTATTATATATAGTAACATTGATTTTCTATTACATTAATACTTCTATTTATTTGACCTTCTCGGTATATACTTCTATAAATATTTATATGACCTCCGATTATTCAACTGTGTCGCTTGGGTCTCCCTCCTTATCTCCTCCTTTTTCTTCCATCTAAATACTTTTAATGTCAAGACAAACAATAGTGGAGATAGAGAACATCCCTGTCTTGTTCCCCTCATAATATTAATCTTCTCAGTCATATCTCCCTTTATCATTACATTTATAAATTTCTCCCCAAAATCCATAGTCTGTATTTGGCTTATCATGAATTGCTAGTTCACATTGTCAAATGCCTTCTGTGCCTCCAGGAACATCAATGTCATCTGTTTTTCCGGGTGTGTTTCATAGCATTCTAATGTGTTCAATACAATTCGCATATTGTCTCTAATCTGTCTTTTGGATAAAAAACCATTTTGATCCGATTGTATAAATTCATTTAAAAACTTTTTAAATCTTTCCGCCATTACTGATGCAAATATTTTATAGTCCACATTCAGTAGGGAAATCGGCCTGTGGTTCTTTATTTTCTGCATTTCCATTTCTTCCTTTGGTATCAGGGTAATAAGTGCTTCAGACCACGAATCTGGTATCTTAGCTTCAAAAAGAACTTCAGTATAAAGTTCCAACATTGCACTGCTTAGTGCTTCCTGCAATGTCTTGTATAGCTCTGCTGGTAATCCATCCGGTCCTGGTGTTTTTCCATTTTTTTGTCTGTTAATTGCTTCTATTAATTCCATCATTGTTATTTCCCCTTCTAATCCATTCTTCTGGTGTCAAAGCACATGTTTTTGGCCCTCTTACTTCCATATGATTTAGGGATATCTCCAGTCAATTAGCCGCATCCCCCAAGAATGCTTCAGGATGTTCCTTCTCAAACTTGATCCAGGAAATTACAAGCCATGTTGTCAAGCACATACTAGGTCCTGGCTGGTAGGACTTTTTATTAAGGCTTTTAAGAGATTTTTGTAGCCACTGCAATACATTTTGCCTGGATTCTTTTGCGTTTTTTGTTTTGAGACTGTCTAAACGATGCTTAAAGACATTTTTTATTTAATTCATGTCTGTCCCAATGACGCTTCATCTTTTTAAAAGGTTCTCATGTGTTTTCTGCTATAGTACTATCCACACTTGTTAGCCAGGGACTCATGAAGCCTCTGTTGAAGTCTCTACTGCTAGATGACCCCACCTGGTTCCTGTATATCAATGGCCAGCAGCTGTTCTTCCTCGGTGGTTTCTCTGTAGAAAAATCAAAAGGTTACATATGAATCTGGACCAACTAAAAATATTCTTAGTTATCAGTAATGGGAACTGCTTTCATGTCAGGAAACTCTTACTCCAAACGTACACCTCTCCTTCATAAAGGACCATGCTGGATGATCCAGGTGGCTTTGGAAAAATGATACCAAGAAACAGAATGAGCTTCTTACAAATATTATTTCCTTTTTCTTTTGTAAAGTGGGTGAAAAGGTCTAGCCTCTTGGAAAGATTGGTGTGGAACTTCAAAATGCTACTACAACAAGATTATACTGTATCTGAGCCCTGTACCCCCAAATTCAGCTTTCAGATGAGCCTGAATATTCTGCTTGAGAGGAAAAGGGCTTGGAAACAAAACCAATTTACAGTATTTATTTATATAGCTAGTTAGTTAATTTATTAGCCATGAAGCCTGTTTCTAAATGGTTTCATTTTCTCTAGCCTAAAGTACATGCTGATACTTTTTGCACAGGAATCTAGGTATTTTCATCATTTGTTGTTCAACACAATTCTTGGGAAGGACAACATAGGCTCTTGTGAAATAGATACAACTCAAAGAGGATAACTGTATTCTTGCATTAAATCATAGTTTTTGAGGTGTGGACATTTCAGTTTTTCTTCCTGAAATATTGACAAAATATTCTATTTTAAAAAACACAAACTTACTGATAGCAATTAAAGACCTATCTTTTTTTTCTAAAAACAACTTTATCCAAGTTGGAGATTAGTAACTTGGTCTATTAAACCAATATTTATAACGACTTAAGCTAGATCTGCAGATTCATCCAACTTACATGGCTGCCCTACATGCAATAGAGACTCCAGGTGTCTCTCTTTGCTTTCCTTCCATTTGTCTGTGTTTAATTCTTAGGGCCTGGCTGGACAAATCCCTGCAGTTTTCTTGGCAGGGTTTTTCAGCAGTGCTTTGGCATTGCTAACTTTCTAGGGTTGAATGTGACTGGCCCAAGGTCATCTAGCTGGCTTGTGCCTGAAGTGGGATGAGAACACCCGGTTTCTAACCTCATGCACTAATCATGATACCAAACTGGCTTTCTTGGGTAGATAACGTAAGTTAAAATGTATTACAAAAATACGCCACAGAAGAAAAACCTATAATGGCAACTGAGGACAAATATAAACCACAATCACTCCATCCATCCATCCATCCATCCATCCATCCATCCACCTAATCATCCATCTCTGTATCTATTTAAACTTTCTATAGGGCTCAAGTGTTTTCTCCTACCTTTCTTCTCCTGCCTTCCATTGTGAAAAGTGGTTAACTAGAAAATAAAGATAAAGATTAAGGTTAGAATGCGTAATAGTTTTAACATTTTCTTTTGAAAATTAGAATGTATATTTTGAGAAACAATGTCCAGAACACCAAATAATACTATAAATGTATTTGCCCTCCAGATCCTTACGACAATTGTTGCACAGCCAGGACAATTTAAAATAACATTGGTCGCCCTTCAGGTCTCCTTCTTTTCGTTATTAAGGAGCTCATGGCAGTTTAGAGGAGACTTGGTATCCTCTTGCTTGAGATGTATGCTTTTTAGGCTGTGCTTTTCTTTAATTTACTTAAAGGAATACTAAAGTTTAAGAGCTCTTTATTTGCTGATGTGATGATTGTGTCAGAATCCAAAAGGACCCCTTTCCTGGACACCCGGTCGCTGCCCCCATCCTGCCCAATCCAGCCCCAGGCTTCTGTTCTTTGGGAAGGGCCTGGACCACGGCTGTGTCATTCAGCCTGGGCGTCTGGGAGTAGAAGGGAGCCTTTTCAAGGCTTGTACTCAATGGGATATCTGCCTCTATTCTACTTGGCTAATTTTGGGAGATCTTTGGGAAGCTCTTGGCTGCCTCACAAACTTTCTTCTGCCATGGTCGGTTGCTGCACTTTTGTGCCTTTGCTGCTTTGGGCCCTGAATGACGCAGAGAGATTTTCTTTCTTCTTCAGTCTGGAGTCAAGGCAGGTGACTTAAAGGGGTTCTCTCCCTCTTTCCAGGCAGGCAGGCAGGCAGGCAGGTAAATGGGATTTACAAAGGGAGAGAGATTAGAAAACAGGGTGGGGAGTTTAGTTTTACCGCCTCATGGGGGTGGGGGGAGACCAGCAGCTCCTCCCAGTTTTTTGGGAACAGTCTCAGAGAATCCCAGGGCTGGAGGAAACCTCAAAGGTCATACAGTCCAACTTTGTGTTGTGCATCAATTAGGCCCCTTGCTCTCTGCTCAAGGTCATCTAAGCCCTGGTCATTTCCTGTTCAGACTACTACATGGGGCTGCTGCCTCCAAAATCAGGCACCCTCACTGGTGTGGAACGGAAACTCTGTTCCCTGAATTTGGGTGAGAAAAGAGTTTACAAATGGCAAACCATGTCCAAAATCTTATTAAAAAGCTGCAGGGACTAGTCCAGGCGATTGCCAGGAGCGCAGACTGACTTGAAGGCACCAAATGCAATAGATAGATAGATAGATAGATAGATAGATAGATAGATAGATAGATAGATAGATAGATAGATAGATAGATAGATAGATAGATAGATAGATAGACAGACAGATAGACAGACAGACAGACAGACAGACAGACAGACAGACAGACAGATAGGTAGGAAGGGACAGTAAAACCTAAAGGATTTAGAAGTATCAGTTATGGGAGGACCAGCCAAGTGAGAAGTCGTAGCAAGAGGAATCACAGCTGAGGAGGCTGTAAGGGAAGGAGCAGCTGATTGTGCAAGAAGCAGAAGGAGACCTACAGGCCACAGGAGGGAGGCAAAGGAGGGTCGAAGTCCTAATTCGGGGAACGCAACTGCGCAGCTACAACGGCAGCCCCGATCAGATCCCGTCGACAATGAAGCCGAGAGGGGCGTGGCCAATAGGCGGAGCTTCCGCGGAACTTCCACGCCCCTCCCCGCCCCCTCGGCGGACAGCGTATCCCGTGCGGCGGGGGCGGGGACGAGGAGCAGGACGGGCGGGAGAAGCAGGGGCGCCGGCGGGAGCGGGCCGGCTTGCGAGACCTCGCCAGCAACGGGGCCGGTGAGTAGGAAGGGGACGGGGGCGGCGGGGCTCTGGCTCCGCTCTTGAGCGGCGCGGAAGGCGGCTGGAAAGGGAGGCTCCCCCGACCGACCAGGCCTCCGTCGCCCGGTCCCCCTTCGGGGCTGAAAGTCTCGGCCCCGCGGACAAAGAAGGCCGTCTTGGGGCGCCCCCCTTTCCAGGCACCCCCTCCCCGTCTGGTTGGAGGCCGCCTTGCCTGGCCGCTCCTTTCCGGACGGCGAGAGAGAGAGAGAGAGAGAGAGAGAGAGAGAGAGAGAGAGAGAGAGAGAGAGAGACGGAGGGAGGAAGGGAGGGGGAGAGGGAGAGAGAGAGAGGAAGGGAGGGGGAGAGGGGGAGAGAGAGAGAGGGAGGGAGGGAGAGAGAGAGAGAGGGAGAGAGGGAGGGAGGGAGGGGGCGTGGGAGGGGGAGAGAGAGGGAGGGAGGAGAGAGAGGGAGGGAGGGAGGGAGGGGGAGAGAGAGAGGGAGGGAGGGAGGGAGGGAGGGAGGGAGGGGGAGGGGGAGGGAGGGAGGGAGAGAGAGAGAGAGGGAGGGAGGGAGGGAGAGAGAGAGAGAGGGAGGGAGGGGGAGGGGGAGAGAGGGAGGGAGGGAGAGAGAGAGAGAGGGAGAGAGGGAGGGAGGGAGGGGGCGTGGGAGGGGGAGAGAGAGAGGGAGGGAGGGAGAGAGAGGGAGGGAGGGAGAGAGAGGGAGGGAGGGAGGGAGGGGGAGAGAGAGAGGGAGGGAGGGAGGGAGGGAGTGGGAGAGGGAGAGAGAGAGAGGGAGGGAGGGAGGGGGAGAGGGAGAGAGAGGGAGGGAGGGAGGGAGGGGGAGAGAGAGAGGGAGGGAGGGAGGGGGAGGGAGGGAGGGAGGGAGGGAGGGGGTAGGAGAGAGGGAGGGAGGGAGGGAGGGAGGGGGAGAGGGAGAGGGAGGGAGGGAGAGAGAGAGAGAGAGAGAGAGAGAGAGAGAGAGAGAGAGAGAGAGAGAGAGAGAGAGAGACGGTCCGTCGGCCGCCGTCGGGGAGGGCCAGGCGCGGTGTCAGCGGCCGCGGGTATCCTGACTGCCGTGCTGGCCGTTGCTCCGGCTGCCTTCGCCTCCCCGGGGCCCAAGGGGGTCGGAATCGCTCCGTCCCCGGCGCAGCCCCGGCCAGGGCGAGCGGGACGAAGGCGACGGTCGCCCGCGGGACTCTTGCCGGGGCGCGGATGCGCTCAGCCGCTTTTGGGGTCTCGAACCTTCAGTGCGAAGGGTTGCGTTGGGGGCTCGCCGCCTTTGGCTAAGGGCCAGCGCAAGTGGGCTGCTTGCGGCCACCCGTCTTTTTCGGAGCGAAGCGGCCGGTGTTTTTAGTCGGCGGCAGGTGAAAGGAGGGAAAGGATTTGCCCGCTTTGGAACTGCGGTGAGGATAGGACGAGGCGCTCGGGTCTCGAAGCCGCGTTGCTGGCTTTCCCGTTGACAAGCCTAGCGTCTGAACCGCTGAGCCACTGCCCCATTCCGGCAATATTCCCACATTGAAAAGTGTAAAATTCAAAGTGTAGTTAAATGATGAGATTTAATACGATAGTATTAGTTTCATTGAATATTGGTTGACAGATATTTGCCACCATTGCAGGAATTTATTGTATTAATAGTGCAATAAAATTGCAACATTATCTATGCTCTTCAGAGCCTGCATATTATCTATATGTGAATCACAGTTTTATGTATGCTTGTTTCAATTAGAGTCTATATTTATATAAGTGATATTTGCAAAAAACAGACTTTTCAGAGGGTTGATAAAATTCCCTCTAAAGTTCAAGGGTAGAGATACAGAAGGTCTTCATTTGGAATCAAGATATAGAGTGTTCTAAACATTTGTAATACGATTTGAGTTGCTTCCAAAGAAAATGATCTGCTGCAGAATTATTTATCCCAAAAAGTGTTTTAAACGAAAAATAGAAAATAATTCATTTGGTCTGTCTTATAATAGCAAAGAAAGAATCAAAGAAATTAAGTGCTGTAATAGAAGTAGAAGAGCCAATTTGATGTAGTATTGAAGGCTTTCGTTAGAAACTGGGAGAGCGTGAGTGCTGGTCCCATCTTGGGCGTGAAGCAGCTGGATGACCTTTGGCCAGTCATTTTCTCTCAGCCCTAGGAAGAGGCAATGGCAAGCCACTTCTGAAAACCTAGCAAAAAAGCTATAGGACTTGTCTAGGAAGTCTGTGAGAATTGGACATGATTGAAGGAAAGAAAAAAACAGAAGTTGAAACTGAAGTTGAAATGATGAATGGTCATCCCTTTTGAATCAACTAAGAGAAGTCAAATCAGGTTATATCAATTTATCAACCTCTCAGTGTAAATGGGTGTAATCATTATGACTTCATAAATCATGATTAAACCTACTAATTTTTTTCAACAAATCATCTGGAATCCAATAATATTGGACTCGCAGTTCTTGCTCGGAGAAGAGGCAGTTGTGATTTATGGTGAAAAGGGCTTTTGCGCATCTCCATCTGCTGTGCCAATTGTGCCTGTTCCTCAGTGAGAAGGCTTTAGTAGTTTAAAGAGAAGAAGGACTGGAGGTGACACGATATTAGTGTTAGTGTTCCAGGATCTAAGAGGCTGCTACAAAGAAGAGGGGGTCAACTGGAGATTGGACAACAATTTTTCTGAAATGCTAGAGGGTTTCCTGCTTGAGCAGAGGGTTGGACTAAAAGACCTCCAAGGTCCCTTCCAACTCTCTTATTCTGTCATTCTATTCTCTCCACAAAGTAGCTTCTGTGTTAAAGTTTGAGAAATAAAAATGCATAGTGGAACTGGGAATAGTATGAGGGATGTAGTTTGTTACATACAGAATGCAGTAAAAAATCAGTTGAGAAATAACCTTATCAAAATGGATAAAATCATATATAGAGTAGAAATAGACAGGAGAAATTTGAAGAGATCAAGAAAAAGAAAGTACTTCTCACCGTGTGTAATCAATTCTGTGGAATTGATTATCACAAAACAAGTTAGATGGCCACTAACTTGAATGCCTTTAAAAGGGATTGGATAGATTCATGGAATGTTAGCTAAAAACTAGAAAGTTGGAAGACCCAATTTATCTCTGCGTTGGGAGCAGTTTGATTCCAAATACCAATTTTAGGTGAACCGTAGTGGGGTAAATGTAAATTCTCCGTCTCCTACTTGAGAGCACCCTAGAGGTGTTTCATTAACCACTCTAAGAAACAAAACGTCGCATTAGAATGGATCTTATCCTGCTCTAGCAAGACTATGCTTGTGCTTATCCAATCTACAGGGCTTATTAAAATTATGAAAATGCTGGTGATTTTGGGGTGGTCTTTCTCACCTCAAGGGTTGTTGTGGGAAAAATAAGAAGAAAGAATATTGGGTATGTTTGCCATCTTGAGTTATACATGAAAAGGTAGGATCAAAATGATGATGATGATGATGATGATGATGATGATGATGATGATTCTATTTTTCTTTTAGCCATGTCTCAGACCCTAGAGACGGCACAGCTCCTTCTCCCGCCACTTTGGCAGCTGGGTCCGTCCGGGCAACGCGCGCCGAGCCGGGCGCCGTACCTCGGATGTAGGTGCGCTTGCTCTCGTCCAGCAAACCGGAGCTCGACCCGCCCATCCTGCCGGCGATCGGGGCGGCTGAAGGGAAGAAGTGACGCGCGGACGGGCGAAGGTATCGCCGGCAGCGGGACGCAGGATGGGCTCCAACCCAACCTTTCCTCTCCACGCTCCGCTCCGGCTCTCGCCCTCGGGCGCTGCTCCGCCCCGCCTCCCCCTCCGCAGCCCAAGCGCAAACCCTCCTCCAGCCCCAGGAACCGCCCGATCAGGCGCCTCCTCCCCGGCTCCTCCTGGCGGAGGCTCAGGCTGCCGAAAGCGCCCCGCTCCGGGAGACCAATCCTCGCTCGGAGCAGAGGGCAGCTTTCTCCCGGCTTCTTCCTTGCAGCTGCCTCGCCTTCGCCTTTTTTCTGCAACGTGCGGGGCTAAATGCAGGGCGGGAAGGGGTCGGGGGTTACTCCATGGCCCGCCAGCCACAGGTGAGTAGAAGCGGCCTGTCTCATCTGCACCTCGAAGGAAGGCGGGCCGGTGTGGTGGGGATGGGGCGACTGTCGGCCGATCGTCTGAGCTCTCTGCAAGAAGATCAAGTCGCTGGTTCAAACCTCCCAGCTAACTTGCCTCAGAAAGACACTCCCCTCTCTCTCGTGGCTTTCCGGCCTGAGGCAGCGGCCATTTGGCCTCCTAGGATACTCGGTCCCTATCCTATTAAGGGGGGAGATTATTGGGGGGGGGTGTTCTGAAACTTTAATGACAGAACTACAGGGCAGCTCCCATCTATCTGTTCTTATGCAAAATGCCATAGTTTGTCAAATCCAAATCGCTAAATATCAGATATTTTTCTCCCACAGGTGCTTTTTTCCAAAGGCAACTGGACTTTCTTGTTTCTTCCTTGAAAATGTTTCACTTCTCATCCAGAAGCTTCTTCGGTTCAGTTCAACTGAAGAAGCATCTTGGATGAGAAGCGAAACGTGTTCAAGGAAAAAACAAGAAAGTCCATGCGCGGTGCGTGCGACGCGCAGGAACAGATCCGCCCGTCGCGGCCGCCATTTTGTTTTTTTTTGGATTTTTAAAATTTTTTTAAAAAAAAAAATAAAAAAAACCAAAATGGCGGCCCGCGACGGGCGGACGCGCACGTGCGTGGCACGTGCGACGGGCCGATCCGTGCATGCGCAGATCCGCCCGTCGCACCGGAAAAAAAATTAAAAAAATAAAATAAAAAAAAACAAAATGGCGGACCGCGACAGGCGGATCCGCGCATGCGCGGTGCGTGCGACGGGCCGATCCGCGCAGGCACAGACCCGCCCGTGGCGGCCGCCATTTTGTTTTTTTTTTGGATTTTTTTTAATTTGTTTTAAAAAAAAATTAAAAAAACCCAAAATGGCGGCCCGCGACAGGCGGACACGCACATGCGTGGCACGTGCGACGGGCCAATCCTTGTATGCGCAGATCCGCCCGTCACAGCCGCCATTTTGTTTTTTGGATTTTTTTTATTTTTTAAAAAAAAATAAAAAAAACAAAATGGCGGCCCGCGACGGGCAGATGCGCGCATGTGTGGCACGTGCAATGGGCCGATCCGCGCATGCACGGATCCGCCCGTCGCGGCCGCCATTTTGTTTTTTTTTGTTTTTTAATTTTTTTTCATTTTTTTTTCATTTTTTTTAGCGTGCGCGCAACGCGCACGCTCAGATCCGCCCGTCGCACCGGGAAAAAAAATTAAAAAAATAAAATAAAAAAACAAAATGGCGGACCGCAACGGGCGGATCCGCGCATGCGCGGTGCGTGCGACGGGCCGATCTGCGCAGGCACAGATCCGCCCGTGGCGGCCGCCATTTTGTTTTTTTTTTGGATTTTTTTTAATTTGTTTTAAAAAAAAATTAAAAAAACCCAAAATGGCGGCCCGCGACAGGCGGACACGCACATGCGTGGCACGTGCGACGGGCCAATCCTTGTATGCGCAGATCCGCCCGTCACAGCCGCCATTTTGTTTTTTGGATTTTTTTTATTTTTTAAAAAAAAATAAAAAAAAACAAAATGGCGGCCCGCGACGGGCGGATGCGCGCATGTGTGGCACGTGCAATGGGCCGATCCGCGCATGCACGGATCCGCCCGTCGCGGCCGCCATTTTGTTTTTTTTTGTTTTTTAATTTTTTTTCATTTTTTTTTCATTTTTTTTAGCGTGCGCGCAACGCGCACGCTCAGATCCGCCCGTCGCACCGGGAAAAAAAATTAAAAAAATAAAATAAAAAAACAAAATGGCGGACCGCAACGGGCGGATCCGCGCATGCGCGGTGCGTGCGACGGGCCGATCTGCGCAGGCACAGATCCGCCCGTGGCGGCCGCCATTTTGGTTTTTTTTTGGATTTTTTTTAATTTGTTTTAAAAAAAAATTAAAAAAACCCAAAATGGCGGCCCGCGACGGGCGGACGCGCACGTGCGTGGCACGTGCGACGGGCCGATCCGTGCATGCGCAGATCCGCCCGTCGCGGCCGCCATTTTGTGTTTTGGATTTTTTGGATTTTTTTAAAAAAAAATAAAAAAAACCAAAATGACGGCCCGTGACGGGCGGATGCGCGCATGTGTGGCACGTGCAATGGGCCGATCCGCGCATGCACGGATCTGCCCGTCGCGGCCGCCATTTTTTTGTTGTTTTTTTTAATTTTTTTTAAATTTTTTTTCATTTTTTTTAGCGCGCTCAAAACGCGCACGCTCAGATCCGTCCGTCGCACCGGAAAAAAAATTAAAAAAATAAAATAAAAAAAACAAAATGGCGGACCGCGACAGGCGGATCCGCGCATGCGCGGTTCGTGCGACGGGCCGATCCGCGCAGGCACAGACCCGCCCGTGGCGGCCGCCATTTTGTTTTTTTTTTGGATTTTTTTTAATTTGTTTTAAAAAAAAATTAAAAAAACCCAAAATGGCGGCCCGCGACAGGCGGACACGCACATGCGTGGCACGTGCGACGGGCCAATCCTTGTATGCGCAGATCCGCCCGTCACAGCCGCCATTTTGTTTTTTGGATTTTTTTTATTTTTTAAAAAAAAAATAAAAAAAAACAAAATGGCGGCCCGCGACGGGCGGATGCGCGCATGTGTGGCACGTGCAATGGGCCGATCCGCGCATGCACGGATCCGCCCGTCACGGCCGCCATTTTGTTTTTTTTTGTTTTTTAATTTTTTTTCATTTTTTTTCATTTTTTTTTTCATTTTTTTTAGCGTGCGCGCAACGCGCACGCTCAGATCCGCCCGTCGCACCGGGAAAAAAAATTAAAAAAATAAAATAAAAAAACAAAATGGCGGACCGCAACGGGCGGATCCGCGCATGCGCGGTGCGTGCGATGGGCCGATCTGCGCAGGCACAGATCCGCCCGTGGCGGCCGCCATTTTGTGTTTTTTTTGGATTTTTTTTAATTTGTTTTAAAAAAAAATTAAAAAAACCCAAAATGGCGGCCCGCGACGGGCGGACGCGCACATGCGTGGCACGTGCGACGGGCCAATCCGTGTATGCGCAGATCCGCCCGTCACGGCCGCCATTTTGTTTTTTGGATTTTTTTTATTTTTTAAAAAAAAATTAAAAAAAACAAAATGGCGGCCCGCGACGGGCGGATGCGCGCATGTGTGGCACGTGCAATGGGCCGATCCGCGCAGGCACGGATCCGCCCGTCGCGGCCGCCATTTTGGTTTTTTGTTTTTTTTTTAATTTTTTTTTTAAAAAATTTTGAGCGCGCGCGCATGCGCGCACACACCCGGGTCGGGGTCGCAGCCTGCATGGGCGGGGCAAGTGGGGTCTCAACCTGAGAAAGGTTGAGAACCACTGATCTAGAATTAATTGTGCAATAACAGTTTCAGATGCCTTTATTGAGTTTGCTCTGTTGGAATGTACTTCGTAGCAGAATTTATTTTGTTAAGCTTATCCCTCTAACTTCTTTATGGACCTGACATAATTTATGAGAATGTCACTTCTTTAAAATGATCTGAGTTTCAGCAAATCAATCTCTCAGTGGGATTCATTCAGTTCACCTGTATTTTAATAACAGAGGCTCCAACTCTGACACGATTATCTCACAGAATCATTTACAGTAGTATGCACTGTCCTTATTTGAATTCCCGGAATATATCAAAAGCTATATTTTATTAGTGCATTGTATAGAGATGATGTATAAAGCACAGTGACGTACAAGTTCAATTGTATAAAGCACAGTGACTATAAGTTCAGTTCCCAATAGAACAATATGAACCACAAAAAAACCTAATACTAAGTCTAATGGCTGCATATACTTGCTCAGTCTCAATAAAGTCACGGGATGCATAATCTCGAAGAAATGGCATTTCTGCCACTCCTGATTTTCCCCCCCTAAACTTATCACTGTATTCAAACTCTTTGACTAATTAAGAGCATATCTGAGGGCTCTGGTGATTTTCAGAGCCACTTAAGATCTTTCTTCCCCCCCTTTTTTTGCTTCTCCAATGTTTTTATGTTTATCGTGTTAAGAACCTGTGGGATACCTTTACAGATGATTAACAGAAGGTGCAAATTCATCTAACTCAGCAATCAGCGAAAGCCTCCTGTAGACTTGAAATCGACACAAAAGTTTTTAAAATATCACTTGAAAAGTTTGGGAACTTTATTATAAAAATGACTGACAGCCCCTTCGTTTTCTCAGGAAACCGCAAGCTACTTGTTCCTTCAGACTAGGGAGAATATGACGAGCGAGGGCTCTCTGACCCCCTGACGTAGCACACTTCCCATTCTCTTGCCTCCCAGTTTCCGGGCCCGTCGCATAAGGCCGCGAGGGGCGAGAGCCGTTTAGCTGACTGACAGGGGATCTCTGAGATCTCCGGGTGACCGTCGGGGCTCCTGGGCAAAACACGCGTTCTTCTCCGAGGGCGGCAACGAAAGCGCTTCGCCGGTTTGCAGGCGACCGATGTCAGCGCCCAGCGGCACAAGGCCCGCTTGCCACGCACGGAGCGAGCGCTTCACGACGCTTTCCCGCGCGTCTCCCCTCGCGGGCCAAAACAGGCGCCCCTCAACCGCGCTCGCCCCTTTCCCGACCGCTCGGCACAGCTCCTTCTCCCGCCACTTTGGCAGCTGGGTCCGTCCGGGCAACGCGCGCCGAGCGAAGGGACGCAGGGCGCCGTACCTCGGATGTAGGTGCGCTTGCTCTCGTCCAGCAAACCGGAGCTCGACCCGCCCATCCTGCCGGCGATCGGGGCGGCTGAAGGGAAGAAGTGACGCGCGGACGGGCGAAGGTATCGCCGGCAGCGGGACGCAGGATGGGCTCCAACCCAACCTTTCCTCTCCACGCTCCGCTCCGGCTCTCGCCCTCGGGCGCTGCTCCGCCCCGCCTCCCCCTCCGCAGCCCAAGCGCAAACCCTCCTCCAGCCCCAGGAACCGCCCGATCAGGCGCCTCCTCCCCGGCTCCTCCTGGCGGAGGCTCAGGCTGCCGAAAGCGCCCCGCTCCGGGAGACCAATCCTCGCTCGGAGCAGAGGGCAGCTTTCTCCCGGCTTCTTCCTTGCAGCTGCCTCGCCTTCGCCTTTTTTCTGCAAAGTGCGGGGCTAAATGCAGGGCGGGAAGGGGTCGGGGGTTACTCCATGGCCCGCCAGCCACAGCTGAGTAGAAGCGGCCTGTCTCGTCTGCACCTCGAAGGAAGGCGGGCCGGTGTGGTGGGGATGGGGCGACTGTCGGCCGATCGTCTGAGCTCTCTGCAGGAAGATCAAGTCGCTGGTTCAAACCTCCCAGCTAACTTGCCTCAGACAGACACACACACCCCTTTCTCTCTCGTGGCTTTCCGGCCTGAGGCAGCGGCCGTTTGGCCTCCTAGGATACTCGGTCCCTATCCTATTAAGGGGGGAGATTATTGGGGGGGGGGTGTTCTGAAACTTTAATGACAGAACTACAGGGCAGCTCCCATCTATCTGTTCTTATGCAAAATGCCATAGTTTGTCAAATCCAAATCGCTAAACATCAGATATTTTTCTCCCACAGGTGCTTTTTTCCAAAGGCAACTGGACTTCCTTGTTTCTTCCTTGAAAATGTTTCACTTCTCATCCAGAAGCTTCTTCGGTTCGGTTCAACTGAAGAAGCATCTTGGATGAGAAGCGAAACGTGTTCAAGGAAAAAACAAGAAAGTCCAGCTGCCTTTTGAAAAAGCACCTTTGATGTAACCCTGACCTGGATCTCCATAGATATCAGATATTTTTCGACTGAATTTTATTTATGCACCACTCTCTATTGAGAAAGGATATTTTTTCTGGAACCTCGAGTTTTTAAAAGAGTTTTATCTAAGAGCTGATATAAATTATGCATCACAAAATCATGATTTATCCATTTTATCTGCCTGTATTAATGAATATATATTGAAGACTAGATGAGCAATGATTGTTCTCAATCTGTCACGTTCTTTGAGGAACATTAAAAATTATTTGAGTACAATTGTGAGACTTTTCCCATTTCATTATCACACCATTTGACGTTTTTTAAAATACTTTGATGAAATTCAGTTATATAACAAGCATTCCCATATTGAAAGAAAAATCTTCATCAGGGTCCAGTCCAAGCTGGGAATAATCAAAATGGAGACTGCTTTAGAAAGAAGGTTGTAGTTTATTGAAAAGGAGAGCCAGATTAGAAAGATGGGTCTGGGAAAACTGAGCACCTGTAGCAGGAAGTGGTGGGCTTTTATACCTTCTTGAACTTCTGTTTGGAGGTGTTCCTGGGGCATGAACTTTGATCTGAATCTGAGTGTGCCTTTCTGGTATTTTGATGGCGGTGGATTAATCCTATTACCTCCCAAAGGTCATATCCTGCTTCCCTGGGGCTGTGGGATTGTTGATTCTAGGGATCTCTGTCTTTCTAATCCAAGCTTTCTGGCTCCAATCTTTCTGACAAGATTATCACATCTGCATTTCTGCAGACCTGGTTTCTGTTTGGGGCAGAGAGACTTGGGGAAGTTGGTTTCTGCCTTTAAGATCCTTTGGGGAAATATATTCTGCCTTTTTAATATTTCCCAAAATATTTTTTCCTCTGGATTCTTCCCACACCTGCATTCTACTAACAAACTGTAATGATATGTGGAAATGACTTTGGGGATGAGGGAAGAGATGCTGGCTACAAGTGATTAAGTAAGAGGGAGGGGAATGCTCAGCTTTATAACAGGCAGAGAAAGAAAGTCAGAAAGGATCCTGCTTAACTTTAAAAGCTGTAGAAATCTTTGGTGAGAATTTTGTGCTTTCGGATTTGTAAGAGTCTGTTAATGTGGCCTTGCTATAAATAAGAATTAGCTTTTCAGGTCATGTTTCACAACTGTTTATCTGGGAGAAGATTAGCCTAGGAACCTACTTCTAGACAAATCCATGATTACATGATCCAGGCTCCAGAGGCCTTTTCCAGGCCTTTTTAATGGATTTTTTAGGACAATGTAACTTAATATTATTAGCTATATGTTACATGTAACACTCTTCAGTTATTGATCACGTTTTCAAAGTAATATCCTCCTCCCACACCAAAAACTAAAAGACTGAAAATTTATGAATTATATATTTAATATATATATACATATATATACATATTTATTATATATTTAATCCTACATATACAAATCTAGAAGTAAGTCTTCTGGAAGTGGTTTTTCTAGAGAGAAATTACTAAGGAAGAACAGCTGCTGGCCAGTGATACACAGGAACCAGGTGGGGGTCATCTAGCAGTAGAGGCTTCATGAGTCCCCGGCAAACAAGTGTAGATAATACAACAGCAGAAAACACAGGCGAACCTCTTGAAAAGATGAAGCATCATAGGGACAGACATGAACTAAATAAAAAATGGCTTAAAGCGTTTTTAGAGAGTCTCAAAACCAAAAAGAGAAAAGAATCCAGGCAAAATGTATGCAGTGGCTACAAAAATCTGTTAAAAGCCTTAATGAAAAGTCGTACCAACCAGGACCTAGTATGTCCCTGAGAACATAGCTTGTAAATTCCTGGATGAAGTTTGAGAAGGAACATCCTGAAGCATTCCTGGGTAATGTGGCTCATTGGCTGGAGATATCCATAAATCATATGGAAGTAAGATGGCAAAAACATGTGCTTTGACAGCAGAAGAATGGCTTGAAGAATCTATTCAAGCCATTCAAAATCTATTGAATTCTGAAGCAAAGTCTCAAAGTAACCTCAGATGGCCTGAGAAGTCATTAAAGAAAAAAAAACATTCTGAAGGATGTGTGGAGAATATAATGGATTCCAGGATCTTTAGTAAGCCTCTCGCTTCAGCAATCCTTTCGCCCACTTTACAAAAGAAAAGAAGAAGAGATACATATTGAATTACGCTGTGGAAAGCTTTGAAAGGAAAGAGGTAAACTGTTCATTTGTTACGTTCTGAGGCAAGCATGATGTTCAGCACTGCTGATCTGTTGGATTCTATTCTGAGACGCAAAACTAGTAAATGAGTATACATTCTGAGCCACTGGGCACATTTGTAACCCTTGGAACATATTATAGGCAGATGTGTAAAATAAAATACTAATTTACACATTGACAAAATGGGAATTGAGGTGCTTTGCTAATTCATTCCTGAAGTCCACCCTGGAGATTTTCTATCAACCCACGTTTATGTCTCCCCCCTTTCTGGGCAGCTGGACATGCTTCCTTTAAAAATCTTGAGCTGTAATCACCCATGGTTTCTATTCTTCAAGAACATTTTAGACAATCTTAAAAATAAAGAGAGTAAAATAGTATGGCAATTTATGTTATTTTCTATTTAAAAAAAAGTTATGTGAGTATTACCATTTTCCAATCCCTATTGTGTCTGGGATTTCCTTTGTGCCTTTGAGAAATCAACAGGTCCAAAGGACATCAGTCTTTCCCACCAACTATCCCATTTGTCTGCATTCTTTTTCACTTTGTAGCTTGATGTATTGCCAGTATGTGATTAGAGATAGATGTTTTCAAGGTCAAACAACTGACATGAAGTTGTCATCGGAGATTAGCAGACTGTTCTGCCATCCTGGGAGGTTATAACTTTGATATCTCTGTGATGAAAACTTCCAAGTAAATGCCTAGGTAAATATTTGATTTGATTATTTAATTGTATCCATAATTAATGTGACGATGAATACAATATCTTAATTTCAGAATGGTTACTTTCCAGCTTTTCATCTTGAAAATAAGATACTAATGCACATGGGTTTCATCTCAAGCCTATATGAATCTGGCAGCTAATGATACTTAAAAACAGAATAAAAATCACTGATAAAACCAAGTCTTCAAAGTTTTACAAAAAAAGTCAGTCCAATTAGTCTGATCTCCGTGGGGAATGATGTTCCAGAGAACAGGGGCCACAACAAAAAAGACTCTCTTCAGATGACACTCCCTGATGGGACAGGAGCATTCATCTCCTGTCAGATGTATAATATAGGGAGAAACAGTCCTATATAAGTAACTCAATCCCAAACCATGAGGTCCAGCACCTTGCATTGAAGCTGGAAGCATACTGGCAACCAATGCACCTTGCAGAGCAGAGAGTTTGCATGTGCTGTATGACAGACACCCATGATTGCCTGTATCACTGCATTTTGCATCAGCTGAAGCTTCTGAACACTCTTCAAGGGCAGCTCTATGTAGAAACATGTTGTAGAAATCCACTTAGGACACCAATCTGGGACACCAATGACGTGACAAAGTTAGCATGTGGAAGAATGGAGATTGAGTTGCAAGGCTAAAATCCTATCATCACTTATACATTTATACAACAACATATTACATACCCCAGTGGTGTTCCTCTCTACGGGCCTTAGTTCGGAACACCAAATTCGGAATCCTAGAAGATAAAGTAATAAATGTCAATGCATATTTCCACTACGAAAATACTCTACAAAAAGTTATTTTCAACTATGATAAGACTTTGATAAAATTCTTACAAGGATGTTCTTTCTGAAGAATCTGGAGAAGTCAAAATAGATTTAAAAAGAGGTAAAGTACAAGTGAATATATTACAATAAGCAGTATCTTTAACCATCTACAGCGTTTATGATTTTTATTGCTAATATTTTGTGTACTGATTACAAATATTCATTACATATCTCAACCTGTCTCTGTGGGAGACATGGGAAATGGGTTTTTTCCTCCTGCAATATTAACAAAATACCCTATTTTAAAAGACGACTTACTGACAGCTATTAAAGAGCCTTTTTTTTCTAAAAAGAAAACAATAAGTGAATAGGTTTCCAGGCACATATATTACATTCATAGCAATAGTAGTTGCATTTCTGTCCGCCTTCTCTATAAATCAGCCTTTTCCCAACTTTTTACCATGAAGTACTCTTGAAATAATTTTCAAATCTCATGGAATTCTTGCATAAAAATATTGTATCTGCAGTAGATATTACATGGTGCGCTAAATTAAAAAAATATGTATTTTTTAGGATCGTTCATGAAACTCCTAGTAATCTCTTTTAAAATCCCGATGGAAAATGGCTGCTCTCCATTATCTGCTGTGGAGCTACCTCATTGAATCTCCTGCAGGGAGAGAGATTCACCATGTCCCTCACGGGGCCTATTTCCTGAGGGATAATGCTTCATAGTAGGCAAACGATGCCATCTGAAGGTGGTGTTTCCATTATTCCTGCAGTCTAGGAAAAAGAAGCACTGCTCTCCTTAAATATAGGGACTCCAGTCCTGATTGGGCTCTTGAGTTGAGGGCTCAAAAGAGAAAGACTAGCATTGAACCCCGAGACCTCTGAGGAATATATCAGGGAGGCTCTTGTTCCTCGTTTTGAGCATTCTCTGCACCAAGGATGAGGCCCATATAGCCTTCCCTATGTTTTTAGTTCAATCCCTAATAGCTCCAGGCAACCAAGGCGAAGGATGCTTGGACCATCATTAAGAAGAAAGGGTGGGCCCCATGTTCCTAGTCTGCACCTACGGGCAATGATTTTGAAGGTTTCACCAAGGGGTCTTTTCCAATCTATGGGAGGGCTTGAACCATTTATATTCAGAATTCCTATTGGACTCTTGGTAACAAATCAGGAAGGAGTCTGTAGCAGCTTTTCTGACTAACATTTTGTATTAAAAGGCATCAGCTTTCATGAGCTGCAGCTCACTTCATTAAAAACCTTTTGTCCTCACAGTCTTCTTCCTTTTCATTCCAACACTCCTCCCTCCTTTTGTAGCTTTTTGGTTTGGAGTTTCACCTGCTTCCTCTCTGGCCTATGTTTTTCATTTTTTTTATCTTACCTAATTTCTGGTTTATGATTAAATAGATTTTTTTCCCCCTGAAAGGGACTCGGTGCCTCAGTGCTAAGGCGGTCTCTAGCTTAGCAGTCTGAGAATGAGGGCTGTGAAACAGAGTGAGCTGCCATCGCCTGTCCCAGCTCCTCTTGCCAACCTAGCAGTCTGAAAGCAGGTAAATGCAGGTATATGAATAGTTACTGCATTAAGCTTGCAGGAAAGTTACTCTCTGGGTATCAGCATACACTCTGTGCTGCACCATGAGCACGGAAACACCTCCAGGAAACACCGGCTCTTTGGCTTAACAAATGGAGATGAGCAACGTCACTGCAGGGACACCTTTCTTCCCCGGAATTCACTGCATGCAAACATATGCTGTGCCCTCTTCCTTTCCAGTTCCCCCTTGAAGAAAACCTGCTACCCAGAACTAGAAGCAAAGCAATTTTGTTTTTGGTTCCTTTGGAAAAGAAAGAGAAAAAAGCTTACTAAAGATCCTGGAATCCATTATATTCTCCACGCATCCTTCAGAATGTTGATTTCTTAAATGATTTTCCCATGCCATCTTAGGGTACGTTGCAACTTTGCTTCAGTAGTCAATAGATTTTGAATGGCTTGAATAGATGCTTCAAGCCATTCCTCCGGTGTCAAAGCACGAGTTTTTGGTCCTCTCAGTTCCATATGTTTTAGGGATATCTCCAGCCAACTAGCCACATCCCCCATGAATTCTTCAGGATGTTCCTTCTCAAAGGTGATCCAGGAATTCACAAGCCATGTTCTAAGGGAAATACTGGGTCCTGCTTGGTAGGACTTTTCATTAAGGCTTTTGCGACATTTTTGCAGCCACTGCAATACCTTTCGCCTGGATTCTTTTGTCGTTTTGGTTTTGAGACTGTCCAGACAGGCTTTAAGCCATTGTTTGTTTAGTTCATGTCTGTCGTGATGATGCTTCAACTTCTCAAGAGGTTCTTGCCTGTTTTCTGCTGTTGTACCATCCACAGTTCTTTGCCAGGGACTCATGAAGCCTCTGTTGAAATCTCTGCTTGATGACCCCACCTGGTTCCTGCGTATCACTGGCAAGCTGTTCTTCCTTTGTGGTTTCTCTCTAGAAAAATCAAAAGGTTACATGTGAATCTGGACCATCTATCCCCTCGTCCAAATTGTTGATGAAGATGTTGAAGAGCACTGGGCCTAGAACAGAGCCCTGGGGCACCCCACTACACACTTTGCCCCATGTAGATGCCGTTCCATTGAGGACCACAAACTGAGTACGGCCGGTCAGCCAGCTACGAATCCATCTGGTGGTGATGCTGTCTAACCCACATTTTTCTATCTTATCAAGTACCGGTAGTAGGTTATGATCTACTTTATCAAATGCCTTACTGAAGTCCAAGTAAATTATATCCACAGCATTCCTCTGGTCCACTAATTTTGTCACTTGGTCAAAGAATGCAATAAGATTTGCTGGCATGATCTGTTTTTCACAAACCCATGGTGGCTTTCTTTCAGTCTTTTAATTTTTGGTGTGGGAGGGGGATATTACTTTCAAAGCTTGATCAATAACTGAAGAGTGTTATATGTAACATTTAGCTAATAATATTAAGTTACACTGTCCTAAAACATCCATTGAAATTTTATCTAAATATTCAATAAGATGGAATTTATATGTAGTAACACTGATAGATTTCTGTCCAAAAAACAACAATAGTAACAGTCTTATTATGCATACTAGAGCTTTTTTTTTCTTGTCTTTTAATTTTTGGTGTGGGAGGGGGATATTACTTTCAAAGCTTGATCAATAACTGAAGAGTGTTATATGTAACATTTAGCTAATAATATTAAGTTACACTGTCCTAAAACATCCATTGAAATTTTATCTAAATATTCAATAAGATGGAATTTATATGTAGTAACACTGATAGATTTCTGTCCAAAAAACAACAATAGTAACAGTCTTATTATGCATACTAGAGCTTTTTTGTTCTTTTAGAAGTTTATTTTATAGAATTGTGGATGTTTGTAATACAATAAAATTGAGCAGTAACTGTTCGCATGTGGCATTTTATTTATTTTAAGGCTCTGGTTTATGGGAAATGGTATTTAACTACTGCAATAATCAGGGTTGCTAGCATGTAGTAATATGAAAGAAGACAAGCAGCTAATTTTTCTATTAAGTGGTGATAACTGCTTATTAGGTTGTGGATGTGACATTTCAATTTTATTTATTTGTTTATATCCTGAGTTTCTACAATGCAAAGGAAACTTGAGATAAACTCTCACACACCTTAAACTTTTTAAACCCTTTAAAATGACACAGGAGGAATAGTCTTCTAAACCCAATAGTAGACTCTAAGACAGCAAAAGGAGACCAAAAATGATACAAGTACTTCTATGTTTTTGTTTTTAACCCCTTGTGCACAATTGCCTTCTCCGCCCAGGTTCAAAGATCCTCCCTGGTTGCTGATTGTGTTCAAGGCCCAGTTCAAAACATCACAGATGATTCTAGGAAGCCCTGAAAATCTCCTATTCAAAGACCTTTCCTTTCCATGGGCATCCATGCTTTCATTCACAGTTTACATCAGTCTGCAGCTATCGCAATTGTCAACTCCACAAAAAGTTATTTTCAACTATGATAAGACTTACACAAAATCTTCCAGAGGCTGTTGTTTTTGAAGAATCCGGAGAAGTCAAAAGAGATTAAAAAAGAGATAAAGTACAAGTTAATATATTACAATAAGTAATATCTTTAACCATCAGCCCACCCACCCTCCCTACTCTCCCCACCACGATACTGGGCTTCTACAGCGTTTATGATTTTCATTGTTAATATTTTATGTACTGGTTACAAATATTCATTACATCCCTCAATTTGTCTCTGTGGAAAACACGGTAGCCTTTCTTCCTGCAATATTAACAAAATACCCTATTTTAAAAGACAACTTACTGACAGCTATTAAAGGCCCTATTTTTTCCAAAAACAACTTTATCTGGATTTATTCTTAAATTTAGGTGCCAACTTATATCTCTGGCATCTAAACTCTGCACACCTGCCTGGAAATTCACACGACTGAATGAAATGTATGGAATTTACAGACATTTCTAAAATTTTGTTTTCACTTTCTCATTGTGGGATACTGAGAATAAAGAATAACAATAAAGACAAGAGCTAAATTTCAAGTGTTGCTACAAAGGGTCTGAATACTTATTCCAATATGATATTTCGTGTTTTTTTCGAAATTTCTAAAATTCTGTTTTCTCATTATGAGGTACAGAGTGTAGATTAATAAGAAAAAAACGAATTTCAACAACTGTAGCATAAGGCTGCCACATAACAAAATTGAGAAAAGTGAAAGAGATCTAAATATTTCTCGACGCACTATATTCTCATTGTGAATTTAGTATACTGGCTAAAATTACACATTACATACCTCAAGACGTCGAGGTTTATCCAACTTAAGCAGCACATGCAGCTGTAGATTTTCTTTCTGAAATATTGACAAAATATTCTAATATTAGCCACTTTGGCATAAAGCCTAAGGGCTTCCGTGATGACTATCATTCTAATGAACTATCATGTACAGTCAATTTAATTAACCACAGGTGGACTCCAATCAAGGGGTAGAAACATGTCAGCAATGATAAAGAGAAATGGGGTGCACCAGAGTTAAATTTCAAGTGTTACTACAAAAGGTCTGAATACTTATTCCAATGTTGATATTTCAGTTTTTTCTTTTTAATAAATTTACAGAGATTTCTAAGATTCTGTTTTCACATTGTCATTGTGGGGTACTGAGTATAATTAATGAGGAAAAAAATGAATTTCAACTACTGTAGAATCAGGCTGCCGCATAACAAAATTGACAAAAGTGAAGGAGGTCTGAATAGTTCTGGGTGTACTATGTTTTTGTTGTTAATGTAGTATACTGGCTACAATTATACATTACATACCTCCAGACGTCTCAATTCTTGTGTCCGGTCTGGAAGAACCGGACGTTGAAACGATTCTTTCTGAAATATTGAAAAAATACTCTATTTTAAAAAGACAAACTTACTGACAGGGATTAAAAACCCTATTTTATTTGTTAGGATCATTGTCATGTTGGAAAGTAAACCTTTGGCCGGACTGAGGTCCTGACTGCTGTGCAAGCGGTTCTAGAACAGAACGGAACGGAACGGAACGGAACGGAATAACAGAGCTGGAAGGGACCTTGGAGGGCTCAGGTGCTTTGGAGAAGAGCTTGACTCCCTCTTCTTTGCGGCAACCTCTGAGATATTTGAACACTGCTAGGATGTGACTCCTAGGCCTTCTTTTCATTACACGAGACATACCAATTCCAGCAGTCCATTCATCATCTTCGTGGTTCTTCTCTGCCCCTTTCTAGTCTCAACATCTTTTTTACATTTCCGTGCTGATCAAAACGGGATGCAGTATTCCAAGTGTGGTGTTACCAAGGAGTTATAAAGTGGTTTTACACTTCACGTGATCTTGATTCTATCCCTCTATTAATGCAGCCTAACACTGTGTTTTCTTCTTTTGGCAGCTGCAGCACACAATTATTTAAGTAATTGTCCACTAGGGTTCCAAGATCCCTCTCACAGTTACTACTATTGAGCGAGATACCACGTGAACTGTACCCGAGCATTTGGTTTTTCTTGCCTAAGTGTAGAACCTTACTTTTTTCACCACTGAACTTCATTTTGTTCAATAACGCCCAATGTTCAAGTCTGTCAAGATTGTTCTTTATCTGAATCCTATCTTCTGGAGTGTTGGCTATTCTTGCCAGCTTGGTGTCATTTGCAAATTTGATCAGTTCCCCATCTATCACCTCAGCCAAATCATTGATGAAGATGTTGAAGAGTACTGGGCCTGAAACAGAGTCTTGGGGCCTCCCACTGCATACTTCCCTCCAGCTAGATGAAGTTCCACTCAGATGACATACTGAGTGCGGTTGGACAGCCAGCGAGTTTTGAATTCATCTGGTGGTGATGCTCTCTAACCCACATTTTCCTATCTTATCAAGTAGCACGTTGTGGTTTACTTTATCAAATGCCTTACAGAAATCCATGTCAATTATATCCACAGCAGTCCTCTGGTCCACTAATTTGGTCACCTTCTGAAAGAATGCAGTAAGATTTGTCTGGCATGATCTGTTTTTGAGATCACGTCTGCCAATTCCTTCAAAACCTTGGGATTGTAATACATCTGCTCCTGGTGATTTGAACTCGTCTAGGGTGAGCAGATGCTGATATTCTGCCTTAGTTATGTGACCCTCTTCCCACTTTTTATACTTGTCCTTTTTGTCTTTCAGTTTATCAAAGCGTTCTTTATGCAGCCATGCTGGTTTCTTTGGAGAGATGTTATTTTCCTTCTTCATTGGTATTAGGCTAAACTGGACTTTTATAATTTTACTGGTCAAAATTTCACAAGCTTCTTTTTTATATAATATTTTATTAATTTTCTGTTATTACAATTCCTTAGTGCTTAATGAGCAATGTGCTGTCTAGATTAATTTATTATATTTAGTAATACCAATTAAGTTCTTTCTCTCTGTCCCGTTTCCAGCCATTGATAAAATAGGTTCCATGTTTGATAATATTCTGTATCTATCCATTTCCACACAGTCCAGTATTTTCTTAATTATTTCTTCCTCCAATGGTGTTTTTTTCATTTTTCCAGTGCTGTGCAAATACCCATGCCTCCGTCCTCCTCCGGTGGCTTCTGTTTCCAATATATACTGGCCTCTCCGGTATATATACTTTATAAAAAGTCTTTGACTATTATAAAAAGGTCAAACAAGGTTTAAAACAGGTTTAAAAATAGATTAAAAGGGTTAAAAATAGGTGGGTTAAAAATGCAATGTTAAAAGGGATTAAAAAGTTAGAAAGTTAAAAAGTTAAAAGTTAAAATAAAAATAAAATAAAATAAAAAAAGCTTTTGCTTTTGGAGGAGCTCTTTACAGCCTTTGCTGCCTGTCCACCATCTTGGCTCCACCCCTCAGCCTTGAGCATTCAGCAGTACAAAAAGAAATAAGTTTTGCTACTTTACAGATGTTTTCTCCTCCGTGAAAGAGTTATTGTTTTTCTGAAATTATACTTAATAAAAAAAGTTCGGGCTTAAAGTCTATGTGTTTCCCTAACGTCTTTTCTAACCAAGTTCTCCGCATATTCCCCATTTAAAATTACTTTTGCTATTTGTTTATTGTATATTGTCTTAATAATCTTTATGAACGTTTATAAACATTTCTTCATTTAAACTGCTTATTTTAAATGTTTTCATTGAGGATATTGCTGTACTTTGCTCCATTCAACTTTCCCTCAATCCTAACCAGTCTCATAGTCCGTGTTGCTGAAAAATACCCCGCTCTATGATGCTGCCACTACCACGTTTCACTGTTGGAATGATGTAGGGCAGGTGATGAGCAGTGACTCATTTCTTCCAGACATAAAGTTTAGAAATGAGGCCAAACAGTTCAATTTTGGTTTCATCAGACCAGACAATCTTGTTCCTCACAGTCCGAGAGGCTTTCATTTGTTTTGCACTGAAGAGAGGCTTCTGTCTAGCCACTCTGCCATAAAACCCAGATCGGTGGAGGGTTTCAGTGATGGGTGTCCTTCTGGAACTCTGTCCCATCTCCCAACTCTGGAGCTCAGTCAGAATGACCATCCGGTTCTCGGTCACCTCTCTTAGTAAGGCCCTTCTCCCCCAACTGCTCAGTTTGTCGGGACGACCCGCTGTTGGAAGTGTCCTGGTTGCGTCAACCCTCTTCCATGTGTAAATTATGTAGGCCACTGTGCTCTAAGGAACCTTCACTGCAGCAGAAATTTTATTGTAGCCTTCCTCAGATCTGTGCCTTGCAATAATCCTTTCTCTCAGTTCTGCAGGTAGTTCCTTTGTCTTCATGGCTTTTACTCTGCTACAAGTATGCATTGTCAGTTCTGAGGCCTTTCATAGAGAAGCCTCTACCTTTCCAAATCATGTGCAATCAATTTAATTAACCCCGGGTGGACTCCAATCAGGGTGTAGAAACATGTCAGCAACAATAAAGAGAAGTGGGAGGCACCGGAGTTAAATTTCAAATGTGGTTGCGAAGGAAGGGTCTGAATACTTATACCAATGTGATATTTCAGATTCAAAAATTATGAATTTCAACAACTGTAGAATCAGGCTGCCGCATAACAAAATTGACAAAAGTGAAGGAGGCCTGACTATTTCTGAATGCACTGTATTTTCATTGTTACTCTAGTGTACTGACTACAATAATACATTACATACTTTCAGATGTCTCACTTCCTTCGTTTCTTGGAGCTGAGGCAGTTTGATGTATTCTTTCTGAAATATTGACAAAATATTCTATTTTAAAAAGATAACCCTACTGACCACAATTAAAGATCCCATTTCTTTTGTAAAGCAATATTATTTGGGTTTAGGGTGATGTTTAAAAAAACTTAAAAAATCATGTCCAATAAATTTAATTAACCATAGGTGGACTCCAATCAAGATGTAGAAACGTATCAGCAACGATAAAGAGAAATGGGGGCACTGGAGCGAAATTTCAAATGTTGTTGCAATGTGATATTTCAGGTTTTTCTTTTTAATAAATTTATAGACGTTTCTAAAATTCTGTTTTCACTTTGTCATTATGGGGTACTGAGTGTAGATTAATAAGAAAAACATGAATTTCAACAAATGTAGAATTAGGCTGCTGCGTAACAAAATTGACAAAATATTTCTGAGTGCACTGTATTTTCATTGTTATTGTAGTATATTGTCTGCAATTATACATTACATACTTCCAGACGTCTCAGCTCTTCAAATTTGTTTTTGAGGTGTGGACATTTCAGTTTTTCTTCCTGAAATATTGACAAAATATTCTATTTTAAAAAACACAAACTTACTGATAGCAATTAAAGACCTATCTTTTTTTTCTAAAAACAACTTTATCCAAGTTGGAGATTAGTAACTTGGTCTATTAAACCAATATTTATAACGACTTAAGCTAGATCTGCAGATTCATCCAACTTACATGGCTGCCCTACATGCAATAGAGACTCCAGGTGTCTCTCTTTGCTTTCCTTCCATTTGTCTGTGTTTAATTCTTAGGGCCTGGCTGGACAAATCCCTGCAGTTTTCTTGGCAGGGTTTTTCAGCAGTGCTTTGGCATTGCTAACTTTCTAGGGTTGAATGTGACTGGCCCAAGGTCATCTAGCTGGCTTGTGCCTGAAGTGGGATGAGAACACCCGGTTTCTAACCTCATGCACTAATCATGATACCAAACTGGCTTTCTTGGGTAGATAACGTAAGTTAAAATGTATTACAAAAATACACCACAGAAGAAAAACCTATAATGGCAACTGAGGACAAATATAAACCACAATCACTCCATCCATCCATCCATCCATCCATCCATCCACCTAATCATCCATCTCTGTATCTATTTAAACTTTCTATAGGGCTCAAGTGTTTTCTCCTACCTTTCTTCTCCTGCCTTCCATTGTGAAAAGTGGTTAACTAGAAAATAAAGATAAAGATTAAGGTTAGAATGCGTAATAGTTTTAACATTTTCTTTTGAAAATTAGAATGTATATTTTGAGAAACAATGTCCAGAACACCAAATAATACTATAAATGTATTTGCCCTCCAGATCCTTACGACAATTGTTGCACAGCCAGGACAATTTAAAATAACATTGGTCGCCCTTCAGGTCTCCTTCTTTTCGTTATTAAGGAGCTCATGGCAGTTTAGAGGAGACTTGGTATCCTCTTGCTTGAGATGTATGCTTTTTAGGCTGTGCTTTTCTTTAATTTACTTAAAGGAATACTAAAGCTTAAGAGCTCTTTATTTGCTGATGTGATGATTGTGTCAGAATCCAAAAGGACCCCTTTCCTGGACACCCGGTCGCTGCCCCCATCCTGCCCAATCCAGCCCCAGGCTTTTGGTCTTTGGGAAGGGCCTGGACCACGGCTGTGTCATTCAGCCTGGGCGTCTGGGAGTAGAAGGGAGCCTTTTCAAGGCTTGTACTCAATGGGATATCTGCCTCTATTCTACTTGGCTAATTTTGGGAGATCTTTGGGAAGCTCTTGGCTGCCTCACAAACTTTCTTCTGCCATGGTCGGTTGCTGCACTTTTGTGCCTTTGCTGCTTTGGGCCCTGAATGACGCAGAGAGATTTTCTTTCTTCTTCAGTCTGGAGTCAAGGCAGGTGACTTAAAGGGGTTCTCTCCCTCTTTCCAGGCAGGCAGGCAGGCAGGCAGGCAGGCAGGCAGGCAGGCAGGCAGGCAGGCAGGCAGGCAGGCAGGTAAATGGGATTTACAAAGGGAGAGAGATTAGAAAACAGGGTGGGGAGTTTAGTTTTACCGCCTCATGGGGGTGGGGGGAGACCAGCAGCTCCTCCCAGTTTTTTGGGAACAGTCTCAGAGAATCCCAGGGCTGGAGGAAACCTCAAAGGTCATACAGTCCAACTTTGTGTTGTGCATCAATTAGGCCCCTTGCTCTCTGCTCAAGGTCATCTAAGCCCTGGTCATTTCCTGTTCAGACTACTACATGGGGCTGCTGCCTCCAAAATCAGGCACCCTCACTGGTGTGGAACGGAAGCCCTGTTCCCTGAATTTGGGTGAGAAAAGAGTTTACAAATGGCAAACCATGTCCAAAATCTTATAAAAAAGCTGCAGGGACTAGTCCAGGCGATTGCCAGGAGCGCAGACTGACTTGAAGGCACCAAATGCAATAGATAGATAGATAGATAGATAGATAGATAGATAGATAGATAGATAGATAGATAGATAGATAGATAGATAGATAGATAGATAGATAGATAGATAGATAGATAGACAGACAGACAGACAGACAGACAGACAGACAGACAGACAGACAGACAGACAGACAGATAGATAGATAGGTAGGAAGGGACAGTAAAACCTAAAGGATTTAGAAGTATCAGTTATGGGAGGACCAGCCAAGTGAGAAGTCGTAGCAAGAGGAATCACAGCTGAGGAGGCTGTAAGGGAAGGAGCAGCTGATTGTGCAAGAAGCAGAAGGAGACCTACAGGCCACAGGAGGGAGGCAAAGGAGGGTCGAAGTCCTAATTCGGGGAACGCAACTGCGCAGCTACAACGGCAGCCCCGATCAGATCCCGTCGACAATGAAGCCGAGAGGGGCGTGGCCAATAGGCGGAGCTTCCGCGGAACTTCCACGCCCCTCCCCGCCCCCTCGGCGGACAGCGTATCCCGTGCGGCGGGGGCGGGGACGAGGAGCAGGACGGGCGGGAGAAGCAGGGGCGCCGGCGGGAGCGGGCCGGCTTGCGAGACCTCGCCAGCAACGGGGCCGGTGAGTAGGAAGGGGACGGGGGCGGCGGGGCTCTGGCTCCGCTCTTGAGCGGCGCGGAAGGCGGCTGGAAAGGGAGGCTCCCCCGACCGACCAGGCCTCCGTCGCCCGGTCCCCCTTCGGGGCTGAAAGTCTCGGCCCCGCGGACAAAGAAGGCCGTCTTGGGGCGCCCCCCTTTCCAGGCACCCCCTCCCCGTCTGGTTGGAGGGCGCCTTGCCTGGCCGCTCCTTTCCGGGCGGAGAGAGAGAGAGAGAGAGAGAGAGAGGGAGGGAGGGAGGGAGGGGAGAGAGAGAGGGAGGGAGGGAGGGAGGAAGGGAGGAAGGGAGGGGGAGAGGGAGAGAGAGAGGGAGGGAGGGAGGGAGGGAGGGAGGGAGGGGAGAGAGAGAGGGAGGGAGGGAGGGAGGAAGGGAGGAAGGGAGGGGGAGAGGGAGAGAGAGAGGGAGGGAGGGAGAGGGAGAGAGAGAGGGAGGGAGGGGGAGAGAGAGAGGGAGGGAGGGAGGGAGGGGGAGGGGGAGAGAGAGAGGGAGGGAGGGAGTGGGAGAGGGAGAGAGAGAGGGAGGGAGGGAGAGAGAGAGAGAGGGAGGGAGGGAGGGGGAGAGAGAGAGGGAGGGAGGGAGGGAGGGGGAGGGGGAGAGAGAGAGGGAGGGAGGGGGGAGGAGAGAGAGAGGGAGGGAGGGGGAGAGAGAGAGGGAGGGAGGGAGGGAGGGGGAGGGGGAGAGAGAGAGGGAGGGAGGGAGGGAGTGGGAGAGGGAGAGAGAGGGAGGGAGGGAGGGAGGGGGAGAGAGAGAGGGAGGGAGGGAGAGAGAGAGAGGGAGGGAGGGGGGAGGAGAGAGAGAGAGAGAGAGAGAGAGAGAGAGAGAGAGAGAGAGAGACGGTCCGTCGGCCGCCGTCGGGGAGGGCCAGGCGCGGTGTCAGCGGCCGCGGGTATCCTGACTGCCGTGCTGGCCGTTGCTCCGGCTGCCTTCGCCTCCCCGGGGCCCAAGGGGGTCGGAATCGCTCCGTCCCCGGCGCAGCCCCGGCCAGGGCGAGCGGGACGAAGGCGACGGTCGCCCGCGGGACTCTTGCCGGGGCGCGGATGCGCTCAGCCGCTTTTGGGGTCTCGAACCTTCAGTGCGAAGGGTTGCGTTGGGGGCTCGCCGCCTTTGGCTAAGGGCCAGCGCAAGTGGGCTGCTTGCGGCCACCCGTCTTTTTCGGAGCGAAGCGGCCGGTGTTTTTAGTCGGCGGCAGGTGAAAGGAGGGAAAGGATTTGCCCGCTTTGGAACTGCGGTGAGGATAGGACGAGGCGCTCGGGTCTCGAAGCCGCGTTGCTGGCTTTCCCGTTGACAAGCCTAGCGTCTGAACCGCTGAGCCACTGCCCCATTCCGGCAATATTCCCACATTGAAAAGTGTAAAATTCAAAGTGTAGTTAAATGATGAGATTTAATACGATAGTATTCGTTTCATTGAACATTGGTTGACAGATATTTGCCACCATTGCAGGAATTTATTGTATTAATAGTGCAATAAAATTGCAACATTATCTATGCTCTTCAGAGCCTGCATATTATCTATATGTGAATCACAGTTTTATGTATGCTTGTTTCAATTAGAGTCTATATTTATATAAGTGATATTTGCAAAAAACAGACTTTTCAGAGGGTTGATAAAATTCCCTCTAAAGTTCAAGGGTAGAGATACAGAAGGTCTTCATTTGGAATCAAGATATAGAGTGTTCTAAACATTTGTAATACGGTTTGAGTTGCTTCCAAAGAAAATGATCTGCTGCAGAATTATTTATCCCAAAAAGTGTTTTAAACGAAAAATAGAAAATAATTCATTTGGTCTGTCTTATAATAGCAAAGAAAGAATCAAAGAAATTAAGTGCTGTAATAGAAGGAGAAGAGCCAATTTGATGTAGTATTGAAGGCTTTCGTTAGAAACTGGGAGAGCGTGAGTGCTGGTCCCATCTTGGGCGTGAAGCAGCTGGATGACCTTTGGCCAGTCATTTTCTCTCAGCCCTAGGAAGAGGCAATGGCAAGCCACTTCTGAAAACCTAGCAAAAAAGCTATAGGACTTGTCTAGGAAGTCTGTGAGAATTGGACATGATTGAAGGAAAGAAAAAAACAGAAGTTGAAACTGAAGTTGAAATGATGAATGGTCATCCCTTTTGAATCAACTAAGAGAAGTCAAATCAGGTTATATCAATTTATCAACCTCTCAGTGTAAATGGGTGTAATCATTATGACTTCATAAATCATGATTAAACCTACTAATTTTTTTCAACAAATCATCTGGAATCCAATAATATTGGACTCGCAGTTCTTGCTCGGAGAAGAGGCAGTTGTGATTTATGGTGAAAAGGGCTTTTGCGCATCTCCATCTGCTGTGCCAATTGTGCCTGTTCCTCAGTGAGAAGGCTTTAGTAGTTTAAAGAGAAGAAGGACTGGAGGTGACACGATATTAGTGTTAGTGTTCCAGGATCTAAGAGGCTGCTACAAAGAAGAGGGGGTCAACTGGAGATTGGACAACAATTTTTCTGAAATGCTAGAGGGTTTCCTGCTTGAGCAGAGGGTTGGACTAAAAGACCTCCAAGGTCCCTTCCAACTCTCTTATTCTGTCATTCTATTCTCTCCACAAAGTAGCTTCTGTGTTAAAGTTTGAGAAATAAAAATGCATAGTGGAACTGGGAATAGTATGAGGGATGTAGTTTGTTACATACAGAATGCAGTAAAAAAATCAGTTGAGAAATAACCTTATCAAAATGGATAAAATCATATATAGAGTAGAAATAGACAGGAGAAATTTGAAGAGATCAAGAAAAAGAAAGTACTTCTCACCGTGTGTAATCAATTCTGTGGAATTGATTATCACAAAACAAGTTAGATGGCCACTAACTTGAATGCCTTTAAAAGGGATTGGATAGATTCATGGAATGTTAGCTAAAAACTAGAAAGTTGGAAGACCCAATTTATCTCTGCGTTGGGAGCAGTTTGATTCCAAATACCAATTTTAGGTGAACCGTAGTGGGGTAAATGTAAATTCTCCGTCTCCTACTTGAGAGCACCCTAGAGGTGTTTCATTAACCACTCTAAGAAACAAAACGTCGCATTAGAATGGATCTTATCCTGCTCTAGCAAGACTATGCTTGTGCTTATCCAATCTACAGGGCTTATTAAAATTATGAAAATGCTGGTGATTTTGGGGTGGTCTTTCTCACCTCAAGGGTTGTTGTGGGAAAAATAAGAAGAAAGAATATTGGGTATGTTTGCCATCTTGAGTTATACATGAAAAGGTAGGATCAAAATGATGATGATGATGATGATTCTATTTTTCTTTTAGACATGTCTCAGACCCTACAGACAAATGGCACACAACCATTGAGCAAAACATGGAAACTCAGCTTACATGAACTTGAAAGAACACCTCAGGTACTTTCTCCTCCATCTTTGCATAGTGGTAACAGTTTGTATCATTGTATTGTTTTAGTGTGAATGTGATCTTCCACACCACAAATTTGTACCAGAAGAAATTACCATGTTTCCCCAAAAACAAGACAACCCAGAAAATAAGCCCTACCATGATTTTTTAGCCTGTGCCTAACATAACCCCTACCCCAAAACACTCCCTAGTTAAGAGCCCACCGACTCCATCCCACCGTCTGGTTTCTCACAGTTGCAACGGGGCAGGAGAGCGTGTGTTCGCTCTGGTGCCGCCGCCACAAGGTGAGGCGAGGTGGGAAGGGGTGGAGCTAGACAAAATGACAGGGTAAGGAAACAAGTAATAGAATTGCCAATCCAGCTTTTGCTTTCTCCATGCCTGACTGAATTACCAGCCAAGTTCTCCCCACAATATAGAGAATGGTTTTGCACCTGTCAACACAGTTGGTTTCTCCACTCATCACCCACTAGCTGATCCTTAAAGAGACAAGCATGTATATAACACAAAGCCCTATCTCTCTCATTTCAAAGATCTTGGGTCAACAGTACGGGAAAAAATTAAAGCTAAAATATATTTAAAAATTCCAGGGTGGTTATCAACGATGGAGGCATTTATACATCCAAACTTGGTAGACTTTGAAAAAATATGGACATGTAAAGATATTCTAGATATTGATGGGAAATTAAAATCTAAACAAGAATTGGAAAATCAGGGAATTAACCTGTCCTGGTGAGCACATTTACAGATACAAAGTAGACATGAAAAAGATGTAAAAATGTATGGATTTTACAAAGATCAAACTGTGTTTGATAAGATTTTGTTAACCTCAGATGAGAAATTAATCAAGAAAATGTATAACTTTTTGTTAATTTTAGATATGGAAAGTGAACAAGTGAAAGAAACAATGACAAGATGGGCAAAATTTTTTGGCTATAATATAGAATTAGAAAAATGGCAAATGTTATGGGAGAGAAACTATAAATTAACAATGTCAACTTCATACAAAGAAAATCTGTATAAAATGTTGTATAGATGGCACCTGCCACCAGCGAGATTAGCAAAAATGTTTAAAAATGTGTCTGATAGATGTTGGAAATGTAAACATAAAATAGGCACGTATTATCACATTTGGTGGACATGTGGTAAGGCAAAGGCTTATTGGAGAAAGATACATATGTGGTTAGAAAAAATATTGGGTGAACAAGTGGATTTTAAACCTGCACTTTTTTTACTAGGTATTATGCCTGAAAAGATTAATAAGCAGAAATTATATTTAATCTTACACATCACTACAGCAGCGAGAATAATTTTTGCACAATACTAGAAGAATGAAGGACTGCCATCAGAGGAAGAAATAATCAGGAAAATATTGGAATGTGCAGAGATGGACAGATTAACTATGAGGTTGAAAGATAAAGAAGATACAGTCTACTATCAAATTTGGAACTTATTTTATTCTTGGCTGGAGAAAAGAATGGAGGATTAGGAATTGAACATGTATTAGCATAGCAAACTCCAGACAACTTGTAGATTGGAAAAATTAACTCACAATTTCCCAGATTCAGAATGTATAAGTGATGTGCATCAGATGGGCAGTTATATAAATTTAATAAATATATGCATACATACCTTCCCTAATCTGAGTAATTTGTCTCTGGCATCAGAATTGTGCCTCAATGCCTGTTTGAATATTAGTATTTACTTGACTTTTATTATGTCTCTGTTACTTTCTTTGCTTCTATTGAGCTTCAGCTTTTGAGTCTGATATGGCTCAAACTATATTACATTTCAGGACAATCATAGAATAGCACTTTATTGTGTAAGGTAGGCGAGCTTATTAAATGCAGGCCTTTAAGCCATGTGTGTAACCTTTTATAAAGACAATGCAACACTTGAAAGAGAACATCACTTAAAATGCTAAGCAGCCTCTTACCTTGCAGCCAGGCCTCTCCTCAACGGCCCTCTTCTTCTGCGGCGTCTTCTACAGCATGGCCTGCAGTTCTCAGTCACAGGCCTTTCCAGAAGGCCTCTGCAGCCGAGAACAGAGCTATGAATTCAGTCCATAGCTGGGTTCTGCAAGACCTCTGCAGCCGCGAACCAAGGTATGGATTCAATCCATAGCTTGGTTCTCAGCTGCAGAGGCCTTCCGGAAAGGCCTGAATGCAAGATGCAGGCCGGAATGCACCTGCAGAATGAAGCTGTTCCTTTGGTCAGTAGAAGTGGACCGGCTGGGAGGGGTGTCGGTGAGTATAAAAGACAGCCCCTCAAAATGAGACCTGGTGCCTCTTTTGGAGGCAAAAAAAATAAAAAATAAGACCCGGTCTCATTTTCGGGGAAACATGGGTATTATAAATTGCCATCTCATTTTACTCTATTTTTAAGGTTGTCTATAAATGTTCTTGAAGAACAGAAATCATGGGTGGCTATAACTCAAGACTTTTAAGGGATGCATGTCCAACTGCCAAGAAGGGGGGAGGGGGAACATAAACGTGGGTTGACAGAAAATCTCCAGAGTGGACTTCAGGAATGAGTTAGCAAAACACCTCAATTCCCATTTTGTCAATGTGTACATTAGTATTTTATTTTACACATCTGTCTATAATATGCTCCAAGGGTTACAAATGTGCCCAGTGGCTCAGAAAGTATACTCATTTACTCGTTTTGCATCTCAGAATAGAATCCAACAGATCAGCAGTGCTAAGCATCATGCTTGCCTCAGAGCTTAATAAATGAACAGTTTACTCTTTGCTTTCAAAGCTTTCCACAGTGTATACACTTTCAATGTGTATCTCTCTTTCCATTTCCTCAGGTTTTCAGCAAAATGTGACACCTCTCCTTCATAAAGCACCATGCTGGACGATCCAGGCGGCTATAGAAAAATGATGCCAAGAAACAGAATGAACTTCTTTTCTTTCGTAAAGTTGGCGAAAGGATCTAGCATCTTGGAAAGATTGGTATAGAACTTCAAAGCACTGATATGAACGTATGAGATTTTTCATGCTACTGCAACAAGATTGTACTGTATCTGGGTCCTGTACCCTCAAATTCAGCTTTCAGATGAGCCCTGAGTATTCTACTTTCAATAGTCACCAGAGAGGAAAGGGGCTTGGAAACAAAACCAATTCACATTATTTATTTAGCTTGTTAGTTAATTTGTTACATTTTTTAGCCATCCAACTCCAATGGATTCTTGGACCGTTTCACAATGAAGCCTGTTTCTCAATGATTTCATTTGCTCTAGCCTAAAGTACATACTGATACTTTTTGCACAGGAATCTAGGTATTTTCCCTATTCCTCTGGTGTCAAATCAAATGTTTCTGGCCCTCTAACTTCCGTATGATTTACGGATATCTCCAGCCAATTATCCACATCCCCCAGGAATGCTTCAGGATGTTCCTTCTGAAACTTGATCCAGGAATTTACAAGCCATGTTATCAGCCATGGTTGGTTCTGTGTATCACCATGCTGTCAAGCTGGACACGTGACCACGGAAACACCTCCAGGAAACACTGGATCTTTGCTTTAACAAATGGAGATGAGCAAGGTCACTTAAAGTCAGCCACAACTACCGTAGTGGGGGAAAACCTGCAGGGACACAGGGACACCTTTCTTCCCCGGAATTCACTGCATGCAAACAAATGCTGTGCCCTCTTCCTTTCCAGTTCCCCCTTGAAGAAAACCTGCTACCCAGAACCAGAAGCAAAGCAACTTCCTTTTTGGTTCAATATATAAGGAATAGGAAGAGAAAAAAGCAGGAATATTTAGCCCACCCTGAATATCATTATTTATACTGGCTCTTCACATTCCTGTTTTCTGTGAGAAGGAATTCCTTTGGAAACATGTATTTTTTTCCTGCATATTTCAGAATCTTTCTTTCCTATCATCTCTTGAAGTATTTCCTCCTGCAGTCCGTGTCTAGAGGCTTCCAATCCCTCCTCCAAATTTAGATGGGAAGTTTCAGGCTCTTCCTCATGGAGGTGATTTATGGCTATTTCAAGCCACTTTTTCACATACTTTAGATGCCCCCTTGCAGGTTTTTTTTTAATTTTTCCCAACTCTCCCCCATACATATACCACGATATTTATCATGTGTTAACATACATTCTTTTTACATTCTTATCTATCAGATACTTTTAATAAAATAAAATAAATACATACACATAGGTACATTTTGGTGTTGCTCACCTTTTTCCCCTTTCATTGTATCCACACTCCTACTCTTTCTTCTCTACCTTCTTTCTCCCTTTCTTCTCTCTCTTCCTTACTTCCCTCTTCTTCCTCTCCTCTCCTCTCCTGTTTCTTTCACCACTCCCCCCCATTTCTCCCCACTTCTCCTCCTCCAACCTTCCTACTTCCTTCCCCCCTCCTTTACTCTCTTCTCTCTCTCCTCTCCTTTCTTCCCTCTCATCCCTCTTCAGATACAAGTCAGGGGTAATATCCCAGCAACTCATCTCTCTAAATTTCCCTAACTGTATTATATATAGTAACATTGATTTTCTATTATGTTAATACTTCTATTTATTTGACCTTCTCGGTATATACTTCTATAAATATTTATATGACCTCCGATTATTCAACTGTGTCGCTTGGGTCTCCCTCCTTATCTCCTCCTTTTTCTTCCATCTAAATACTTTTAATGTCAAGACAAACAATAGTGGAGATAGAGAACATCCCTGTCTTGTTCCCCTCATAATATTAATCTTCTCAGTCATATCTCCCTTTATCATTACATTTATAAATTTCTCCCCAAAATCCATAGTCTGTATTTGGCTTATCATGAATTGCTAGTTCACATTGTCAAATGCCTTCTGTGCCTCCAGGAACATCAATGTCATCTGTTTTTCCGGGTGTGTTTCATAGCATTCTAATGTGTTCAATACAATTCGCATATTGTCTCTAATCTGTCTTTTGGATAAAAAACCATTTTGATCCGATTGTATAAATTCATTTAAAAACTTTTTAAATCTTTCCGCCATTACTGATGCAAATATTTTATAGTCCACATTCAGTAGGGAAATCGGCCTGTGGTTCTTTATTTTCTGCATTTCCATTTCTTCCTTTGGTATCAGGGTAATAAGTGCTTCAGACCACGAATCTGGTATCTTAGCTTCAAAAAGAACTTCAGTATAAAGTTCCAACATTGCACTGCTTAGTGCTTCCTGCAATGTCTTGTATAGCTCTGCTGGTAATCCATCCGGTCCTGGTGTTTTTCCATTTTTTTGTCTGTTAATTGCTTCTATTAATTCCATCATTGTTATTTCCCCTTCTAATCCATTCTTCTGGTGTCAAAGCACATGTTTTTGGCCCTCTTACTTCCATATGATTTAGGGATATCTCCAGTCAATTAGCCGCATCCCCCAAGAATGCTTCAGGATGTTCCTTCTCAAACTTGATCCAGGAAATTACAAGCCATGTTGTCAAGCACATACTAGGTCCTGGCTGGTAGGACTTTTTATTAAGGCTTTTAAGAGATTTTTGTAGCCACTGCAATACATTTTGCCTGGATTCTTTTGCGTTTTTTGTTTTGAGACTGTCTAAACGATGCTTAAAGACATTTTTTATTTAATTCATGTCTGTCCCAATGACGCTTCATCTTTTTAAAAGGTTCTCATGTGTTTTCTGCTGTAGTACTATCCACACTTGTTAGCCAGGGACTCATGAAGCCTCTGTTGAAGTCTCTACTGCTAGATGACCCCACCTGGTTCCTGTATATCAATGGCCAGCAGCTGTTCTTCCTCGGTGGTTTCTCTGTAGAAAAATCAAAAGGTTACATATGAATCTGGACCAACTAAAAATATTCTTAGTTATCAGTAATGGGAACTGCTTTCATGTCAGGAAACTCTTACTCCAAACGTACACCTCTCCTTCATAAAGGACCATGCTGGATGATCCAGGTGGCTTTGGAAAAATGATACCAAGAAACAGAATGAGCTTCTTACAAATATTATTTCCTTTTTCTTTTGTAAAGTGGGTGAAAAGGTCTAGCCTCTTGGAAAGATTGGTGTGGAACTTCAAAATGCTACTACAAAAAGATTATACTGTATCTGAGCCCTGTACCCCCAAATTCAGCTTTCAGATGAGCCTGAATATTCTGCTTGAGAGGAAAAGGGCTTGGAAACAAAACCAATTTACAGTATTTATTTATATAGCTAGTTAGTTAATTTATTAGCCATGAAGCCTGTTTCTAAATGGTTTCATTTTCTCTAGCCTAAAGTACATGCTGATACTTTTTGCACAGGAATCTAGGTATTTTCATCATTTGTTGTTCAACACAATTCTTGGGAAGGACAACATAGGCTCTTGTGAAATAGATACAACTCAAAGAGGATAACTGTATTCTTGCATTAAATCATAGTTTTTGAGGTGTGGACATTTCAGTTTTTCTTCCTGAAATATTGACAAAATATTCTATTTTAAAAAACACAAACTTACTGATAGCAATTAAAGACCTATCTTTTTTTTCTAAAAACAACTTTATCCAAGTTGGAGATTAGTAACTTGGTCTATTAAACCAATATTTATAACGACTTAAGCTAGATCTGCAGATTCATCCAACTTACATGGCTGCCCTACATGCAATAGAGACTCCAGGTGTCTCTCTTTGCTTTCCTTCCATTTGTCTGTGTTTAATTCTTAGGGCCTGGCTGGACAAATCCCTGCAGTTTTCTTGGCAGGGTTTTTCAGCAGTGCTTTGGCATTGCTAACTTTCTAGGGTTGAATGTGACTGGCCCAAGGTCATCTAGCTGGCTTGTGCCTGAAGTGGGATGAGAACACCCGGTTTCTAACCTCATGCACTAATCATGATACCAAACTGGCTTTCTTGGGTAGATAACGTAAGTTAAAATGTATTACAAAAATACGCCACAGAAGAAAAACCTATAATGGCAACTGAGGACAAATATAAACCACAATCACTCCATCCATCCATCCATCCATCCATCCATCCATCCATCCATCCATCCACCTAATCATCCATCTCTGTATCTATTTAAACTTTCTATAGGGCTCAAGTGTTTTCTCCTACCTTTCTTCTCCTGCCTTCCATTGTGAAAAGTGGTTAACTAGAAAATAAAGATAAAGATTAAGGTTAGAATGCGTAATAGTTTTAACATTTTCTTTTGAAAATTAGAATGTATATTTTGAGAAACAATGTCCAGAACACCAAATAATACTATAAATGTATTTGCCCTCCAGATCCTTACGACAATTGTTGCACAGCCAGGACAATTTAAAATAACATTGGTCGCCCTTCAGGTCTCCTTCTTTTCGTTATTAAGGAGCTCATGGCAGTTTAGAGGAGACTTGGTATCCTCTTGCTTGAGATGTATGCTTTTTAGGCTGTGCTTTTCTTTAATTTACTTAAAGGAAT
>JARGCV010000145.1:65000-72500 GCA_034064705.1 Bothrops alternatus
CCATGATTTTTTAGCCTGTGCCTAACATAACCCCTACCCCAAAACACTCCCTAGTTAAGAGCCCACCGACTCCATCCCACCGTCTGGTTTCTCACAGTTGCAACGGGGCAGGAGAGCGTGTGTTCGCTCTGGTGCCGCCGCCACAAGGTGAGGCGAGGTGGGAAGGGGTGGAGCTAGACAAAATGACAGGGTAAGGAAACAAGTAATAGAATTGCCAATCCAGCTTTTGCTTTCTCCATGCCTGACTGAATTACCAGCCAAGTTCTCCCCACAATATAGAGAATGGTTTTGCACCTGTCAACACAGTTGGTTTCTCCACTCATCACCCACTAGCTGATCCTTAAAGAGACAAGCATGTATATAACACAAAGCCCTATCTCTCTCATTTCAAAGATCTTGGGTCAACAGTACGGGAAAAAATTAAAGCTAAAATATATTTAAAAATTCCAGGGTGGTTATCAACGATGGAGGCATTTATACATCCAAACTTGGTAGACTTTGAAAAAATATGGACATGTAAAGATATTCTAGATATTGATGGGAAATTAAAATCTAAACAAGAATTGGAAAATCAGGGAATTAACCTGTCCTGGTGAGCACATTTACAGATACAAAGTAGACATGAAAAAGATGTAAAAATGTATGGATTTTACAAAGATCAAACTGTGTTTGATAAGATTTTGTTAACCTCAGATGAGAAATTAATCAAGAAAATGTATAACTTTTTGTTAATTTTAGATATGGAAAGTGAACAAGTGAAAGAAACAATGACAAGATGGGCAAAATTTTTTGGCTATAATATAGAATTAGAAAAATGGCAAATGTTATGGGAGAGAAACTATAAATTAACAATGTCAACTTCATACAAAGAAAATCTGTATAAAATGTTGTATAGATGGCACCTGCCACCAGCGAGATTAGCAAAAATGTTTAAAAATGTGTCTGATAGATGTTGGAAATGTAAACATAAAATAGGCACGTATTATCACATTTGGTGGACATGTGGTAAGGCAAAGGCTTATTGGAGAAAGATACATATGTGGTTAGAAAAAATATTGGGTGAACAAGTGGATTTTAAACCTGCACTTTTTTTACTAGGTATTATGCCTGAAAAGATTAATAAGCAGAAATTATATTTAATCTTACACATCACTACAGCAGCGAGAATAATTTTTGCACAATACTAGAAGAATGAAGGACTGCCATCAGAGGAAGAAATAATCAGGAAAATATTGGAATGTGCAGAGATGGACAGATTAACTATGAGGTTGAAAGATAAAGAAGATACAGTCTACTATCAAATTTGGAACTTATTTTATTCTTGGCTGGAGAAAAGAATGGAGGATTAGGAATTGAACATGTATTAGCATAGCAAACTCCAGACAACTTGTAGATTGGAAAAATTAACTCACAATTTCCCAGATTCAGAATGTATAAGTGATGTGCATCAGATGGGCAGTTATATAAATTTAATAAATATATGCATACATACCTTCCCTAATCTGAGTAATTTGTCTCTGGCATCAGAATTGTGCCTCAATGCCTGTTTGAATATTAGTATTTACTTGACTTTTATTATGTCTCTGTTACTTTCTTTGCTTCTATTGAGCTTCAGCTTTTGAGTCTGATATGGCTCAAACTATATTACATTTCAGGACAATCATAGAATAGCACTTTATTGTGTAAGGTAGGCGAGCTTATTAAATGCAGGCCTTTAAGCCATGTGTGTAACCTTTTATAAAGACAATGCAACACTTGAAAGAGAACATCACTTAAAATGCTAAGCAGCCTCTTACCTTGCAGCCAGGCCTCTCCTCAACGGCCCTCTTCTTCTGCGGCGTCTTCTACAGCATGGCCTGCAGTTCTCAGTCACAGGCCTTTCCAGAAGGCCTCTGCAGCCGAGAACAGAGCTATGAATTCAGTCCATAGCTGGGTTCTGCAAGACCTCTGCAGCCGCGAACCAAGGTATGGATTCAATCCATAGCTTGGTTCTCAGCTGCAGAGGCCTTCCGGAAAGGACTGAATGCAAGATGCAGGCCGGAATGCACCTGCAGAATGAAGCTGTTCCTTTGGTCAGTAGAAGTGGACCGGCTGGGAGGGGTGTCGGTGAGTATAAAAGACAGCCCCTCAAAATGAGACCTGGTGCCTCTTTTGGAGGCAAAAAAAATAAAAAATAAGACCCGGTCTCATTTTCGGGGAAACATGGGTATTATAAATTGCCATCTCATTTTACTCTATTTTTAAGGTTGTCTATAAATGTTCTTGAAGAACAGAAATCATGGGTGGCTATAACTCAAGACTTTTAAGGGATGCATGTCCAACTGCCAAGAAGGGGGGAGGGGGAACATAAACGTGGGTTGACAGAAAATCTCCAGAGTGGACTTCAGGAATGAGTTAGCAAAACACCTCAATTCCCATTTTGTCAATGTGTACATTAGTATTTTATTTTACACATCTGTCTATAATATGCTCCAAGGGTTACAAATGTGCCCAGTGGCTCAGAAAGTATACTCATTTACTCGTTTTGCATCTCAGAATAGAATCCAACAGATCAGCAGTGCTAAGCATCATGCTTGCCTCAGAGCTTAATAAATGAACAGTTTACTCTTTGCTTTCAAAGCTTTCCACAGTGTATACACTTTCAATGTGTATCTCTCTTTCCATTTCCTCAGGTTTTCAGCAAAATGTGACACCTCTCCTTCATAAAGCACCATGCTGGACGATCCAGGCGGCTATAGAAAAATGATGCCAAGAAACAGAATGAACTTCTTTTCTTTCGTAAAGTTGGCGAAAGGATCTAGCATCTTGGAAAGATTGGTATAGAACTTCAAAGCACTGATATGAACGTATGAGATTTTTCATGCTACTGCAACAAGATTGTACTGTATCTGGGTCCTGTACCCTCAAATTCAGCTTTCAGATGAGCCCTGAGTATTCTACTTTCAATAGTCACCAGAGAGGAAAGGGGCTTGGAAACAAAACCAATTCACATTATTTATTTAGCTTGTTAGTTAATTTGTTACATTTTTTAGCCATCCAACTCCAATGGATTCTTGGACCGTTTCACAATGAAGCCTGTTTCTCAATGATTTCATTTGCTCTAGCCTAAAGTACATACTGATACTTTTTGCACAGGAATCTAGGTATTTTCCCTATTCCTCTGGTGTCAAATCAAATGTTTCTGGCCCTCTAACTTCCGTATGATTTACGGATATCTCCAGCCAATTATCCACATCCCCCAGGAATGCTTCAGGATGTTCCTTCTGAAACTTGATCCAGGAATTTACAAGCCATGTTATCAGCCATGGTTGGTTCTGTGTATCACCATGCTGTCAAGCTGGACACGTGACCACGGAAACACCTCCAGGAAACACTGGATCTTTGCTTTAACAAATGGAGATGAGCAAGGTCACTTAAAGTCAGCCACAACTACCGTAGTGGGGGAAAACCTGCAGGGACACCTTTCTTCCCCGGAATTCACTGCATGCAAACAAATGCTGTGCCCTCTTCCTTTCCAGTTCCCCCTTGAAGAAAACCTGCTACCCAGAACCAGAAGCAAAGCAACTTCCTTTTTGGTTCAATATATAAGGAATAGGAAGAGAAAAAAGCAGGAATATTTAGCCCACCCTGAATATCATTATTTATACTGGCTCTTCACATTCCTGTTTTCTGTGAGAAGGAATTCCTTTGGAAACATGTATTTTTTTCCTGCATATTTCAGAATCTTTCTTTCCTATCATCTCTTGAAGTATTTCCTCCTGCAGTCCGTGTCTAGAGGCTTCCAATCCCTCCTCCAAATTTAGATGGGAAGTTTCAGGCTCTTCCTCATGGAGGTGATTTATGGCTATTTCAAGCCACTTTTTCACATACTTTAGATGCCCCCTTGCAGGTTTTTTTTTAATTTTTCCCAACTCTTCCCCATACATATACCACGATATTTATCATGTGTTAACATACATTCTTTTTACATTCTTATCTATCAGATACTTTTAATAAAATAAAATAAATACATACACATACATTTTGGTGTTGCTCACCTTTTCCCCCTTTCATTGTATCCACACTCCTACTCTTTCTTCTCTACCTTCTTTCTCCCTTTCTTCTCTCTCTTCCTTCCCTCTTCTTCCTCTCCTCTCCTCTCCTGTTTCTTTCACCACTCCCCCCATTTCTCCCCACTTCTCCTCCTCCAACCTTCCTACTTCCTTCCCCCCTCCTTTACTCTCTTCTCTCTCTCCTCTCCTTTCTTCCCTCTCATCCCTCTTCAGATACAAGTCAGGGGTAATATCCCAGCAACTCATCTCTCTAAATTTCCCTAACTGTATTATATATAGTAACATTGATTTTCTATTACGTTAATACTTCTATTTATTTGACCTTCTCGGTATATACTTCTATAAATATTTATATGACCTCCGATTATTCAACTGTGTCGCTTGGGTCTCCCTCCTTATCTCCTCCTTTTTCTTCCATCTAAATACTTTTAATGTCAAGACAAACAATAGTGGAGATAGAGAACATCCCTGTCTTGTTCCCCTCATAATATTAATCTTCTCAGTCATATCTCCCTTTATCATTACATTTATAAATTTCTCCCCAAAATCCATAGTCTGTATTTGGCTTATCATGAATTGCTAGTTCACATTGTCAAATGCCTTCTGTGCCTCCAGGAACATCAATGTCATCTGTTTTTCCGGGTGTGTTTCATAGCATTCTAATGTGTTCAATACAATTCGCATATTGTCTCTAATCTGTCTTTTGGATAAAAAACCATTTTGATCCGATTGTATAAATTCATTTAAAAACTTTTTAAATCTTTCCGCCATTACTGATGCAAATATTTTATAGTCCACATTCAGTAGGGAAATCGGCCTGTGGTTCTTTATTTTCTGCATTTCCATTTCTTCCTTTGGTATCAGGGTAATAAGTGCTTCAGACCACGAATCTGGTATCTTAGCTTCAAAAAGAACTTCAGTATAAAGTTCCAACATTGCACTGCTTAGTGCTTCCTGCAATGTCTTGTATAGCTCTGCTGGTAATCCATCCGGTCCTGGTGTTTTTCCATTTTTTTGTCTGTTAATTGCTTCTATTAATTCCATCATTGTTATTTCCCCTTCTAATCCATTCTTCTGGTGTCAAAGCACATGTTTTTGGCCCTCTTACTTCCATATGATTTAGGGATATCTCCAGTCAATTAGCCGCATCCCCCAAGAATGCTTCAGGATGTTCCTTCTCAAACTTGATCCAGGAAATTACAAGCCATGTTGTCAAGCACATACTAGGTCCTGGCTGGTAGGACTTTTTATTAAGGCTTTTAAGAGATTTTTGTAGCCACTGCAATACATTTTGCCTGGATTCTTTTGCGTTTTTTGTTTTGAGACTGTCTAAACGATGCTTAAAGACATTTTTTATTTAATTCATGTCTGTCCCAATGACGCTTCATCTTTTTAAAAGGTTCTCATGTGTTTTCTGCTGTAGTACTATCCACACTTGTTAGCCAGGGACTCATGAAGCCTCTGTTGAAGTCTCTACTGCTAGATGACCCCACCTGGTTCCTGTATATCAATGGCCAGCAGCTGTTCTTCCTCGGTGGTTTCTCTGTAGAAAAATCAAAAGGTTACATATGAATCTGGACCAACTAAAAATATTCTTAGTTATCAGTAATGGGAACTGCTTTCATGTCAGGAAACTCTTACTCCAAACGTACACCTCTCCTTCATAAAGGACCATGCTGGATGATCCAGGTGGCTTTGGAAAAATGATACCAAGAAACAGAATGAGCTTCTTACAAATATTATTTCCTTTTTCTTTTGTAAAGTGGGTGAAAAGGTCTAGCCTCTTGGAAAGATTGGTGTGGAACTTCAAAATGCTACTACAAAAAGATTATACTGTATCTGAGCCCTGTACCCCCAAATTCAGCTTTCAGATGAGCCTGAATATTCTGCTTGAGAGGAAAAGGGCTTGGAAACAAAACCAATTTACAGTATTTATTTATATAGCTAGTTAGTTAATTTATTAGCCATGAAGCCTGTTTCTAAATGGTTTCATTTTCTCTAGCCTAAAGTACATGCTGATACTTTTTGCACAGGAATCTAGGTATTTTCATCATTTGTTGTTCAACACAATTCTTGGGAAGGACAACATAGGCTCTTGTGAAATAGATACAACTCAAAGAGGATAACTGTATTCTTGCATTAAATCATAGTTTTTGAGGTGTGGACATTTCAGTTTTTCTTCCTGAAATATTGACAAAATATTCTATTTTAAAAAACACAAACTTACTGATAGCAATTAAAGACCTATCTTTTTTTTCTAAAAACAACTTTATCCAAGTTGGAGATTAGTAACTTGGTCTATTAAACCAATATTTATAACGACTTAAGCTAGATCTGCAGATTCATCCAACTTACATGGCTGCCCTACATGCAATAGAGACTCCAGGTGTCTCTCTTTGCTTTCCTTCCATTTGTCTGTGTTTAATTCTTAGGGCCTGGCTGGACAAATCCCTGCAGTTTTCTTGGCAGGGTTTTTCAGCAGTGCTTTGGCATTGCTAACTTTCTAGGGTTGAATGTGACTGGCCCAAGGTCATCTAGCTGGCTTGTGCCTGAAGTGGGATGAGAACACCCGGTTTCTAACCTCATGCACTAATCATGATACCAAACTGGCTTTCTTGGGTAGATAACGTAAGTTAAAATGTATTACAAAAATACGCCACAGAAGAAAAACCTATAATGGCAACTGAGGACAAATATAAACCACAATCACTCCATCCATCCATCCATCCATCCATCCATCCATCCATCCATCCATCCACCTAATCATCCATCTCTGTATCTATTTAAACTTTCTATAGGGCTCAAGTGTTTTCTCCTACCTTTCTTCTCCTGCCTTCCATTGTGAAAAGTGGTTAACTAGAAAATAAAGATAAAGATTAAGGTTAGAATGCGTAATAGTTTTAACATTTTCTTTTGAAAATTAGAATGTATATTTTGAGAAACAATGTCCAGAACACCAAATAATACTATAAATGTATTTGCCCTCCAGATCCTTACGACAATTGTTGCACAGCCAGGACAATTTAAAATAACATTGGTCGCCCTTCAGGTCTCCTTCTTTTCGTTATTAAGGAGCTCATGGCAGTTTAGAGGAGACTTGGTATCCTCTTGCTTGAGATGTATGCTTTTTAGGCTGTGCTTTTCTTTAATTTACTTAAAGGAATACTAAAGTTTAAGAGCTCTTTATTTGCTGATGTGATGATTGTGTCAGAATCCAAAAGGACCCCTTTCCTGGACACCCGGTCGCTGCCCCCATCCTGCCCAATCCAGCCCCAGGCTTCTGTTCTTTGGGAAGGGCCTGGACCACGGCTGTGTCATTCAGCCTAGGCGTCTGGGAGTAGAAGGGAGCCTTTTCAAGGCTTGTACTCAATGGGATATCTGCCTCTATTCTACTTGGCTAATTTTGGGAGATCTTTGGGAAGCTCTTGGCTGCCTCACAAACTTTCTT
>JARGCV010000145.1:77500-127500 GCA_034064705.1 Bothrops alternatus
TTCTTCCTTGCAGCTGCCTCGCCTTCGCCTTTTTTCTGCAACGTGCGGGGCTAAATGCAGGTTGGGAAGGGGTCGGGGGTTACTCCATGGCCCGCCAGCCACAGGTGAGTAGAAGCGGCCTGTCTCGTCTGCACCTCGAAGGAAGGCGGGCCGGTGTGGTGGGGATGGGGCGACTGTCGGCCGATCGTCTGAGCTCTCTGCAGGAAGATCAAGTCGCTGGTTCAAACCTCCCAGCTAACTTGCCTCAGACAGACACACACACCCCTTTCTCTCTCGTGGCTTTCCGGCCTGAGGCAGCGGCCATTTGGCCTCCTAGGATACTCGGTCCCTATCCTATTAAGGGGGGAGATTATTGGGGGGGGTGTTCTGAAACTTTAATGACAGAACTACAGGGCAGCTCCCATCTATCTGTTCTTATGCAAAATGCCATAGTTTGTCAAATCCAAATCGCTAAACATCAGATATTTTTCTCCCACAGGTGCTTTTTTCCAAAGGCAACTAGACTTCCTTGTTTCTTCCTTGAAAATGTTTCACTTCTCATCCAGAAGCTTCTTCGGTTCGGTTCAACTGAAGAAGCATCTTGGATGAGAAGCGAAACGTGTTCAAGGAAAAAACAAGAAAGTCCAGCTGCCTTTTGAAAAAGCACCTTTGATGTAACCCTGACCTGGATCTCCATAGATATCAGATATTTTTCGACTGAATTTTATTTATGCACCACTCTCTATTGAGAAAGGATATTTTTTCTGGAACCTCGAGTTTTTAAAAGAGTTTTATCTAAGAGCTGATATAAAATTTTTTTTTAAGAGCTGATATAAATTATGCATCACAAAATCATGATTTATCCATTTTATCTGCCTGTATTAATGAATATATATTGAAGACTAGATGAGCAATGATTGTTCTCAATCTGTCACGTTCTTTGAGGAACATTAAAAATTATTTGAGTACAATTGTGAGACTTTTCCCATTTCATTATCACACCATTTGACGTTTTTTAAAATACTTTGATGAAATTCAGTTATATAACAAGCATTCCCATATTGAAAGAAAAATCTTCATCAGGGTCCAGTCCAAGCTGGGAATAATCAAAATGGAGACTGCTTTAGAAAGAAGGTTGTAGTTTATTGAAAAGGAGAGCCAGATTAGAAAGATGGGTCTGGGAAAACTGAGCACCTGTAGCAGGAAGTGGTGGGCTTTTATACCTTCTTGAACTTCTGTTTGGAGGTGTTCCTGGGGCATGAACTTTGATCTGAATCTGAGTGTGCCTTTCTGGTATTTTGATGGCGGTGGATTAATCCTATTACCTCCCAAAGGTCATATCCTGCTTCCCTGGGGCTGTGGGATTGTTGATTCTAGGGATCTCTGTCTTTCTAATCCAAGCTTTCTGGCTCCAATCTTTCTGACAAGATTATCACATCTGCATTTCTGCAGACCTGGTTTCTGTTTGGGGCAGAGAGACTTGGGGAAGTTGGTTTCTGCCTTTAAGATCCTTTGGGGAAATATATTCTGCCTTTTTAATATTTCCCAAAATATTTTTTCCTCTGGATTCTTCCCACACCTGCATTCTACTAACAAACTGTAATGATATGTGGAAATGACTTTGGGGATGAGGGAAGAGATGCTGGCTACAAGTGATTAAGTAAGAGGGAGGGGAATGCTCAGCTTTATAACAGGCAGAGAAAGAAAGTCAGAAAGGATCCTGCTTAACTTTAAAAGCTGTAGAAATCTTTGGTGAGAATTTTGTGCTTTCGGATTTGTAAGAGTCTGTTAATGTGGCCTTGCTATAAATAAGAATTAGCTTTTCAGGTCATGTTTCACAACTGTTTATCTGGGAGAAGATTAGCCTAGGAACCTACTTCTAGACAAATCCATGATTACATGATCCAGGCTCCAGAGGCCTTTTCCAGGCCTTTTTAATGGATTTTTTAGGACAATGTAACTTAATATTATTAGCTATATGTTACATGTAACACTCTTCAGTTATTGATCACGTTTTCAAAGTAATATCCTCCTCCCACACCAAAAACTAAAAGACTGAAAATTTATGAATTATATATTTAATATATATATACATATATATACATATTTATTATATATTTAATCCTACATATACAAATCTAGAAGTAAGTCTTCTGGAAGTGGTTTTTCTAGAGAGAAATTACTAAGGAAGAACAGCTGCTGGCCAGTGATACACAGGAACCAGGTGGGGGTCATCTAGCAGTAGAGGCTTCATGAGTCCCCGGCAAACAAGTGTAGATAATACAACAGCAGAAAACACAGGCGAACCTCTTGAAAAGATGAAGCATCATAGGGACAGACATGAACTAAATAAAAAATGGCTTAAAGCGTTTTTAGAGAGTCTCAAAACCAAAAAGAGAAAAGAATCCAGGCAAAATGTATGCAGTGGCTACAAAAATCTGTTAAAAGCCTTAATGAAAAGTCGTACCAACCAGGACCTAGTATGTCCCTGAGAACATAGCTTGTAAATTCCTGGATGAAGTTTGAGAAGGAACATCCTGAAGCATTCCTGGGTAATGTGGCTCATTGGCTGGAGATATCCATCAATCATATGGAAGTAAGATGGCAAAAACATGTGCTTTGACAGCAGAAGAATGGCTTGAAGAATCTATTCAAGCCATTCAAAATCTATTGAATTCTGAAGCAAAGTCTCAAAGTAACCTCAGATGGCCTGAGAAGTCATTAAAGAAAAAAAAAAACATTCTGAAGGATGTGTGGAGAATATAATGGATTCCAGGATCTTTAGTAAGCCTCTCGCTTCAGCAATCCTTTCGCCCACTTTACAAAAGAAAAGAAGAAGAGATACATATTGAATTACGCTGTGGAAAGCTTTGAAAGGAAAGAGGTAAACTGTTCATTTGTTACGTTCTGAGGCAAGCATGATGTTCAGCACTGCTGATCTGTTGGATTCTATTCTGAGACGCAAAACTAGTAAATGAGTATACATTCTGAGCCACTGGGCACATTTGTAACCCTTGGAACATATTATAGGCAGATGTGTAAAATAAAATACTAATTTACACATTGACAAAATGGGAATTGAGGTGCTTTGCTAATTCATTCCTGAAGTCCACCCTGGAGATTTTCTATCAACCCACGTTTATGTCTCCCCCCTTTCTGGGCAGCTGGACATGCTTCCTTTAAAAATCTTGAGCTGTAATCACCCATGGTTTCTATTCTTCAAGAACATTTTAGACAATCTTAAAAATAAAGAGAGTAAAATAGTATGGCAATTTATGTTATTTTCTATTTAAAAAAAAGTTATGTGAGTATTACCATTTTCCAATCCCTATTGTGTCTGGGATTTCCTTTGTGCCTTTGAGAAATCAACAGGTCCAAAGGACATCAGTCTTTCCCACCAACTATCCCATTTGTCTGCATTCTTTTTCACTTTGTAGCTTGATGTATTGCCAGTATGTGATTAGAGATAGATGTTTTCAAGGTCAAACAACTGACATGAAGTTGTCATCGGAGATTAGCAGACTGTTCTGCCATCCTGGGAGGTTATAACTTTGATATCTCTGTGATGAAAACTTCCAAGTAAATGCCTAGGTAAATATTTGATTTGATTATTTAATTGTATCCATAATTAATGTGACGATGAATACAATATCTTAATTTCAGAATGGTTACTTTCCAGCTTTTCATCTTGAAAATAAGATACTAATGCACATGGGTTTCATCTCAAGCCTATATGAATCTGGCAGCTAATGATACTTAAAAACAGAATAAAAATCACTGATAAAACCAAGTCTTCAAAGTTTTACAAAAAAAGTCAGTCCAATTAGTCTGATCTCCGTGGGGAATGATGTTCCAGAGGACAGGGGCCACAACAAAAAAGACTCTCTTCAGATGACACTCCCTGATGGGACAGGAGCATTCATCTCCTGTCAGATGTATAATATAGGGAGAAACAGTCCTATATAAGTAACTCAATCCCAAACCATGAGGTCCAGCACCTTGCATTGAAGCTGGAAGCATACTGGCAACCAATGCACCTTGCAGAGCAGAGAGTTTGCATGTGCTGTATGACAGACACCCATGATTGCCTGTATCACTGCATTTTGCATCAGCTGAAGCTTCTGAACACTCTTCAAGGGCAGCTCTATGTAGAAACATGTTGTAGAAATCCACTTAGGACACCAATCTGGGACACCAATGACGTGACAAAGTTAGCATGTGGAAGAATGGAGATTGAGTTGCAAGGCTAAAATCCTATCATCACTTATACATTTATACAACAACATATTACATACCCCAGTGGTGTTCCTCTCTACGGGCCTTAGTTCGGAACACCAAATTCGGAATCCTAGAAGATAAAGTAATAAATGTCAATGCATATTTCCACTACGAAAATACTCTACAAAAAGTTATTTTCAACTATGATAAGACTTTGATAAAATTCTTACAAGGATGTTCTTTCTGAAGAATCTGGAGAAGTCAAAATAGATTTAAAAAGAGGTAAAGTACAAGTGAATATATTACAATAAGCAGTATCTTTAACCATCTACAGCGTTTATGATTTTTATTGCTAATATTTTGTGTACTGATTACAAATATTCATTACATATCTCAACCTGTCTCTGTGGGAGACATGGGAAATGGGTTTTTTCCTCCTGCAATATTAACAAAATACCCTATTTTAAAAGACGACTTACTGACAGCTATTAAAGAGCCTTTTTTTTCTAAAAAGAAAACAATAAGTGAATAGGTTTCCAGGCACATATATTACATTCATAGCAATAGTAGTTGCATTTCTGTCCGCCTTCTCTATAAATCAGCCTTTTCCCAACTTTTTACCATGAAGTACTCTTGAAATAATTTTCAAATCTCATGGAATTCTTGCATAAAAATATTGTATCTGCAGTAGATATTACATGGTGCGCTAAATTAAAAAAATATGTATTTTTTAGGATCGTTCATGAAACTCCTAGTAATCTCTTTTAAAATCCCGATGGAAAATGGCTGCTCTCCATTATCTGCTGTGGAGCTACCTCATTGAATCTCCTGCAGGGAGAGAGATTCACCATGTCCCTCACGGGGCCTATTTCCTGAGGGATAATGCTTCATAGTAGGCAAACGATGCCATCTGAAGGTGGTGTTTCCATTATTCCTGCAGTCTAGGAAAAAGAAGCACTGCTCTCCTTAAATATAGGGACTCCAGTCCTGATTGGGCTCTTGAGTTGAGGGCTCAAAAGAGAAAGACTAGCATTGAACCCCGAGACCTCTGAGGAATATATCAGGGAGGCTCTTGTTCCTCGTTTTGAGCATTCTCTGCACCAAGGATGAGGCCCATATAGCCTTCCCTATGTTTTTAGTTCAACCCCTAATAGCTCCAGGCAACCAAGGCGAAGGATGCTTGGACCATCATTAAGAAGAAAGGGTGGGCCCCATGTTCCTAGTCTGCACCTACGGGCAATGATTTTGAAGGTTTCACCAAGGGGTCTTTTCCAATCTATGGGAGGGCTTGAACCATTTATATTCAGAATTCCTATTGGACTCTTGGTAACAAATCAGGAAGGAGTCTGTAGCAGCTTTTTTGACTAACATTTTGTATTAAAAGGCATCAGCTTTCATGAGCTGCAGCTCACTTCATTAAAAACCTTTTGTCCTCACAGTCTTCTTCCTTTTCATTCCAACACTCCTCCCTCCTTTTGTAGCTTTTTGGTTTGGAGTTTCACCTGCTTCCTCTCTGGCCTATGTTTTTCATTTTTTTTATCTTACCTAATTTCTGGTTTATGATTAAATAGATTTTTTTCCCCCTGAAAGGGACTCGGTGCCTCAGTGCTAAGGCGGTCTCTAGCTTAGCAGTCTGAGAATGAGGGCTGTGAAACAGAGTGAGCTGCCATCGCCTGTCCCAGCTCCTCTTGCCAACCTAGCAGTCTGAAAGCAGGTAAATGCAGGTATATGAATAGTTACTGCATTAAGCTTGCAGGAAAGTTACTCTCTGGGTATCAGCATACACTCTGTGCTGCACCATGAGCACGGAAACACCTCCAGGAAACACCGGCTCTTTGGCTTAACAAATGGAGATGAGCAACGTCACTGCAGGGACACCTTTCTTCCCCGGAATTCACTGCATGCAAACATATGCTGTGCCCTCTTCCTTTCCAGTTCCCCCTTGAAGAAAACCTGCTACCCAGAACTAGAAGCAAAGCAATTTTGTTTTTGGTTCCTTTGGAAAAGAAAGAGAAAAAAGCTTACTAAAGATCCTGGAATCCATTATATTCTCCACGCATCCTTCAGAATGTTGATTTCTTAAATGATTTTCCCATGCCATCTTAGGGTACGTTGCAACTTTGCTTCAGTAGTCAATAGATTTTGAATGGCTTGAATAGATGCTTCAAGCCATTCCTCCGGTGTCAAAGCACGAGTTTTTGGTCCTCTCAGTTCCATATGTTTTAGGGATATCTCCAGCCAACTAGCCACATCCCCCATGAATTCTTCAGAATGTTCCTTCTCAAAGGTGATCCAGGAATTCACAAGCCATGTTCTAAGGGAAATACTGGGTCCTGCTTGGTAGGACTTTTCATTAAGGCTTTTGCGACATTTTTGCAGCCACTGCAATACCTTTCGCCTGGATTCTTTTGTCGTTTTGGTTTTGAGACTGTCCAGACAGGCTTTAAGCCATTGTTTGTTTAGTTCATGTCTGTCGTGATGATGCTTCAACTTCTCAAGAGGTTCTTGCCTGTTTTCTGCTGTTGTACCATCCACAGTTCTTTGCCAGGGACTCATGAAGCCTCTGTTGAAATCTCTGCTTGATGACCCCACCTGGTTCCTGTGTATCACTGGCAAGCTGTTCTTCCTTTGTGGTTTCTCTCTAGAAAAATCAAAAGGTTACATGTGAATCTGGACCATCTATCCCCTCGTCCAAATTGTTGATGAAGATGTTGAAGAGCACTGGGCCTAGAACAGAGCCCTGGGGCACCCCACTACACACTTTGCCCCATGTAGATGCCGTTCCATTGAGGACCACAAACTGAGTACGGCCGGTCAGCCAGCTACGAATCCATCTGGTGGTGATGCTGTCTAACCCACATTTTTCTATCTTATCAAGTACCGGTAGTAGGTTATGATCTACTTTATCAAATGCCTTACTGAAGTCCAAGTAAATTATATCCACAGCATTCCTCTGGTCCACTAATTTTGTCACTTGGTCGAAGAATGCAATAAGATTTGCTGGCATGATCTGTTTTTCACAAACCCATGGTGGCTTTCTTTCAGTCTTTTAATTTTTGGTGTGGGAGGGGGATATTACTTTCAAAGCTTGATCAATAACTGAAGAGTGTTATATGTAACATTTAGCTAATAATATTAAGTTACACTGTCCTAAAACATCCATTGAAATTTTATCTAAATATTCAATAAGATGGAATTTATATGTAGTAACACTGATAGATTTCTGTCCAAAAAACAACAATAGTAACAGTCTTATTATGCATACTAGAGCTTTTTTGTTCTTTTAGAAGTTTATTTTATAGAATTGTGGATGTTTGTAATACAATAAAATTGAGCAGTAACTGTTCGCATGTGGCATTTTATTTATTTTAATGCTCTGGTTTATGGGAAATGGTATTTAACTACTGCAATAATCAGGGTTGCTAGCATGTAGTAATATGAAAGAAGACAAGCAGCTAATTTTTCTATTAAGTGGTGATAACTGCTTATTAGGTTGTGGATGTGACATTTCAATTTTATTTATTTGTTTATATCCTGAGTTTCTACAATGCAAAGGAAACTTGAGATAAACTCTCACACACCTTAAACTTTTTAAACCCTTTAAAATGAATAGTCTTCTAAACCCAATAGTAGACTCTAAGACAGCAAAAGGAGACCAAAAATGATACAAGTACTTCTATGTTTTTGTTTTTAACCCCTTGTGCACAATTGCCTTCTCCGCCCAGGTTCAAAGATCCTCCCTGGTTGCTGATTGTGTTCAAGGCCCAGTTCAAAACATCACAGATGATTCTAGGAAGCCCTGAAAATCTCCTATTCAAAGACCTTTCCTTTCCATGGGCATCCATGCTTTCATTCACAGTTTACATCAGTCTGCAGCTATCGCAATTGTCAACTCCACAAAAAGTTATTTTCAACTATGATAAGACTTACACAAAATCTTCCAGAGGCTGTTGTTTTTGAAGAATCCGGAGAAGTCAAAAGAGATTAAAAAAGAGATAAAGTACAAGTTAATATATTACAATAAGTAATATCTTTAACCATCAGCCCACCCACCCTCCCTACTCTCCCCACCACGATACTGGGCTTCTACAGCGTTTATGATTTTCATTGTTAATATTTTATGTACTGGTTACAAATATTCATTACATCCCTCAATTTGTCTCTGTGGAAAACACGGTAGCCTTTCTTCCTGCAATATTAACAAAATACCCTATTTTAAAAGACAACTTACTGACAGCTATTAAAGGCCCTATTTTTTCCAAAAACAACTTTATCTGGATTTATTCTTAAATTTAGGTGCCAACTTATATCTCTGGCATCTAAACTCTGCACACCTGCCTGGAAATTCACACGACTGAATGAAATGTATGGAATTTACAGACATTTCTAAAATTTTGTTTTCACTTTCTCATTGTGGGATACTGAGAATAAAGAATAACAATAAAGACAAGAGCTAAATTTCAAGTGTTGCTACAAAGGGTCTGAATACTTATTCCAATATGATATTTCGTGTTTTTTTCGAAATTTCTAAAATTCTGTTTTCTCATTATGAGGTACAGAGTGTAGATTAATAAGAAAAAAACGAATTTCAACAACTGTAGCATAAGGCTGCCACATAACAAAATTGAGAAAAGTGAAAGAGATCTAAATATTTCTCGACGCACTATATTCTCATTGTGAATTTAGTATACTGGCTAAAATTACACATTACATACCTCAAGACGTCGAGGTTTATCCAACTTAAGCAGCACATGCAGCTGTAGATTTTCTTTCTGAAATATTGACAAAATATTCTAATATTAGCCACTTTGGCATAAAGCCTAAGGGCTTCCGTGATGACTATCATTCTAATCAACTATCATGTCCAGTCAATTTAATTAACCACAGGTGGACTCCAATCAAGGGGTAGAAACATGTCAGCAATGATAAAGAGAAATGGGGTGCACCAGAGTTAAATTTCAAGTGTTACTACAAAAGGTCTGAATACTTATTCCAATGTTGATATTTCAGTTTTTTCTTTTTAATAAATTTACAGAGATTTCTAAGATTCTGTTTTCACATTGTCATTGTGGGGTACTGAGTATAATTAATGAGGAAAAAAATGAATTTCAACTACTGTAGAATCAGGCTGCCGCATAACAAAATTGACAAAAGTGAAGGAGGTCTGAATAGTTCTGGGTGTACTATGTTTTTGTTGTTAATGTAGTATACTGGCTACAATTATACATTACATACCTCCAGACGTCTCAATTCTTGTGTCCGGTCTGGAAGAACCGGACGTTGAAACGATTCTTTCTGAAATATTGAAAAAATACTCTATTTTAAAAAGACAAACTTACTGACAGGGATTAAAAACCCTATTTTATTTGTTAGGATCATTGTCATGTTGGAAAGTAAACCTTTGGCCGGACTGAGGTCCTGACTGCTGTGCAAGCGGTTCTAGAACAGAACGGAACGGAACGGAACGGAATAACAGAGCTGGAAGGGACCTTGGAGGGCTCAGGTGCTTTGGAGAAGAGCTTGACTCCCTCTTCTTTGCGGCAACCTCTGAGATATTTGAACACTGCTAGGATGTGACTCCTAGGCCTTCTTTTCATTACACGAGACATACCAATTCCAGCAGTCCATTCATCATCTTCGTGGTTCTTCTCTGCCCCTTTCTAGTCTCAACATCTTTTTTACATTTCCGTGCTGATCAAAACGGGATGCAGTATTCCAAGTGTGGTGTTACCAAGGAGTTATAAAGTGGTTTTACACTTCACGTGATCTTGATTCTATCCCTCTATTAATGCAGCCTAACACTGTGTTTTCTTTTTTTGGCAGCTGCAGCACACAATTATTTAAGTAATTGTCCACTAGGGTTCCAAGATCCCTCTCACAGTTACTACCATTGAGCGAGATACCACGTGAACTGTACCCGAGCATTTGGTTTTTCTTGCCTAAGTGTAGAACCTTACTTTTTTCACCACTGAACTTCATTTTGTTCAATAACGCCCAATGTTCAAGTCTGTCAAGATTGTTCTTTATCTGAATCCTATCTTCTGGAGTGTTGGCTATTCTTGCCAGCTTGGTGTCATTTGCAAATTTGATCAGTTCCCCATCTATCACCTCAGCCAAATCATTGATGAAGATGTTGAAGAGTACTGGGCCTGAAACAGAGTCTTGGGGCCTCCCACTGCATACTTCCCTCCAGCTAGATGAAGTTCCATTCAGATGACATACTGAGTGCGGTTGGACAGCCAGCGAGTTTTGAATTCATCTGGTGGTGATGCTCTCTAACCCACATTTTCCTATCTTATCAAGTAGCACGTTGTGGTTTACTTTATCAAATGCCTTACAGAAATCCATGTCAATTATATCCACAGCAGTCCTCTGGTCCACTAATTTGGTCACCTTCTGAAAGAATGCAGTAAGATTTGTCTGGCATGATCTGTTTTTGAGATCACGTCTGCCAATTCCTTCAAAACCTTGGGATTGTAATACATCTGCTCCTGGTGATTTGAACTCGTCTAGGGTGAGCAGATGCTGATATTCTGCCTTAGTTATGTGACCCTCTTTCCACTTTTTATACTTGTCCTTTTTGTCTTTCAGTTTATCAAAGCGTTCTTTATGCAGCCATGCTGGTTTCTTTGGAGAGATGTTATTTTCCTTCTTCATTGGTATTAGGCTAAACTGGACTTTTATAATTTTACTGGTCAAAATTTCACAAGCTTCTTTTTTATATAATATTTTATTAATTTTCTGTTATTACAATTCCTTAGTGCTTAATGAGCAATGTGCTGTCTAGATTAATTTATTATATTTAGTAATATCAATTAAGTTCTTTCTCTCTGTCCCGTTTCCAGCCATTGATAAAATAGGTTCCATGTTTGATAATATTCTGTATCTATCCATTTCCACACAGTCCAGTATTTTCTTAATTATTTCTTCCTCCAATGGTGTTTTTTTCATTTTTCCAGTGCTGTGCAAATACCCATGCCTCCGTCCTCCTCCGGTGGCTTCTGTTTCCAATATATACTGGCCTCTCCGGTATATATACTTTATAAAAAGTCTTTGACTATTATAAAAAGGTCAAACAAGGTTTAAAACAGGTTTAAAAATAGATTAAAAGGGTTAAAAATAGGTGGGTTAAAAATGCAATGTTAAAAGGGATTAAAAAGTTAGAAAGTTAAAAAGTTAAAAGTTAAAATAAAAATAAAATAAAATAAAAAAAGCTTTTGCTTTTGGAGGAGCTCTTTACAGCCTTTGCTGCCTGTCCACCATCTTGGCTCCACCCCTCAGCCTTGAGCATTCAGCAGTACAAAAAGAAATAAGTTTTGCTACTTTACAGATGTTTTCTCCTCCGTGAAAGAGTTATTGTTTTTCTGAAATTATACTTAATAAAAAAAGTTCGGGCTTAAAGTCTATGTGTTTCCCTAACGTCTTTTCTAACCAAGTTCTCCGCATATTCCCCATTTAAAATTACTTTTGCTATTTGTTTATTGTATATTGTCTTAATAATCTTTATGAACGTTTATAAACATTTCTTCATTTAAACTGCTTATTTTAAATGTTTTCATTGAGGATATTGCTGTACTTTGCTCCATTCAACTTTCCCTCAATCCTAACCAGTCTCATAGTCGTGTTGCTGAAAAATACCCCGCTCTATGATGCTGCCACTACCACGTTTCACTGTTGGAATGATGTAGGGCAGGTGATGAGCAGTGACTCATTTCTTCCAGACATAAAGTTTAGAAATGAGGCCAAACAGTTCAATTTTGGTTTCATCAGACCAGACAATCTTGTTCCTCACAGTCCGAGAGGCTTTCATTTGTTTTGCACTGAAGAGAGGCTTCTGTCTAGCCACTCTGCCATAAAACCCAGATCGGTGGAGGGTTTCAGTGATGGGTGTCCTTCTGGAACTCTGTCCCATCTCCCAACTCTGGAGCTCAGTCAGAATGACCATCCGGTTCTCGGTCACCTCTCTTAGTAAGGCCCTTCTCCCCCAACTGCTCAGTTTGTCGGGACGACCCGCTGTTGGAAGTGTCCGCGTCAACCCTCTTCCATGTGTAAATTATGTAGGCCACTGTGCTCTAAGGAACCTTCACTGCAGCAGAAATTTTATTGTAGCCTTCCTCAGATCTGTGCCTTGCAATAATCCTTTCTCTCAGTTCTGCAGGTAGTTCCTTTGTCTTCATGGCTTTTACTCTGCTACAAGTATGCATTGTCAGTTCTGAGGCCTTTCATAGAGAAGCCTCTACCTTTCCAAATCATCTGCAATCAATTTAATTAACCCCGGGTGGACTCCAATCAGGGTGTAGAAACATGTCAGCAACAATAAAGAGAAGTGGGAGGCACCGGAGTTAAATTTCAAATGTGGTTGCGAAGGAAGGGTCTGAATACTTATACCAATGTGATATTTCAGATTCAAAAATTATGAATTTCAACAACTGTAGAATCAGGCTGCCGCATAACAAAATTGACAAAAGTGAAGGAGGCCTGACTATTTCTGAATGCACTGTATTTTCATTGTTACTCTAGTGTACTGACTACAATAATACATTACATACTTTCAGATGTCTCACTTCCTTCGTTTCTTGGAGCTGAGGCAGTTTGATGTATTCTTTCTGAAATATTGACAAAATATTCTATTTTAAAAAGATAACCCTACTGACCACAATTAAAGATCCCATTTCTTTTGTAAAGCAATATTATTTGGGTTTAGGGTGATGTTTAAAAAAACTTAAAAAATCATGTCCAATAAATTTAATTAACCATAGGTGGACTCCAATCAAGATGTAGAAACGTATCAGCAACGATAAAGAGAAATGGGGGCACTGGAGCGAAATTTCAAATGTTGTTGCAATGTGATATTTCAGGTTTTTCTTTTTAATAAATTTATAGACGTTTCTAAAATTCTGTTTTCACTTTGTCATTATGGGGTACTGAGTGTAGATTAATAAGAAAAACATGAATTTCAACAAATGTAGAATTAGGCTGCTGCGTAACAAAATTGACAAAATATTTCTGAGTGCACTGTATTTTCATTGTTATTGTAGTATATTGTCTGCAATTATACATTACATACTTCCAGACGTCTCAGCTCTTCAAATTTGTTTTTGAGGTGTGGACATTTCAGTTTTTCTTCCTGAAATATTGACAAAATATTCTATTTTAAAAAACACAAACTTACTGATAGCAATTAAAGACCTATCTTTTTTTTCTAAAAACAACTTTATCCAAGTTGGAGATTAGTAACTTGGTCTATTAAACCAATATTTATAACGACTTAAGCTAGATCTGCAGATTCATCCAACTTACATGGCTGCCCTACATGCAATAGAGACTCCAGGTGTCTCTCTTTGCTTTCCTTCCATTTGTCTGTGTTTAATTCTTAGGGCCTGGCTGGACAAATCCCTGCAGTTTTCTTGGCAGGGTTTTTCAGCAGTGCTTTGGCATTGCTAACTTTCTAGGGTTGAATGTGACTGGCCCAAGGTCATCTAGCTGGCTTGTGCCTGAAGTGGGATGAGAACACCCGGTTTCTAACCTCATGCACTAATCATGATACCAAACTGGCTTTCTTGGGTAGATAACGTAAGTTAAAATGTATTACAAAAATACGCCACAGAAGAAAAACCTATAATGGCAACTGAGGACAAATATAAACCACAATCACTCCATCCATCCATCCATCCATCCATCCATCCACCTAATCATCCATCTCTGTATCTATTTAAACTTTCTATAGGGCTCAAGTGTTTTCTCCTACCTTTCTTCTCCTGCCTTCCATTGTGAAAAGTGGTTAACTAGAAAATAAAGATAAAGATTAAGGTTAGAATGCGTAATAGTTTTAACATTTTCTTTTGAAAATTAGAATGTATATTTTGAGAAACAATGTCCAGAACACCAAATAATACTATAAATGTATTTGCCCTCCAGATCCTTACGACAATTGTTGCACAGCCAGGACAATTTAAAATAACATTGGTCGCCCTTCAGGTCTCCTTCTTTTCGTTATTAAGGAGCTCATGGCAGTTTAGAGGAGACTTGGTATCCTCTTGCTTGAGATGTATGCTTTTTAGGCTGTGCTTTTCTTTAATTTACTTAAAGGAATACTAAAGCTTAAGAGCTCTTTATTTGCTGATGTGATGATTGTGTCAGAATCCAAAAGGACCCCTTTCCTGGACACCCGGTCGCTGCCCCCATCCTGCCCAATCCAGCCCCAGGCTTTTGGTCTTTGGGAAGGGCCTGGACCACGGCTGTGTCATTCAGCCTGGGCGTCTGGGAGTAGAAGGGAGCCTTTTCAAGGCTTGTACTCAATGGGATATCTGCCTCTATTCTACTTGGCTAATTTTGGGAGATCTTTGGGAAGCTCTTGGCTGCCTCACAAACTTTCTTCTGCCATGGTCGGTTGCTGCACTTTTGTGCCTTTGCTGCTTTGGGCCCTGAATGACGCAGAGAGATTTTCTTTCTTCTTCAGTCTGGAGTCAAGGCAGGTGACTTAAAGGGGTTCTCTCCCTCTTTCCAGGCAGGCAGGCAGGCAGGCAGGTAAATGGGATTTACAAAGGGAGAGAGATTAGAAAACAGGGTGGGGAGTTTACTTTTACCGCCTCATGGGGGTGGGGGGAGACCAGCAGCTCCTCCCAGTTTTTTGGGAACAGTCTCAGAGAATCCCAGGGCTGGAGGAAACCTCAAAGGTCATACAGTCCAACTTTGTGTTGTGCATCAATTAGGCCCCTTGCTCTCTGCTCAAGGTCATCTAAGCCCTGGTCATTTCCTGTTCAGACTACTACATGGGGCTGCTGCCTCCAAAATCAGGCACCCTCACTGGTGTGGAACGGAAGCCCTGTTCCCTGAATTTGGGTGAGAAAAGAGTTTACAAATGGCAAACCATGTCCAAAATCTTATAAAAAAGCTGCAGGGACTAGTCCAGGCGATTGCCAGGAGCGCAGACTGACTTGAAGGCACCAAATGCAATAGATAGATAGATAGATAGATAGATAGATAGATAGATAGATAGATAGATAGATAGATAGATAGATAGATAGATAGATAGATAGATAGATAGATAGATAGATAGATAGATAGATAGATAGATAGATAGATAGATAGATAGATAGATAGATAGATAGATAGATAGATAGATAGATAGATAGATAGATAGATAGATAGAAAGATAGATAGATAGATAGATAGATAGATAGATAGATAGATAGATAGATAGATAGATAGATAGATAGATAGATAGATAGATAGATAGATAGATAGATAGATAGATAGATAGATAGATAGATAGATAGATAGATAGACAGATAGATAGATAGGTAGGAAGGGACAGTAAAACCTAAAGGATTTAGAAGTATCAGTTATGGGAGGACCAGCCAAGTGAGAAGTCGTAGCAAGAGGAATCACAGCTGAGGAGGCTGTAAGGGAAGGAGCAGCTGATTGTGCAAGAAGCAGAAGGAGACCTACAGGCCACAGGAGGGAGGCAAAGGAGGGTCGAAGTCCTAATTCGGGGAACGCAACTGCGCAGCTACAACGGCAGCCCCGATCAGATCCCGTCGACAATGAAGCCGAGAGGGGCGTGGCCAATAGGCGGAGCTTCCGCGGAACTTCCACGCCCCTCCCCGCCCCCTCGGCGGACAGCGTATCCCGTGCGGCGGGGGCGGGGACGAGGAGCAGGACGGGCGGGAGAAGCAGGGGCGCCGGCGGGAGCGGGCCGGCTTGCGAGACCTCGCCAGCAACGGGGCCGGTGAGTAGGAAGGGGACGGGGGCGGCGGGGCTCTGGCTCCGCTCTTGAGCGGCGCGGAAGGCGGCTGGAAAGGGAGGCTCCCCCGACCGACCAGGCCTCCGTCGCCCGGTCCCCCTTCGGGGCTGAAAGTCTCGGCCCCGCGGACAAAGAAGGCCGTCTTGGGGCGCCCCCCTTTCCAGGCACCCCCTCCCCGTCTGGTTGGAGGGCGCCTTGCCTGGCCGCTCCTTTCCGGGCGGAGAGAGAGAGAGAGAGAGAGAGAGAGAGGGAGGGAGGGAGGGAGGGGAGAGAGAGAGGGAGGGAGGGAGGGAGGAAGGGAGGAAGGGAGGGGGAGAGGGAGAGAGAGAGGGAGGGAGGGAGAGGGAGAGAGAGGGAGGGAGGGAGGGGGAGAGAGAGAGGGAGGGAGGGAGGGAGGGGGAGGGGGAGAGAGAGAGGGAGGGAGGGAGTGGGAGAGGGAGAGAGAGAGGGAGGGAGGGAGAGAGAGAGAGAGAGGGAGGGAGGGAGGGGGAGAGAGAGAGGGAGGGAGGGAGGGAGGGGGAGGGGGAGAGAGAGAGGGAGGGAGGGGGGAGGAGAGAGAGAGGGAGGGAGGGGGAGAGAGAGAGGGAGGGAGGGAGGGAGGGGGAGGGGAGGGAGAGAGAGAGGGAGGGAGGGGGGGAGAGAGAGAGAGAGAGAGAGAGAGAGAGAGAGAGAGAGAGAGAGAGAGAGAGAGAGAGAGAGAGAGAGAGAGAGAGACGGTCCGTCGGCCGCCGTCGGGGAGGGCCAGGCGCGGTGTCAGCGGCCGCGGGTATCCTGACTGCCGTGCTGGCCGTTGCTCCGGCTGCCTTCGCCTCCCCGGGGCCCAAGGGGGTCGGAATCGCTCCGTCCCCGGCGCAGCCCCGGCCAGGGCGAGCGGGACGAAGGCGACGGTCGCCCGCGGGACTCTTGCCGGGGCGCGGATGCGCTCAGCCGCTTTTGGGGTCTCGAACCTTCAGTGCGAAGGGTTGCGTTGGGGGCTCGCCGCCTTTGGCTAAGGGCCAGCGCAAGTGGGCTGCTTGCGGCCACCCGTCTTTTTCGGAGCGAAGCGGCCGGTGTTTTTAGTCGGCGGCAGGTGAAAGGAGGGAAAGGATTTGCCCGCTTTGGAACTGCGGTGAGGATAGGACGAGGCGCTCGGGTCTCGAAGCCGCGTTGCTGGCTTTCCCGTTGACAAGCCTAGCGTCTGAACCGCTGAGCCACTGCCCCATTCCGGCAATATTCCCACATTGAAAAGTGTAAAATTCAAAGTGTAGTTAAATGATGAGATTTAATACGATAGTATTAGTTTCATTGAATATTGGTTGACAGATATTTGCCACCATTGCAGGAATTTATTGTATTAATAGTGCAATAAAATTGCAACATTATCTATGCTCTTCAGAGCCTGCATATTATCTATATGTGAATCACAGTTTTATGTATGCTTGTTTCAATTAGAGTCTATATTTATATAAGTGATATTTGCAAAAAACAGACTTTTCAGAGGGTTGATAAAATTCCCTCTAAAGTTCAAGGGTAGAGATACAGAAGGTCTTCATTTGGAATCAAGATATAGAGTGTTCTAAACATTTGTAATACGGTTTGAGTTGCTTCCAAAGAAAATGATCTGCTGCAGAATTATTTATCCCAAAAAGTGTTTTAAACGAAAAATAGAAAATAATTCATTTGGTCTGTCTTATAATAGCAAAGAAAGAATCAAAGAAATTAAGTGCTGTAATAGAAGGAGAAGAGCCAATTTGATGTAGTATTGAAGGCTTTCGTTAGAAACTGGGAGAGCGTGAGTGCTGGTCCCATCTTGGGCGTGAAGCAGCTGGATGACCTTTGGCCAGTCATTTTCTCCCAGCCCTAGGAAGAGGCAATGGCAAGCCACTTCTGAAAACCTAGCAAAAAAGCTATAGGACTTGTCTAGGAAGTCTGTGAGAATTGGACATGATTGAAGGAAAGAAAAAAACAGAAGTTGAAACTGAAGTTGAAATGATGAATGGTCATCCCTTTTGAATCAACTAAGAGAAGTCAAATCAGGTTATATCAATTTATCAACCTCTCAGTGTAAATGGGTGTAATCATTATGACTTCATAAATCATGATTAAACCTACTAATTTTTTTCAACAAATCATCTGGAATCCAATAATATTGGACTCGCAGTTCTTGCTCGGAGAAGAGGCAGTTGTGATTTATAGTGAAAAGGGCTTTTGCGCATCTCCATCTGCTGTGCCAATTGTGCCTGTTCCTCAGTGAGAAGGCTTTAGTAGTTTAAAGAGAAGAAGGACTGGAGGTGACACGACATTAGTGTTAGTGTTCCAGGATCTAAGAGGCTGCTACAAAGAAGAGGGGGTCAACTGGAGATTGGACAACAATTTTTCTGAAATGCTAGAGGGTTTCCTGCTTGAGCAGAGGGTTGGACTAAAAGACCTCCAAGGTCCCTTCCAACTCTCTTATTCTGTCATTCTATTCTCTCCACAAAGTAGCTTCTGTGTTAAAGTTTGAGAAATAAAAATGCATAGTGGAACTGGGAATAGTATGAGGGATGTAGTTTGTTACATACAGAATGCAGTAAAAAATCAGTTGAGAAATAACCTTATCAAAATGGATAAAATCATATATAGAGTAGAAATAGACAGGAGAAATTTGAAGAGATCAAGAAAAAGAAAGTACTTCTCACCGTGTGTAATCAATTCTGTGGAATTGATTATCACAAAACAAGTTAGATGGCCACTAACTTGAATGCCTTTAAAAGGGATTGGATAGATTCATGGAATGTTAGCTAAAAACTAGAAAGTTGGAAGACCCAATTTATCTCTGCGTTGGGAGCAGTTTGATTCCAAATACCAATTTTAGGTGAACCGTAGTGGGGTAAATGTAAATTCTCCGTCTCCTACTTGAGAGCACCCTAGAGGTGTTTCATTAACCACTCTAAGAAACAAAACGTCGCATTAGAATGGATCTTATCCTGCTCTAGCAAGACTATGCTTGTGCTTATCCAATCTACAGGGCTTATTAAAATTATGAAAATGCTGGTGATTTTGGGGTGGTCTTTCTCACCTCAAGGGTTGTTGTGGGAAAAATAAGAAGAAAGAATATTGGGTATGTTTGCCATCTTGAGTTATACATGAAAAGGTAGGATCAAAATGATGATGATGATGATGATTCTATTTTTCTTTTAGACATGTCTCAGACCCTACAGACAAATGGCACACAACCATTGAGCAAAACATGGAAACTCAGCTTACATGAACTTGAAAGAACACCTCAGGTACTTTCTCCTCCATCTTTGCATAGTGGTAACAGTTTGTATCATTGTATTGTTTTAGTGTGAATGTGATCTTCCACACCACAAATTTGTACCAGAAGAAATTACCATGTTTCCCCAAAAACAAGACAACCCAGAAAATAAGCCCTACCATGATTTTTTAGCCTGTGCCTAACATAACCCCTACCCCAAAACACTCCCTAGTTAAGAGCCCACCGACTCCATCCCACCGTCTGGTTTCTCACAGTTGCAACGGGGCAGGAGAGCGTGTGTCGTCGCTCTGGTGCCGCCGCCACAAGGTGAGGCGAGGTGGGAAGGGGTGGAGCTAGACAAAATGACAGGGTAAGGAAACAAGTAATAGAATTGCCAATCCAGCTTTTGCTTTCTCCATGCCTGACTGAATTACCAGCCAAGTTCTCCCCACAATATAGAGAATGGTTTTGCACCTGTCAACACAGTTGGTTTCTCCACTCATCACCCACTAGCTGATCCTTAAAGAGACAAGCATGTATATAACACAAAGCCCTATCTCTCTCATTTCAAAGATCTTGGGTCAACAGTACGGGAAAAAATTAAAGCTAAAATATATTTAAAAATTCCAGGGTGGTTATCAACGATGGAGGCATTTATACATCCAAACTTGGTAGACTTTGAAAAAATATGGACATGTAAAGATATTCTAGATATTGATGGGAAATTAAAATCTAAACAAGAATTGGAAAATCAGGGAATTAACCTGTCCTGGTGAGCACATTTACAGATACAAAGTAGACATGAAAAAGATGTAAAAATGTATGGATTTTACAAAGATCAAACTGTGTTTGATAAGATTTTGTTAACCTCAGATGAGAAATTAATCAAGAAAATGTATAACTTTTTGTTAATTTTAGATATGGAAAGTGAACAAGTGAAAGAAACAATGACAAGATGGGCAAAATTTTTTGGCTATAATATAGAATTAGAAAAATGGCAAATGTTATGGGAGAGAAACTATAAATGAACAATGTCAACTTCATACAAAGAAAATCTGTATAAAATGTTGTATAGATGGCACCTGCCACCAGCGAGATTAGCAAAAATGTTTAAAAATGTGTCTGATAGATGTTGGAAATGTAAACATAAAATAGGCACGTATTATCACATTTGGTGGACATGTGGTAAGGCAAAGGCTTATTGGAGAAAGATACATATGTGGTTAGAAAAAATATTGGGTGAACAAGTGGATTTTAAACCTGCACTTTTTTTACTAGGTATTATGCCTGAAAAGATTAATAAGCAGAAATTATATTTAATCTTACACATCACTACAGCAGCGAGAATAATTTTTGCACAATACTAGAAGAATGAAGGACTGCCATCAGAGGAAGAAATAATCAGGAAAATATTGGAATGTGCAGAGATGGACAGATTAACTATGAGGTTGAAAGATAAAGAAGATACAGTCTACTATCAAATTTGGAACTTATTTTATTCTTGGCTGGAGAAAAGAATGGAGGATTAGGAATTGAACATGTATTAGCATAGCAAACTCCAGACAACTTGTAGATTGGAAAAATTAACTCACAATTTCCCAGATTCAGAATGTATAAGTGATGTGCATCAGATGGGCAGTTATATAAATTTAATAAATATATGCATACATACCTTCCCTAATCTGAGTAATTTGTCTCTGGCATCAGAATTGTGCCTCAATGCCTGTTTGAATATTAGTATTTACTTGACTTTTATTATGTCTCTGTTACTTTCTTTGCTTCTATTGAGCTTCAGCTTTTGAGTCTGATATGGCTCAAACTATATTACATTTCAGGACAATCATAGAATAGCACTTTATTGTGTAAGGTAGGCGAGCTTATTAAATGCAGGCCTTTAAGCCATGTGTGTAACCTTTTATAAAGACAATGCAACACTTGAAAGAGAACATCACTTAAAATGCTAAGCAGCCTCTTACCTTGCAGCCAGGCCTCTCCTCAACGGCCCTCTTCTTCTGCGGCGTCTTCTACAGCATGGCCTGCAGTTCTCAGTCACAGGCCTTTCCAGAAGGCCTCTGCAGCCGAGAACAGAGCTATGAATTCAGTCCATAGCTGGGTTCTGCAAGACCTCTGCAGCCGCGAACCAAGGTATGGATTCAATCCATAGCTTGGTTCTCAGCTGCAGAGGCCTTCCGGAAAGGACTGAATGCAAGATGCAGGCCGGAATGCACCTGCAGAATGAAGCTGTTCCTTTGGTCAGTAGAAGTGGACCGGCTGGGAGGGGTGTCGGTGAGTATAAAAGACAGCCCCTCAAAATGAGACCTGGTGCCTCTTTTGGAGGCAAAAAAAATAAAAAATAAGACCCGGTCTCATTTTCGGGGAAACATGGGTATTATAAATTGCCATCTCATTTTACTCTATTTTTAAGGTTGTCTATAAATGTTCTTGAAGAACAGAAATCATGGGTGGCTATAACTCAAGACTTTTAAGGGATGCATGTCCAACTGCCAAGAAGGGGGGAGGGGGAACATAAACGTGGGTTGACAGAAAATCTCCAGAGTGGACTTCAGGAATGAGTTAGCAAAACACCTCAATTCCCATTTTGTCAATGTGTACATTAGTATTTTATTTTACACATCTGTCTATAATATGCTCCAAGGGTTACAAATGTGCCCAGTGGCTCAGAAAGTATACTCATTTACTCGTTTTGCATCTCAGAATAGAATCCAACAGATCAGCAGTGCTAAGCATCATGCTTGCCTCAGAGCTTAATAAATGAACAGTTTACTCTTTGCTTTCAAAGCTTTCCACAGTGTATACACTTTCAATGTGTATCTCTCTTTCCATTTCCTCAGGTTTTCAGCAAAATGTGACACCTCTCCTTCATAAAGCACCATGCTGGACGATCCAGGCGGCTATAGAAAAATGATGCCAAGAAACAGAATGAACTTCTTTTCTTTCGTAAAGTTGGCGAAAGGATCTAGCATCTTGGAAAGATTGGTATAGAACTTCAAAGCACTGATATGAACGTATGAGATTTTTCATGCTACTGCAACAAGATTGTACTGTATCTGGGTCCTGTACCCTCAAATTCAGCTTTCAGATGAGCCCTGAGTATTCTACTTTCAATAGTCACCAGAGAGGAAAGGGGCTTGGAAACAAAACCAATTCACATTATTTATTTAGCTTGTTAGTTAATTTGTTACATTTTTTAGCCATCCAACTCCAATGGATTCTTGGACCGTTTCACAATGAAGCCTGTTTCTCAATGATTTCATTTGCTCTAGCCTAAAGTACATACTGATACTTTTTGCACAGGAATCTAGGTATTTTCCCTATTCCTCTGGTGTCAAATCAAATGTTTCTGGCCCTCTAACTTCCGTATGATTTACGGATATCTCCAGCCAATTATCCACATCCCCCAGGAATGCTTCAGGATGTTCCTTCTGAAACTTGATCCAGGAATTTACAAGCCATGTTATCAGCCATGGTTGGTTCTGTGTATCACCATGCTGTCAAGCTGGACACGTGACCACGGAAACACCTCCAGGAAACACTGGATCTTTGCTTTAACAAATGGAGATGAGCAAGGTCACTTAAAGTCAGCCACAACTACCGTAGTGGGGGAAAACCTGCAGGGACACCTTTCTTCCCCGGAATTCACTGCATGCAAACAAATGCTGTGCCCTCTTCCTTTCCAGTTCCCCCTTGAAGAAAACCTGCTACCCAGAACCAGAAGCAAAGCAACTTCCTTTTTGGTTCAATATATAAGGAATAGGAAGAGAAAAAAGCAGGAATATTTAGCCCACCCTGAATATCATTATTTATACTGGCTCTTCACATTCCTGTTTTCTGTGAGAAGGAATTCCTTTGGAAACATGTATTTTTTTCCTGCATATTTCAGAATCTTTCTTTCCTATCATCTCTTGAAGTATTTCCTCCTGCAGTCCGTGTCTAGAGGCTTCCAATCCCTCCTCCAAATTTAGATGGGAAGTTTCAGGCTCTTCCTCATGGAGGTGATTTATGGCTATTTCAAGCCACTTTTTCACATACTTTAGATGCCCCCTTGCAGGTTTTTTTTTAATTTTTCCCAACTCTCCCCCATACATATACCACGATATTTATCATGTGTTAACATACATTCTTTTTACATTCTTATCTATCAGATACTTTTAATAAAATAAAATAAATACATACACATACGGTACATTTTGGTGTTGCTCACCTTTTTCCCCTTTCATTGTATCCACACTCCTACTCTTTCTTCTCTACCTTCTTTCTCCCTTTCTTCTCTCTCTTCCTTACTTCCCTCTTCTTCCTCTCCTCTCCTCTCCTGTTTCTTTCACCACTCCCCCCCATTTCTCCCCACTTCTCCTCCTCCAACCTTCCTACTTCCTTCCCCCCTCCTTTACTCTCTTCTCTCTCTCCTCTCCTTTCTTCCCTCTCATCCCTCTTCAGATACAAGTCAGGGGTAATATCCCAGCAACTCATCTCTCTAAATTTCCCTAACTGTATTATATATAGTAACATTGATTTTCTATTATGTTAATACTTCTATTTATTTGACCTTCTCGGTATATACTTCTATAAATATTTATATGACCTCCGATTATTCAACTGTGTCGCTTGGGTCTCCCTCCTTATCTCCTCCTTTTTCTTCCATCTAAATACTTTTAATGTCAAGACAAACAATAGTGGAGATAGAGAACATCCCTGTCTTGTTCCCCTCATAATATTAATCTTCTCAGTCATATCTCCCTTTATCATTACATTTATAAATTTCTCCCCAAAATCCATAGTCTGTATTTGGCTTATCATGAATTGCTAGTTCACATTGTCAAATGCCTTCTGTGCCTCCAGGAACATCAATGTCATCTGTTTTTCCGGGTGTGTTTCATAGCATTCTAATGTGTTCAATACAATTCGCATATTGTCTCTAATCTGTCTTTTGGATAAAAAACCATTTTGATCCGATTGTATAAATTCATTTAAAAACTTTTTAAATCTTTCCGCCATTACTGATGCAAATATTTTATAGTCCACATTCAGTAGGGAAATCGGCCTGTGGTTCTTTATTTTCTGCATTTCCATTTCTTCCTTTGGTATCAGGGTAATAAGTGCTTCAGACCACGAATCTGGTATCTTAGCTTCAAAAAGAACTTCAGTATAAAGTTCCAACATTGCACTGCTTAGTGCTTCCTGCAATGTCTTGTATAGCTCTGCTGGTAATCCATCCGGTCCTGGTGTTTTTCCATTTTTTTGTCTGTTAATTGCTTCTATTAATTCCATCATTGTTATTTCCCCTTCTAATCCATTCTTCTGGTGTCAAAGCACATGTTTTTGGCCCTCTTACTTCCATATGATTTAGGGATATCTCCAGTCAATTAGCCGCATCCCCCAAGAATGCTTCAGGATGTTCCTTCTCAAACTTGATCCAGGAAATTACAAGCCATGTTGTCAAGCACATACTAGGTCCTGGCTGGTAGGACTTTTTATTAAGGCTTTTAAGAGATTTTTGTAGCCACTGCAATACATTTTGCCTGGATTCTTTTGCGTTTTTTGTTTTGAGACTGTCTAAACGATGCTTAAAGACATTTTTTATTTAATTCATGTCTGTCCCAATGACGCTTCATCTTTTTAAAAGGTTCTCATGTGTTTTCTGCTGTAGTACTATCCACACTTGTTAGCCAGGGACTCATGAAGCCTCTGTTGAAGTCTCTACTGCTAGATGACCCCACCTGGTTCCTGTATATCAATGGCCAGCAGCTGTTCTTCCTCGGTGGTTTCTCTGTAGAAAAATCAAAAGGTTACATATGAATCTGGACCAACTAAAAATATTCTTAGTTATCAGTAATGGGAACTGCTTTCATGTCAGGAAACTCTTACTCCAAACGTACACCTCTCCTTCATAAAGGACCATGCTGGATGATCCAGGTGGCTTTGGAAAAATGATACCAAGAAACAGAATGAGCTTCTTACAAATATTATTTCCTTTTTCTTTTGTAAAGTGGGTGAAAAGGTCTAGCCTCTTGGAAAGATTGGTGTGGAACTTCAAAATGCTACTACAACAAGATTATACTGTATCTGAGCCCTGTACCCCCAAATTCAGCTTTCAGATGAGCCTGAATATTCTGCTTGAGAGGAAAAGGGCTTGGAAACAAAACCAATTTACAGTATTTATTTATATAGCTAGTTAGTTAATTTATTAGCCATGAAGCCTGTTTCTAAATGGTTTCATTTTCTCTAGCCTAAAGTACATGCTGATACTTTTTGCACAGGAATCTAGGTATTTTCATCATTTGTTGTTCAACACAATTCTTGGGAAGGACAACATAGGCTCTTGTGAAATAGATACAACTCAAAGAGGATAACTGTATTCTTGCATTAAATCATAGTTTTTGAGGTGTGGACATTTCAGTTTTTCTTCCTGAAATATTGACAAAATATTCTATTTTAAAAAACACAAACTTACTGATAACAATTAAAGACCTATCTTTTTTTTCTAAAAACAACTTTATCCAAGTTGGAGATTAGTAACTTGGTCTATTAAACCAATATTTATAACGACTTAAGCTAGATCTGCAGATTCATCCAACTTACATGGCTGCCCTACATGCAATAGAGACTCCAGGTGTCTCTCTTTGCTTTCCTTCCATTTGTCTGTGTTTAATTCTTAGGGCCTGGCTGGACAAATCCCTGCAGTTTTCTTGGCAGGGTTTTTCAGCAGTGCTTTGGCATTGCTAACTTTCTAGGGTTGAATGTGACTGGCCCAAGGTCATCTAGCTGGCTTGTGCCTGAAGTGGGATGAGAACACCCGGTTTCTAACCTCATGCACTAATCATGATACCAAACTGGCTTTCTTGGGTAGATAACGTAAGTTAAAATGTATTACAAAAATACGCCACAGAAGAAAAACCTATAATGGCAACTGAGGACAAATATAAACCACAATCACTCCATCCATCCATCCATCCATCCATCCATCCATCCATCCATCCATCCACCTAATCATCCATCTCTGTATCTATTTAAACTTTCTATAGGGCTCAAGTGTTTTCTCCTACCTTTCTTCTCCTGCCTTCCATTGTGAAAAGTGGTTAACTAGAAAATAAAGATAAAGATTAAGGTTAGAATGCGTAATAGTTTTAACATTTTCTTTTGAAAATTAGAATGTATATTTTGAGAAACAATGTCCAGAACACCAAATAATACTATAAATGTATTTGCCCTCCAGATCCTTACGACAATTGTTGCACAGCCAGGACAATTTAAAATAACATTGGTCGCCCTTCAGGTCTCCTTCTTTTCGTTATTAAGGAGCTCATGGCAGTTTAGAGGAGACTTGGTATCCTCTTGCTTGAGATGTATGCTTTTTAGGCTGTGCTTTTCTTTAATTTACTTAAAGGAATACTAAAGCTTAAGAGCTCTTTATTTGCTGATGTGATGATTGTGTCAGAATCCAAAAGGACCCCTTTCCTGGACACCCGGTCGCTGCCCCCATCCTGCCCAATCCAGCCCCAGGCTTTTGGTCTTTGGGAAGGGCCTGGACCACGGCTGTGTCATTCAGCCTGGGCGTCTGGGAGTAGAAGGGAGCCTTTTCAAGGCTTGTACTCAATGGGATATCTGCCTCTATTCTACTTGGCTAATTTTGGGAGATCTTTGGGAAGCTCTTGGCTGCCTCACAAACTTTCTTCTGCCATGGTCGGTTGCTGCACTTTTGTGCCTTTGCTGCTTTGGGCCCTGAATGACGCAGAGAGATTTTCTTTCTTCTTCAGTCTGGAGTCAAGGCAGGTGACTTAAAGGGGTTCTCTCCCTCTTTCCAGGCAGGCAGGCAGGCAGGCAGGTAAATGGGATTTACAAAGGGAGAGAGATTAGAAAACAGGGTGGGGAGTTTAGTTTTACCGCCTCATGGGGGTGGGGGGAGACCAGCAGCTCCTCCCAGTTTTTTGGGAACAGTCTCAGAGAATCCCAGGGCTGGAGGAAACCTCAAAGGTCATACAGTCCAACTCTGTGTTGTGCATCAATTAGGCCCCTTGCTCTCTGCTCAAGGTCATCTAAGCCCTGGTCATTTCCTGTTCAGACTACTACATGGGGCTGCTGCCTCCAAAATCAGGCACCCTCACTGGTGTGGAACGGAAGCTCTGTTCCCTGAATTTGGGTGAGAAAAGAGTTTACAAATGGCAAACCATGTCCAAAATCTTATAAAAAAGCTGCAGGGACTAGTCCAGGCGATTGCCAGGAGCGCAGACTGACTTGAAGGCACCAAATGCAATAGATAGATAGATAGATAGATAGATAGATAGATAGATAGATAGATAGATAGATAGATAGATAGATAGATAGATAGACAGACAGACAGACAGACAGACAGACAGACAGACAGACAGACAGACAGACAGATAGACAGATAGATAGATAGGTAGGAAGGGACAGTAAAACCTAAAGGATTTAGAAGTATCAGTTATGGGAGGACCAGCCAAGTGAGAAGTCGTAGCAAGAGGAATCACAGCTGAGGAGGCTGTAAGGGAAGGAGCAGCTGATTGTGCAAGAAGCAGAAGGAGACCTACAGGCCACAGGAGGGAGGCAAAGGAGGGTCGAAGTCCTAATTCGGGGAACGCAACTGCGCAGCTACAACGGCAGCCCCGATCAGATCCCGGCGACAATGAAGCCGAGAGGGGCGTGGCCAATAGGCGGAGCTTCCGCGGAACTTCCACGCCCCTCCCCGCCCCCTCGGCGGACAGCGTATCCCGTGCGGCGGGGGCGGGGACGAGGAGCAGGACGGGCGGGAGAAGCAGGGCGCCGGCGGGAGCGGGCCGGCTTGCGAGACCTCGCCAGCAACGGGGCCGGTGAGTAGGAAGGGGACGGGGGCGGCGGGGCTCTGGCTCCGCTCTTGAGCGGCGCGGAAGGCGGCTGGAAAGGGAGGCTCCCCCGACCGACCAGGCCTCCGTCGCCCGGTCCCCCTTCGGGGCTGAAAGTCTCGGCCCCGCGGACAAAGAAGGCCTTCTTGGGGCGCCCCCCTTTCCAGGCACCCCCTCCCCGTCTGGTTGGAGGCCGCCTTGCCTGGCCGCTCCTTTCCGGACGGCGAGAGAGAGAGAGAGAGAGAGAGAGAGAGAGAGAGAGAGACAGAGAGACAGAGAGACAGAGAGAGACGGAGGGAGGAAGGGAGGGGGAGAGGGAGAGAGAGAGAGGAAGGGAGGGGGAGAGGGGGAGAGAGAGAGAGGGAGGGAGGGAGGGAGAGAGAGAGGGAGAGAGGGAGGGAGGGAGGGAGGGGGCGTGGGAGGGGGAGAGAGAGGGAGGGAGGGAGAGAGAGGGAGGGAGGGAGGGAGGGGGAGAGAGAGAGGGAGGGAGGGAGGGAGGGAGGGGGAGGGAGGGGGAGAGAGGGAGGGAGGGAGGGGGGAGGAGAGAGAGAGGGAGGGAGGGAGGGAGGGGGAGAGGGAGAGAGAGGGAGGGAGAGAGAGAGAGAGAGAGAGAGAGAGAGAGAGAGAGAGAGAGAGAGAGACGGTCCGTCGGCCGCCGTCGGGGAGGGCCAGGCGCGGTGTCAGCGGCCGCGGGTATCCTGACTGCCGTGCTGGCCGTTGCTCCGGCTGCCTTCGCCTCCCCGGGGCCCAAGGGGGTCGGAATCGCTCCGTCCCCGGCGCAGCCCCGGCCAGGGCGAGCGGGACGAAGGCGACGGTCGCCCGCGGGACTCTTGCCGGGGCGCGGATGCGCTCAGCCGCTTTTGGGGTCTCGAACCTTCAGTGCGAAGGGTTGCGTTGGGGGCTCGCCGCCTTTGGCTAAGGGCCAGCGCAAGTGGGCTGCTTGCGGCCACCCGTCTTTTTCGGAGCGAAGCGGCCGGTGTTTTTAGTCGGCGGCAGGTGAAAGGAGGGAAAGGATTTGCCCGCTTTGGAACTGCGGTGAGGATAGGACGAGGCGCTCGGGTCTCGAAGCCGCGTTGCTGGCTTTCCCGTTGACAAGCCTAGCGTCTGAACCGCTGAGCCACTGCCCCATTCCGGCAATATTCCCACATTGAAAAGTGTAAAATTCAAAGTGTAGTTAAATGATGAGATTTAATACGATAGTATTCGTTTCATTGAACATTGGTTGACAGATATTTGCCACCATTGCAGGAATTTATTGTATTAATAGTGCAATAAAATTGCAACATTATCTATGCTCTTCAGAGCCTGCATATTATCTATATGTGAATCACAGTTTTATGTATGCTTGTTTCAATTAGAGTCTATATTTATATAAGTGATATTTGCAAAAAACAGACTTTTCAGAGGGTTGATAAAATTCCCTCTAAAGTTCAAGGGTAGAGATACAGAAGGTCTTCATTTGGAATCAAGATATAGAGTGTTCTAAACATTTGTAATACGGTTTGAGTTGCTTCCAAAGAAAATGATCTGCTGCAGAATTATTTATCCCAAAAATTGTTTTAAACGAAAAATAGAAAATAATTCATTTGGTCTGTCTTATAATAGCAAAGAAAGAATCAAAGAAATTAAGTGCTGTAATAGAAGGAGAAGAGCCAATTTGATGTAGTATTGAAGGCTTTCGTTAGAAACTGGGAGAGCGTAAGTGCTGGTCCCATCTTGGGCGTGAAGCAGCTGGATGACCTTTGGCCAGTCATTTTCTCTCAGCCCTAGGAAGAGGCAATGGCAAGCCACTTCTGAAAACCTAGCAAAAAAGCTATAGGACTTGTCTAGGAAGTCTGTGAGAATTGGACATGATTGAAGGAAAGAAAAAAACAGAAGTTGAAACTGAAGTTGAAATGATGAATGGTCATCCCTTTTGAATCAACTAAGAGAAGTCAAATCAGGTTATATCAATTTATCAACCTCTCAGTGTAAATGGGTGTAATTATTATGACTTCATAAATCATGATTAAACCTACTAATTTTTTTCAACAAATCATCTGGAATCCAATAATATTGGACTCGCAGTTCTTGCTCGGAGAAGAGGCAGTTGTGATTTATGGTGAAAAGGGCTTTTGCGCATCTCCATCTGCTGTGCCAATTGTGCCTGTTCCTCAGTGAGAAGGCTTTAGTAGTTTAAAGAGAAGAAGGACTGGAGGTGACACGATATTAGTGTTAGTGTTCCAGGATCTAAGAGGCTGCTACAAAGAAGAGGGGGTCAACTGGAGATTGGACAACAATTTTTCTGAAATGCTAGAGGGTTTCCTGCTTGAGCAGAGGGTTGGACTAAAAGACCTCCAAGGTCCCTTCCAACTCTCTTATTCTGTCATTCTATTCTCTCCACAAAGTAGCTTCTGTGTTAAAGTTTGAGAAATAAAAATGCATAGTGGAACTGGGAATAGTATGAGGGATGTAGTTTGTTACATACAGAATGCAGTAAAAAATCAGTTGAGAAATAACCTTATCAAAATGGATAAAATCATATATAGAGTAGAAATAGACAGGAGAAATTTGAAGAGATCAAGAAAAAGAAAGTACTTCTCACCGTGTGTAATCAATTCTGTGGAATTGATTATCACAAAACAAGTTAGATGGCCACTAACTTGAATGCCTTTAAAAGGGATTGGATAGATTCATGGAATGTTAGCTAAAAACTAGAAAGTTGGAAGACCCAATTTATCTCTGCGTTGGGAGCAGTTTGATTCCAAATACCAATTTTAGGTGAACCGTAGTGGGGTAAATGTAAATTCTCCGTCTCCTACTTGAGAGCACCCTAGAGGTGTTTCATTAACCACTCTAAGAAACAAAACGTCGCATTAGAATGGATCTTATCCTGCTCTAGCAAGACTATGCTTGTGCTTATCCAATCTACAGGGCTTATTAAAATTATGAAAATGCTGGTGATTTTGGGGTGGTCTTTCTCACCTCAAGGGTTGTTGTGGGAAAAATAAGAAGAAAGAATATTGGGTATGTTTGCCATCTTGAGTTATACATGAAAAGGTAGGATCAAAATGATGATGATGATGATGATGATAATGATGATTCTATTTTTCTTTTATCCATGTCTCAGACCCTACAGACAAATGGCACACAACCATTGAGCAAAACATGGAAACTCAGCTTACATGGACTTGAAAGAACACCTCAGGTACTTTCTCCTCCATCTTTGCATAGTGGTAACAGTTTGTATCATTGTATTGTTTTAGTGTGAATGTGATCTTCCACACCACAAATTTGTACCAGAAGAAATTACCATGTTTCCCCAAAAACAAGACAACCCAGAAAATAAGCCCTACCATGATTTTTTAGCCTGTGCCTAACATAACCCCTACCCCAAAACACTCCCTAGTTAAGAGCCCACCGACTCCATCCCACCGTCTGGTTTCTCACAGTTGCAACGGGGCAGGAGAGCGTGTGTCGTCGCTCTGGTGCCGCCGCCACAAGGTGAGGCGAGGTGGGAAGGGGTGGAGCTAGACAAAATGACAGGGTAAGGAAACAAGTAATAGAATTGCCAATCCAGCTTTTGCTTTCTCCATGCCTGACTGAATTACCAGCCAAGTTCTCCCCACAATATAGAGAATGGTTTTGCACCTGTCAACACAGTTGGTTTCTCCACTCATCACCCACTAGCTGATCCTTAAAGAGACAAGCATGTATATAACACAAAGCCCTATCTCTCTCATTTCAAAGATCTTGGGTCAACAGTACGGGAAAAAATTAAAGCTAAAATATATTTAAAAATTCCAGGGTGGTTATCAACGATGGAGGCATTTATACATCCAAACTTGGTAGACTTTGAAAAAATATGGACATGTAAAGATATTCTAGATATTGATGGGAAATTAAAATCTAAACAAGAATTGGAAAATCAGGGAATTAACCTGTCCTGGTGAGCACATTTACAGATACAAAGTAGACATGAAAAAGATGTAAAAATGTATGGATTTTACAAAGATCAAACTGTGTTTGATAAGATTTTGTTAACCTCAGATGAGAAATTAATCAAGAAAATGTATAACTTTTTGTTAATTTTAGATATGGAAAGTGAACAAGTGAAAGAAACAATGACAAGATGGGCAAAATTTTTTGGCTATAATATAGAATTAGAAAAATGGCAAATGTTATGGGAGAGAAACTATAAATGAACAATGTCAACTTCATACAAAGAAAATCTGTATAAAATGTTGTATAGATGGCACCTGCCACCAGCGAGATTAGCAAAAATGTTTAAAAATGTGTCTGATAGATGTTGGAAATGTAAACATAAAATAGGCACGTATTATCACATTTGGTGGACATGTGGTAAGGCAAAGGCTTATTGGAGAAAGATACATATGTGGTTAGAAAAAATATTGGGTGAACAAGTGGATTTTAAACCTGCACTTTTTTTACTAGGTATTATGCCTGAAAAGATTAATAAGCAGAAATTATATTTAATCTTACACATCACTACAGCAGCGAGAATAATTTTTGCACAATACTAGAAGAATGAAGGACTGCCATCAGAGGAAGAAATAATCAGGAAAATATTGGAATGTGCAGAGATGGACAGATTAACTATGAGGTTGAAAGATAAAGAAGATACAGTCTACTATCAAATTTGGAACTTATTTTATTCTTGGCTGGAGAAAAGAATGGAGGATTAGGAATTGAACATGTATTAGCATAGCAAACTCCAGACAACTTGTAGATTGGAAAAATTAACTCACAATTTCCCAGATTCAGAATGTATAAGTGATGTGCATCAGATGGGCAGTTATATAAATTTAATAAATATATGCATACATACCTTCCCTAATCTGAGTAATTTGTCTCTGGCATCAGAATTGTGCCTCAATGCCTGTTTGAATATTAGTATTTACTTGACTTTTATTATGTCTCTGTTACTTTCTTTGCTTCTATTGAGCTTCAGCTTTTGAGTCTGATATGGCTCAAACTATATTACATTTCAGGACAATCATAGAATAGCACTTTATTGTGTAAGGTAGGCGAGCTTATTAAATGCAGGCCTTTAAGCCATGTGTGTAACCTTTTATAAAGACAATGCAACACTTGAAAGAGAACATCACTTAAAATGCTAAGCAGCCTCTTACCTTGCAGCCAGGCCTCTCCTCAACGGCCCTCTTCTTCTGCGGCGTCTTCTACAGCATGGCCTGCAGTTCTCAGTCACAGGCCTTTCCAGAAGGCCTCTGCAGCCGAGAACAGAGCTATGAATTCAGTCCATAGCTGGGTTCTGCAAGACCTCTGCAGCCGCGAACCAAGGTATGGATTCAATCCATAGCTTGGTTCTCAGCTGCAGAGGCCTTCCGGAAAGGACTGAATGCAAGATGCAGGCCGGAATGCACCTGCAGAATGAAGCTGTTCCTTTGGTCAGTAGAAGTGGACCGGCTGGGAGGGGTGTCGGTGAGTATAAAAGACAGCCCCTCAAAATGAGACCTGGTGCCTCTTTTGGAGGCAAAAAAAATAAAAAATAAGACCCGGTCTCATTTTCGGGGAAACATGGGTATTATAAATTGCCATCTCATTTTACTCTATTTTTAAGGTTGTCTATAAATGTTCTTGAAGAACAGAAATCATGGGTGGCTATAACTCAAGACTTTTAAGGGATGCATGTCCAACTGCCAAGAAGGGGGGAGGGGGAACATAAACGTGGGTTGACAGAAAATCTCCAGAGTGGACTTCAGGAATGAGTTAGCAAAACACCTCAATTCCCATTTTGTCAATGTGTACATTAGTATTTTATTTTACACATCTGTCTATAATATGCTCCAAGGGTTACAAATGTGCCCAGTGGCTCAGAAAGTATACTCATTTACTCGTTTTGCATCTCAGAATAGAATCCAACAGATCAGCAGTGCTAAGCATCATGCTTGCCTCAGAGCTTAATAAATGAACAGTTTACTCTTTGCTTTCAAAGCTTTCCACAGTGTATACACTTTCAATGTGTATCTCTCTTTCCATTTCCTCAGGTTTTCAGCAAAATGTGACACCTCTCCTTCATAAAGCACCATGCTGGACGATCCAGGCGGCTATAGAAAAATGATGCCAAGAAACAGAATGAACTTCTTTTCTTTCGTAAAGTTGGCGAAAGGATCTAGCATCTTGGAAAGATTGGTATAGAACTTCAAAGCACTGATATGAACGTATGAGATTTTTCATGCTACTGCAACAAGATTGTACTGTATCTGGGTCCTGTACCCTCAAATTCAGCTTTCAGATGAGCCCTGAGTATTCTACTTTCAATAGTCACCAGAGAGGAAAGGGGCTTGGAAACAAAACCAATTCACATTATTTATTTAGCTTGTTAGTTAATTTGTTACATTTTTTAGCCATCCAACTCCAATGGATTCTTGGACCGTTTCACAATGAAGCCTGTTTCTCAATGATTTCATTTGCTCTAGCCTAAAGTACATACTGATACTTTTTGCACAGGAATCTAGGTATTTTCCCTATTCCTCTGGTGTCAAATCAAATGTTTCTGGCCCTCTAACTTCCGTATGATTTACGGATATCTCCAGCCAATTATCCACATCCCCCAGGAATGCTTCAGGATGTTCCTTCTGAAACTTGATCCAGGAATTTACAAGCCATGTTATCAGCCATGGTTGGTTCTGTGTATCACCATGCTGTCAAGCTGGACACGTGACCACGGAAACACCTCCAGGAAACACTGGATCTTTGCTTTAACAAATGGAGATGAGCAAGGTCACTTAAAGTCAGCCACAACTACCGTAGTGGGGGAAAACCTGCAGGGACACCTTTCTTCCCCGGAATTCACTGCATGCAAACAAATGCTGTGCCCTCTTCCTTTCCAGTTCCCCCTTGAAGAAAACCTGCTACCCAGAACCAGAAGCAAAGCAACTTCCTTTTTGGTTCAATATATAAGGAATAGGAAGAGAAAAAAGCAGGAATATTTAGCCCACCCTGAATATCATTATTTATACTGGCTCTTCACATTCCTGTTTTCTGTGAGAAGGAATTCCTTTGGAAACATGTATTTTTTTCCTGCATATTTCAGAATCTTTCTTTCCTATCATCTCTTGAAGTATTTCCTCCTGCAGTCCGTGTCTAGAGGCTTCCAATCCCTCCTCCAAATTTAGATGGGAAGTTTCAGGCTCTTCCTCATGGAGGTGATTTATGGCTATTTCAAGCCACTTTTTCACATACTTTAGATGCCCCCTTGCAGGTTTTTTTTTAATTTTTCCCAACTCTCCCCCATACATATACCACGATATTTATCATGTGTTAACATACATTCTTTTTACATTCTTATCTATCAGATACTTTTAATAAAATAAAATAAATACATACACATACGGTACATTTTGGTGTTGCTCACCTTTTTCCCCTTTCATTGTATCCACACTCCTACTCTTTCTTCTCTACCTTCTTTCTCCCTTTCTTCTCTCTCTTCCTTACTTCCCTCTTCTTCCTCTCCTCTCCTCTCCTGTTTCTTTCACCACTCCCCCCCATTTCTCCCCACTTCTCCTCCTCCAACCTTCCTACTTCCTTCCCCCCTCCTTTACTCTCTTCTCTCTCTCCTCTCCTTTCTTCCCTCTCATCCCTCTTCAGATACAAGTCAGGGGTAATATCCCAGCAACTCATCTCTCTAAATTTCCCTAACTGTATTATATATAGTAACATTGATTTTCTATTATGTTAATACTTCTATTTATTTGACCTTCTCGGTATATACTTCTATAAATATTTATATGACCTCCGATTATTCAACTGTGTCGCTTGGGTCTCCCTCCTTATCTCCTCCTTTTTCTTCCATCTAAATACTTTTAATGTCAAGACAAACAATAGTGGAGATAGAGAACATCCCTGTCTTGTTCCCCTCATAATATTAATCTTCTCAGTCATATCTCCCTTTATCATTACATTTATAAATTTCTCCCCAAAATCCATAGTCTGTATTTGGCTTATCATGAATTGCTAGTTCACATTGTCAAATGCCTTCTGTGCCTCCAGGAACATCAATGTCATCTGTTTTTCCGGGTGTGTTTCATAGCATTCTAATGTGTTCAATACAATTCGCATATTGTCTCTAATCTGTCTTTTGGATAAAAAACCATTTTGATCCGATTGTATAAATTCATTTAAAAACTTTTTAAATCTTTCCGCCATTACTGATGCAAATATTTTATAGTCCACATTCAGTAGGGAAATCGGCCTGTGGTTCTTTATTTTCTGCATTTCCATTTCTTCCTTTGGTATCAGGGTAATAAGTGCTTCAGACCACGAATCTGGTATCTTAGCTTCAAAAAGAACTTCAGTATAAAGTTCCAACATTGCACTGCTTAGTGCTTCCTGCAATGTCTTGTATAGCTCTGCTGGTAATCCATCCGGTCCTGGTGTTTTTCCATTTTTTTGTCTGTTAATTGCTTCTATTAATTCCATCATTGTTATTTCCCCTTCTAATCCATTCTTCTGGTGTCAAAGCACATGTTTTTGGCCCTCTTACTTCCATATGATTTAGGGATATCTCCAGTCAATTAGCCGCATCCCCCAAGAATGCTTCAGGATGTTCCTTCTCAAACTTGATCCAGGAAATTACAAGCCATGTTGTCAAGCACATACTAGGTCCTGGCTGGTAGGACTTTTTATTAAGGCTTTTAAGAGATTTTTGTAGCCACTGCAATACATTTTGCCTGGATTCTTTTGCGTTTTTTGTTTTGAGACTGTCTAAACGATGCTTAAAGACATTTTTTATTTAATTCATGTCTGTCCCAATGACGCTTCATCTTTTTAAAAGGTTCTCATGTGTTTTCTGCTGTAGTACTATCCACACTTGTTAGCCAGGGACTCATGAAGCCTCTGTTGAAGTCTCTACTGCTAGATGACCCCACCTGGTTCCTGTATATCAATGGCCAGCAGCTGTTCTTCCTCGGTGGTTTCTCTGTAGAAAAATCAAAAGGTTACATATGAATCTGGACCAACTAAAAATATTCTTAGTTATCAGTAATGGGAACTGCTTTCATGTCAGGAAACTCTTACTCCAAACGTACACCTCTCCTTCATAAAGGACCATGCTGGATGATCCAGGTGGCTTTGGAAAAATGATACCAAGAAACAGAATGAGCTTCTTACAAATATTATTTCCTTTTTCTTTTGTAAAGTGGGTGAAAAGGTCTAGCCTCTTGGAAAGATTGGTGTGGAACTTCAAAATGCTACTACAACAAGATTATACTGTATCTGAGCCCTGTACCCCCAAATTCAGCTTTCAGATGAGCCTGAATATTCTGCTTGAGAGGAAAAGGGCTTGGAAACAAAACCAATTTACAGTATTTATTTATATAGCTAGTTAGTTAATTTATTAGCCATGAAGCCTGTTTCTAAATGGTTTCATTTTCTCTAGCCTAAAGTACATGCTGATACTTTTTGCACAGGAATCTAGGTATTTTCATCATTTGTTGTTCAACACAATTCTTGGGAAGGACAACATAGGCTCTTGTGAAATAGATACAACTCAAAGAGGATAACTGTATTCTTGCATTAAATCATAGTTTTTGAGGTGTGGACATTTCAGTTTTTCTTCCTGAAATATTGACAAAATATTCTATTTTAAAAAACACAAACTTACTGATAACAATTAAAGACCTATCTTTTTTTTCTAAAAACAACTTTATCCAAGTTGGAGATTAGTAACTTGGTCTATTAAACCAATATTTATAACGACTTAAGCTAGATCTGCAGATTCATCCAACTTACATGGCTGCCCTACATGCAATAGAGACTCCAGGTGTCTCTCTTTGCTTTCCTTCCATTTGTCTGTGTTTAATTCTTAGGGCCTGGCTGGACAAATCCCTGCAGTTTTCTTGGCAGGGTTTTTCAGCAGTGCTTTGGCATTGCTAACTTTCTAGGGTTGAATGTGACTGGCCCAAGGTCATCTAGCTGGCTTGTGCCTGAAGTGGGATGAGAACACCCGGTTTCTAACCTCATGCACTAATCATGATACCAAACTGGCTTTCTTGGGTAGATAACGTAAGTTAAAATGTATTACAAAAATACGCCACAGAAGAAAAACCTATAATGGCAACTGAGGACAAATATAAACCACAATCACTCCATCCATCCATCCATCCATCCATCCATCCATCCATCCATCCATCCACCTAATCATCCATCTCTGTATCTATTTAAACTTTCTATAGGGCTCAAGTGTTTTCTCCTACCTTTCTTCTCCTGCCTTCCATTGTGAAAAGTGGTTAACTAGAAAATAAAGATAAAGATTAAGGTTAGAATGCGTAATAGTTTTAACATTTTCTTTTGAAAATTAGAATGTATATTTTGAGAAACAATGTCCAGAACACCAAATAATACTATAAATGTATTTGCCCTCCAGATCCTTACGACAATTGTTGCACAGCCAGGACAATTTAAAATAACATTGGTCGCCCTTCAGGTCTCCTTCTTTTCGTTATTAAGGAGCTCATGGCAGTTTAGAGGAGACTTGGTATCCTCTTGCTTGAGATGTATGCTTTTTAGGCTGTGCTTTTCTTTAATTTACTTAAAGGAATACTAAAGCTTAAGAGCTCTTTATTTGCTGATGTGATGATTGTGTCAGAATCCAAAAGGACCCCTTTCCTGGACACCCGGTCGCTGCCCCCATCCTGCCCAATCCAGCCCCAGGCTTTTGGTCTTTGGGAAGGGCCTGGACCACGGCTGTGTCATTCAGCCTGGGCGTCTGGGAGTAGAAGGGAGCCTTTTCAAGGCTTGTACTCAATGGGATATCTGCCTCTATTCTACTTGGCTAATTTTGGGAGATCTTTGGGAAGCTCTTGGCTGCCTCACAAACTTTCTTCTGCCATGGTCGGTTGCTGCACTTTTGTGCCTTTGCTGCTTTGGGCCCTGAATGACGCAGAGAGATTTTCTTTCTTCTTCAGTCTGGAGTCAAGGCAGGTGACTTAAAGGGGTTCTCTCCCTCTTTCCAGGCAGGCAGGCAGGCAGGCAGGTAAATGGGATTTACAAAGGGAGAGAGATTAGAAAACAGGGTGGGGAGTTTAGTTTTACCGCCTCATGGGGGTGGGGGGAGACCAGCAGCTCCTCCCAGTTTTTTGGGAACAGTCTCAGAGAATCCCAGGGCTGGAGGAAACCTCAAAGGTCATACAGTCCAACTCTGTGTTGTGCATCAATTAGGCCCCTTGCTCTCTGCTCAAGGTCATCTAAGCCCTGGTCATTTCCTGTTCAGACTACTACATGGGGCTGCTGCCTCCAAAATCAGGCACCCTCACTGGTGTGGAACGGAAGCTCTGTTCCCTGAATTTGGGTGAGAAAAGAGTTTACAAATGGCAAACCATGTCCAAAATCTTATAAAAAAGCTGCAGGGACTAGTCCAGGCGATTGCCAGGAGCGCAGACTGACTTGAAGGCACCAAATGCAATAGATAGATAGATAGATAGATAGATAGATAGATAGATAGATAGATAGATAGATAGATAGATAGATAGATAGATAGATAGATAGACAGACAGACAGACAGACAGACAGACAGACAGACAGACAGACAGACAGACAGATAGACAGATAGATAGATAGGTAGGAAGGGACAGTAAAACCTAAAGGATTTAGAAGTATCAGTTATGGGAGGACCAGCCAAGTGAGAAGTCGTAGCAAGAGGAATCACAGCTGAGGAGGCTGTAAGGGAAGGAGCAGCTGATTGTGCAAGAAGCAGAAGGAGACCTACAGGCCACAGGAGGGAGGCAAAGGAGGGTCGAAGTCCTAATTCGGGGAACGCAACTGCGCAGCTACAACGGCAGCCCCGATCAGATCCCGGCGACAATGAAGCCGAGAGGGGCGTGGCCAATAGGCGGAGCTTCCGCGGAACTTCCACGCCCCTCCCCGCCCCCTCGGCGGACAGCGTATCCCGTGCGGCGGGGGCGGGGACGAGGAGCAGGACGGGCGGGAGAAGCAGGGCGCCGGCGGGAGCGGGCCGGCTTGCGAGACCTCGCCAGCAACGGGGCCGGTGAGTAGGAAGGGGACGGGGGCGGCGGGGCTCTGGCTCCGCTCTTGAGCGGCGCGGAAGGCGGCTGGAAAGGGAGGCTCCCCCGACCGACCAGGCCTCCGTCGCCCGGTCCCCCTTCGGGGCTGAAAGTCTCGGCCCCGCGGACAAAGAAGGCCTTCTTGGGGCGCCCCCCTTTCCAGGCACCCCCTCCCCGTCTGGTTGGAGGCCGCCTTGCCTGGCCGCTCCTTTCCGGACGGCGAGAGAGAGAGAGAGAGAGAGAGAGAGAGAGAGAGAGACAGAGAGACAGAGAGACAGAGAGAGACGGAGGGAGGAAGGGAGGGGGAGAGGGAGAGAGAGAGAGGAAGGGAGGGGGAGAGGGGGAGAGAGAGAGAGGGAGGGAGGGAGGGAGAGAGAGAGGGAGAGAGGGAGGGAGGGAGGGAGGGGGCGTGGGAGGGGGAGAGAGAGGGAGGGAGGGAGAGAGAGGGAGGGAGGGAGGGAGGGGGAGAGAGAGAGGGAGGGAGGGAGGGAGGGAGGGGGAGGGAGGGGGAGAGAGGGAGGGAGGGAGGGGGGAGGAGAGAGAGAGGGAGGGAGGGAGGGAGGGGGAGAGGGAGAGAGAGGGAGGGAGAGAGAGAGAGAGAGAGAGAGAGAGAGAGAGAGAGAGAGAGAGAGAGACGGTCCGTCGGCCGCCGTCGGGGAGGGCCAGGCGCGGTGTCAGCGGCCGCGGGTATCCTGACTGCCGTGCTGGCCGTTGCTCCGGCTGCCTTCGCCTCCCCGGGGCCCAAGGGGGTCGGAATCGCTCCGTCCCCGGCGCAGCCCCGGCCAGGGCGAGCGGGACGAAGGCGACGGTCGCCCGCGGGACTCTTGCCGGGGCGCGGATGCGCTCAGCCGCTTTTGGGGTCTCGAACCTTCAGTGCGAAGGGTTGCGTTGGGGGCTCGCCGCCTTTGGCTAAGGGCCAGCGCAAGTGGGCTGCTTGCGGCCACCCGTCTTTTTCGGAGCGAAGCGGCCGGTGTTTTTAGTCGGCGGCAGGTGAAAGGAGGGAAAGGATTTGCCCGCTTTGGAACTGCGGTGAGGATAGGACGAGGCGCTCGGGTCTCGAAGCCGCGTTGCTGGCTTTCCCGTTGACAAGCCTAGCGTCTGAACCGCTGAGCCACTGCCCCATTCCGGCAATATTCCCACATTGAAAAGTGTAAAATTCAAAGTGTAGTTAAATGATGAGATTTAATACGATAGTATTCGTTTCATTGAACATTGGTTGACAGATATTTGCCACCATTGCAGGAATTTATTGTATTAATAGTGCAATAAAATTGCAACATTATCTATGCTCTTCAGAGCCTGCATATTATCTATATGTGAATCACAGTTTTATGTATGCTTGTTTCAATTAGAGTCTATATTTATATAAGTGATATTTGCAAAAAACAGACTTTTCAGAGGGTTGATAAAATTCCCTCTAAAGTTCAAGGGTAGAGATACAGAAGGTCTTCATTTGGAATCAAGATATAGAGTGTTCTAAACATTTGTAATACGGTTTGAGTTGCTTCCAAAGAAAATGATCTGCTGCAGAATTATTTATCCCAAAAATTGTTTTAAACGAAAAATAGAAAATAATTCATTTGGTCTGTCTTATAATAGCAAAGAAAGAATCAAAGAAATTAAGTGCTGTAATAGAAGGAGAAGAGCCAATTTGATGTAGTATTGAAGGCTTTCGTTAGAAACTGGGAGAGCGTAAGTGCTGGTCCCATCTTGGGCGTGAAGCAGCTGGATGACCTTTGGCCAGTCATTTTCTCTCAGCCCTAGGAAGAGGCAATGGCAAGCCACTTCTGAAAACCTAGCAAAAAAGCTATAGGACTTGTCTAGGAAGTCTGTGAGAATTGGACATGATTGAAGGAAAGAAAAAAACAGAAGTTGAAACTGAAGTTGAAATGATGAATGGTCATCCCTTTTGAATCAACTAAGAGAAGTCAAATCAGGTTATATCAATTTATCAACCTCTCAGTGTAAATGGGTGTAATTATTATGACTTCATAAATCATGATTAAACCTACTAATTTTTTTCAACAAATCATCTGGAATCCAATAATATTGGACTCGCAGTTCTTGCTCGGAGAAGAGGCAGTTGTGATTTATGGTGAAAAGGGCTTTTGCGCATCTCCATCTGCTGTGCCAATTGTGCCTGTTCCTCAGTGAGAAGGCTTTAGTAGTTTAAAGAGAAGAAGGACTGGAGGTGACACGATATTAGTGTTAGTGTTCCAGGATCTAAGAGGCTGCTACAAAGAAGAGGGGGTCAACTGGAGATTGGACAACAATTTTTCTGAAATGCTAGAGGGTTTCCTGCTTGAGCAGAGGGTTGGACTAAAAGACCTCCAAGGTCCCTTCCAACTCTCTTATTCTGTCATTCTATTCTCTCCACAAAGTAGCTTCTGTGTTAAAGTTTGAGAAATAAAAATGCATAGTGGAACTGGGAATAGTATGAGGGATGTAGTTTGTTACATACAGAATGCAGTAAAAAATCAGTTGAGAAATAACCTTATCAAAATGGATAAAATCATATATAGAGTAGAAATAGACAGGAGAAATTTGAAGAGATCAAGAAAAAGAAAGTACTTCTCACCGTGTGTAATCAATTCTGTGGAATTGATTATCACAAAACAAGTTAGATGGCCACTAACTTGAATGCCTTTAAAAGGGATTGGATAGATTCATGGAATGTTAGCTAAAAACTAGAAAGTTGGAAGACCCAATTTATCTCTGCGTTGGGAGCAGTTTGATTCCAAATACCAATTTTAGGTGAACCGTAGTGGGGTAAATGTAAATTCTCCGTCTCCTACTTGAGAGCACCCTAGAGGTGTTTCATTAACCACTCTAAGAAACAAAACGTCGCATTAGAATGGATCTTATCCTGCTCTAGCAAGACTATGCTTGTGCTTATCCAATCTACAGGGCTTATTAAAATTATGAAAATGCTGGTGATTTTGGGGTGGTCTTTCTCACCTCAAGGGTTGTTGTGGGAAAAATAAGAAGAAAGAATATTGGGTATGTTTGCCATCTTGAGTTATACATGAAAAGGTAGGATCAAAATGATGATGATGATGATGATGATAATGATGATTCTATTTTTCTTTTATCCATGTCTCAGACCCTACAGACAAATGGCACACAACCATTGAGCAAAACATGGAAACTCAGCTTACATGGACTTGAAAGAACACCTCAGGTACTTTCTCCTCCATCTTTGCATAGTGGTAACAGTTTGTATCATTGTATTGTTTTAGTGTGAATGTGATCTTCCACACCACAAATTTGTACCAGAAGAAATTACCATGTTTCCCCAAAAACAAGACAACCCAGAAAATAAGCCCTACCATGATTTTTTAGCCTGTGCCTAACATAACCCCTACCCCAAAACACTCCCTAGTTAAGAGCCCACCGACTCCATCCCACCGTCTGGTTTCTCACAGTTGCAACGGGGCAGGAGAGCGTGTGTCGTCGCTCTGGTGCCGCCGCCACAAGGTGAGGCGAGGTGGGAAGGGGTGGAGCTAGACAAAATGACAGGGTAAGGAAACAAGTAATAGAATTGCCAATCCAGCTTTTGCTTTCTCCATGCCTGACTGAATTACCAGCCAAGTTCTCCCCACAATATAGAGAATGGTTTTGCACCTGTCAACACAGTTGGTTTCTCCACTCATCACCCACTAGCTGATCCTTAAAGAGACAAGCATGTATATAACACAAAGCCCTATCTCTCTCATTTCAAAGATCTTGGGTCAACAGTACGGGAAAAAATTAAAGCTAAAATATATTTAAAAATTCCAGGGTGGTTATCAACGATGGAGGCATTTATACATCCAAACTTGGTAGACTTTGAAAAAATATGGACATGTAAAGATATTCTAGATATTGATGGGAAATTAAAATCTAAACAAGAATTGGAAAATCAGGGAATTAACCTGTCCTGGTGAGCACATTTACAGATACAAAGTAGACATGAAAAAGATGTAAAAATGTATGGATTTTACAAAGATCAAACTGTGTTTGATAAGATTTTGTTAACCTCAGATGAGAAATTAATCAAGAAAATGTATAACTTTTTGTTAATTTTAGATATGGAAAGTGAACAAGTGAAAGAAACAATGACAAGATGGGCAAAATTTTTTGGCTATAATATAGAATTAGAAAAATGGCAAATGTTATGGGAGAGAAACTATAAATGAACAATGTCAACTTCATACAAAGAAAATCTGTATAAAATGTTGTATAGATGGCACCTGCCACCAGCGAGATTAGCAAAAATGTTTAAAAATGTGTCTGATAGATGTTGGAAATGTAAACATAAAATAGGCACGTATTATCACATTTGGTGGACATGTGGTAAGGCAAAGGCTTATTGGAGAAAGATACATATGTGGTTAGAAAAAATATTGGGTGAACAAGTGGATTTTAAACCTGCACTTTTTTTACTAGGTATTATGCCTGAAAAGATTAATAAGCAGAAATTATATTTAATCTTACACATCACTACAGCAGCGAGAATAATTTTTGCACAATACTAGAAGAATGAAGGACTGCCATCAGAGGAAGAAATAATCAGGAAAATATTGGAATGTGCAGAGATGGACAGATTAACTATGAGGTTGAAAGATAAAGAAGATACAGTCTACTATCAAATTTGGAACTTATTTTATTCTTGGCTGGAGAAAAGAATGGAGGATTAGGAATTGAACATGTATTAGCATAGCAAACTCCAGACAACTTGTAGATTGGAAAAATTAACTCACAATTTCCCAGATTCAGAATGTATAAGTGATGTGCATCAGATGGGCAGTTATATAAATTTAATAAATATATGCATACATACCTTCCCTAATCTGAGTAATTTGTCTCTGGCATCAGAATTGTGCCTCAATGCCTGTTTGAATATTAGTATTTACTTGACTTTTATTATGTCTCTGTTACTTTCTTTGCTTCTATTGAGCTTCAGCTTTTGAGTCTGATATGGCTCAAACTATATTACATTTCAGGACAATCATAGAATAGCACTTTATTGTGTAAGGTAGGCGAGCTTATTAAATGCAGGCCTTTAAGCCATGTGTGTAACCTTTTATAAAGACAATGCAACACTTGAAAGAGAACATCACTTAAAATGCTAAGCAGCCTCTTACCTTGCAGCCAGGCCTCTCCTCAACGGCCCTCTTCTTCTGCGGCGTCTTCTACAGCATGGCCTGCAGTTCTCAGTCACAGGCCTTTCCAGAAGGCCTCTGCAGCCGAGAACAGAGCTATGAATTCAGTCCATAGCTGGGTTCTGCAAGACCTCTGCAGCCGCGAACCAAGGTATGGATTCAATCCATAGCTTGGTTCTCAGCTGCAGAGGCCTTCCGGAAAGGACTGAATGCAAGATGCAGGCCGGAATGCACCTGCAGAATGAAGCTGTTCCTTTGGTCAGTAGAAGTGGACCGGCTGGGAGGGGTGTCGGTGAGTATAAAAGACAGCCCCTCAAAATGAGACCTGGTGCCTCTTTTGGAGGCAAAAAAAATAAAAAATAAGACCCGGTCTCATTTTCGGGGAAACATGGGTATTATAAATTGCCATCTCATTTTACTCTATTTTTAAGGTTGTCTATAAATGTTCTTGAAGAACAGAAATCATGGGTGGCTATAACTCAAGACTTTTAAGGGATGCATGTCCAACTGCCAAGAAGGGGGGAGGGGGAACATAAACGTGGGTTGACAGAAAATCTCCAGAGTGGACTTCAGGAATGAGTTAGCAAAACACCTCAATTCCCATTTTGTCAATGTGTACATTAGTATTTTATTTTACACATCTGTCTATAATATGCTCCAAGGGTTACAAATGTGCCCAGTGGCTCAGAAAGTATACTCATTTACTCGTTTTGCATCTCAGAATAGAATCCAACAGATCAGCAGTGCTAAGCATCATGCTTGCCTCAGAGCTTAATAAATGAACAGTTTACTCTTTGCTTTCAAAGCTTTCCACAGTGTATACACTTTCAATGTGTATCTCTCTTTCCATTTCCTCAGGTTTTCAGCAAAATGTGACACCTCTCCTTCATAAAGCACCATGCTGGACGATCCAGGCGGCTATAGAAAAATGATGCCAAGAAACAGAATGAACTTCTTTTCTTTCGTAAAGTTGGCGAAAGGATCTAGCATCTTGGAAAGATTGGTATAGAACTTCAAAGCACTGATATGAACGTATGAGATTTTTCATGCTACTGCAACAAGATTGTACTGTATCTGGGTCCTGTACCCTCAAATTCAGCTTTCAGATGAGCCCTGAGTATTCTACTTTCAATAGTCACCAGAGAGGAAAGGGGCTTGGAAACAAAACCAATTCACATTATTTATTTAGCTTGTTAGTTAATTTGTTACATTTTTTAGCCATCCAACTCCAATGGATTCTTGGACCGTTTCACAATGAAGCCTGTTTCTCAATGATTTCATTTGCTCTAGCCTAAAGTACATACTGATACTTTTTGCACAGGAATCTAGGTATTTTCCCTATTCCTCTGGTGTCAAATCAAATGTTTCTGGCCCTCTAACTTCCGTATGATTTACGGATATCTCCAGCCAATTATCCACATCCCCCAGGAATGCTTCAGGATGTTCCTTCTGAAACTTGATCCAGGAATTTACAAGCCATGTTATCAGCCATGGTTGGTTCTGTGTATCACCATGCTGTCAAGCTGGACACGTGACCACGGAAACACCTCCAGGAAACACTGGATCTTTGCTTTAACAAATGGAGATGAGCAAGGTCACTTAAAGTCAGCCACAACTACCGTAGTGGGGGAAAACCTGCAGGGACACCTTTCTTCCCCGGAATTCACTGCATGCAAACAAATGCTGTGCCCTCTTCCTTTCCAGTTCCCCCTTGAAGAAAACCTGCTACCCAGAACCAGAAGCAAAGCAACTTCCTTTTTGGTTCAATATATAAGGAATAGGAAGAGAAAAAAGCAGGAATATTTAGCCCACCCTGAATATCATTATTTATACTGGCTCTTCACATTCCTGTTTTCTGTGAGAAGGAATTCCTTTGGAAACATGTATTTTTTTCCTGCATATTTCAGAATCTTTCTTTCCTATCATCTCTTGAAGTATTTCCTCCTGCAGTCCGTGTCTAGAGGCTTCCAATCCCTCCTCCAAATTTAGATGGGAAGTTTCAGGCTCTTCCTCATGGAGGTGATTTATGGCTATTTCAAGCCACTTTTTCACATACTTTAGATGCCCCCTTGCAGGTTTTTTTTTAATTTTTCCCAACTCTCCCCCATACATATACCACGATATTTATCATGTGTTAACATACATTCTTTTTACATTCTTATCTATCAGATACTTTTAATAAAATAAAATAAATACATACACATACGGTACATTTTGGTGTTGCTCACCTTTTTCCCCTTTCATTGTATCCACACTCCTACTCTTTCTTCTCTACCTTCTTTCTCCCTTTCTTCTCTCTCTTCCTTACTTCCCTCTTCTTCCTCTCCTCTCCTCTCCTGTTTCTTTCACCACTCCCCCCCATTTCTCCCCACTTCTCCTCCTCCAACCTTCCTACTTCCTTCCCCCCTCCTTTACTCTCTTCTCTCTCTCCTCTCCTTTCTTCCCTCTCATCCCTCTTCAGATACAAGTCAGGGGTAATATCCCAGCAACTCATCTCTCTAAATTTCCCTAACTGTATTATATATAGTAACATTGATTTTCTATTATGTTAATACTTCTATTTATTTGACCTTCTCGGTATATACTTCTATAAATATTTATATGACCTCCGATTATTCAACTGTGTCGCTTGGGTCTCCCTCCTTATCTCCTCCTTTTTCTTCCATCTAAATACTTTTAATGTCAAGACAAACAATAGTGGAGATAGAGAACATCCCTGTCTTGTTCCCCTCATAATATTAATCTTCTCAGTCATATCTCCCTTTATCATTACATTTATAAATTTCTCCCCAAAATCCATAGTCTGTATTTGGCTTATCATGAATTGCTAGTTCACATTGTCAAATGCCTTCTGTGCCTCCAGGAACATCAATGTCATCTGTTTTTCCGGGTGTGTTTCATAGCATTCTAATGTGTTCAATACAATTCGCATATTGTCTCTAATCTGTCTTTTGGATAAAAAACCATTTTGATCCGATTGTATAAATTCATTTAAAAACTTTTTAAATCTTTCCGCCATTACTGATGCAAATATTTTATAGTCCACATTCAGTAGGGAAATCGGCCTGTGGTTCTTTATTTTCTGCATTTCCATTTCTTCCTTTGGTATCAGGGTAATAAGTGCTTCAGACCACGAATCTGGTATCTTAGCTTCAAAAAGAACTTCAGTATAAAGTTCCAACATTGCACTGCTTAGTGCTTCCTGCAATGTCTTGTATAGCTCTGCTGGTAATCCATCCGGTCCTGGTGTTTTTCCATTTTTTTGTCTGTTAATTGCTTCTATTAATTCCATCATTGTTATTTCCCCTTCTAATCCATTCTTCTGGTGTCAAAGCACATGTTTTTGGCCCTCTTACTTCCATATGATTTAGGGATATCTCCAGTCAATTAGCCGCATCCCCCAAGAATGCTTCAGGATGTTCCTTCTCAAACTTGATCCAGGAAATTACAAGCCATGTTGTCAAGCACATACTAGGTCCTGGCTGGTAGGACTTTTTATTAAGGCTTTTAAGAGATTTTTGTAGCCACTGCAATACATTTTGCCTGGATTCTTTTGCGTTTTTTGTTTTGAGACTGTCTAAACGATGCTTAAAGACATTTTTTATTTAATTCATGTCTGTCCCAATGACGCTTCATCTTTTTAAAAGGTTCTCATGTGTTTTCTGCTGTAGTACTATCCACACTTGTTAGCCAGGGACTCATGAAGCCTCTGTTGAAGTCTCTACTGCTAGATGACCCCACCTGGTTCCTGTATATCAATGGCCAGCAGCTGTTCTTCCTCGGTGGTTTCTCTGTAGAAAAATCAAAAGGTTACATATGAATCTGGACCAACTAAAAATATTCTTAGTTATCAGTAATGGGAACTGCTTTCATGTCAGGAAACTCTTACTCCAAACGTACACCTCTCCTTCATAAAGGACCATGCTGGATGATCCAGGTGGCTTTGGAAAAATGATACCAAGAAACAGAATGAGCTTCTTACAAATATTATTTCCTTTTTCTTTTGTAAAGTGGGTGAAAAGGTCTAGCCTCTTGGAAAGATTGGTGTGGAACTTCAAAATGCTACTACAACAAGATTATACTGTATCTGAGCCCTGTACCCCCAAATTCAGCTTTCAGATGAGCCTGAATATTCTGCTTGAGAGGAAAAGGGCTTGGAAACAAAACCAATTTACAGTATTTATTTATATAGCTAGTTAGTTAATTTATTAGCCATGAAGCCTGTTTCTAAATGGTTTCATTTTCTCTAGCCTAAAGTACATGCTGATACTTTTTGCACAGGAATCTAGGTATTTTCATCATTTGTTGTTCAACACAATTCTTGGGAAGGACAACATAGGCTCTTGTGAAATAGATACAACTCAAAGAGGATAACTGTATTCTTGCATTAAATCATAGTTTTTGAGGTGTGGACATTTCAGTTTTTCTTCCTGAAATATTGACAAAATATTCTATTTTAAAAAACACAAACTTACTGATAGCAATTAAAGACCTATCTTTTTTTTCTAAAAACAACTTTATCCAAGTTGGAGATTAGTAACTTGGTCTATTAAACCAATATTTATAACGACTTAAGCTAGATCTGCAGATTCATCCAACTTACATGGCTGCCCTACATGCAATAGAGACTCCAGGTGTCTCTCTTTGCTTTCCTTCCATTTGTCTGTGTTTAATTCTTAGGGCCTGGCTGGACAAATCCCTGCAGTTTTCTTGGCAGGGTTTTTCAGCAGTGCTTTGGCATTGCTAACTTTCTAGGGTTGAATGTGACTGGCCCAAGGTCATCTAGCTGGCTTGTGCCTGAAGTGGGATGAGAACACC
>JARGCV010000145.1:132500-167500 GCA_034064705.1 Bothrops alternatus
TCCACAAAGTAGCTTCTGTGTTAAAGTTTGAGAAATAAAAATGCATAGTGGAACTGGGAATAGTATGAGGGATGTAGTTTGTTACATACAGAATGCAGTAAAAAATCAGTTGAGAAATAACCTTATCAAAATGGATAAAATCATATATAGAGTAGAAATAGAAAGGAGAAATTTGAAGAGATCAAGAAAAAGAAAGTACTTCTCACCGTGTGTAATCAATTCTGTGGAATTGATTATCACAAAACAAGTTAGATGGCCACTAACTTGAATGCCTTTAAAAGGGATTGGATAGATTCATGGAATGTTAGCTAAAAACTAGAAAGTTGGAAGACCCAATTTATCTCTGCGTTGGGAGCAGTTTGATTCCAAATACCAATTTTAGGTGAACCGTAGTGGGGTAAATGTAAATTCTCCGTCTCCTACTTGAGAGCACCCTAGAGGTGTTTCATTAACCACTCTAAGAAACAAAACGTCGCATTAGAATGGATCTTATCCTGCTCTAGCAAGACTATGCTTGTGCTTATCCAATCTACAGGGCTTATTAAAATTATGAAAATGCTGGTGATTTTGGGGTGGTCTTTCTCACCTCAAGGGTTGTTGTGGGAAAAATAAGAAGAAAGAATATTGGGTATGTTTGCCATCTTGAGTTATACATGAAAAGGTAGGATCAAAATGATGATGATGATGATGATGATGATGATTCTATTTTTCTTTTAGCCATGTCTCAGACCCTAGAGACGGCACAGCTCCTTCTCCCGCCACTTTGGCAGCTGGGTCCGTCCGGGCAACGCGCGCCGAGCGAAGGGACGCCGGGCGCCGTACCTCGGATGTAGGTGCGCTTGCTCTCGTCCAGCAAACCGGAGCTCGACCCGCCCATCCTGCCGGCGATCGGGGCGGCTGAAGGGAAGAAGTGACGCGCGGACGGGCGAAGGTATCGCCGGCAGCGGGACGCAGGATGGGCTCCAACCCAACCTTTCCTCTCCACGCTCCGCTCCGGCTCTCGCCCTCGGGCGCTGCTCCGCCCCGCCTCCCCCTCCGCAGCCCAAGCGCAAACCCTCCTCCAGCTCCAGGAAGCGCCCGATCAGGCGCCTCCTCCCCGGCTCCTCCTGGCGGAGGCTCAGGCTGCCGAAAGCGCCCCGCTCCGGGAGACCAATCCTCGCTCGGAGCAGAGGGCAGCTTTCTCCCGGCTTCTTCCTTGCAGCTGCCTCGCCTTCGCCTTTTTTCTGCAACGTGCGGGGCTAAATGCAGGGCGGGAAGGGGTCGGGGGTTACTCCATGGCCCGCCAGCCACAGGTGAGTAGAAGCGGCCTGTCTCGTCTGCACCTCGAAGGAAGGCGGGCCGGTGTGGTGGGGATGGGGCGACTGTCGGCCGATCGTCTGAGCTCTCTGCAAGAAGATCAAGTCGCTGGTTCAAACCTCCCAGCTAACTTGCCTCAGAAAGACACCCCCCTCTCTCTCGTGGCTTTCCGGCCTGAGGCAGCGGCCGTTTGGCCTCCTAGGATACTCGGTCCCTATCCTATTAAGGGGGGAGATTATTGGGGGGGGGTGTTCTGAAACTTTAATGACAGAACTACAGGGCAGCTCCCATCTATCTGTTCTTATGCAAAATGCCATAGTTTGTCAAATCCAAATCGCTAAACATCAGATATTTTTCTCCCACAGGTGCTTTTTTCCAAAGGCAACTGGACTTCCTTGTTTCTTCCTTGAAAATGTTTCACTTCTCATCCAGAAGCTTCTTCGGTTCGGTTCAACTGAAGAAGCATCTTGGATGAGAAGCGAAACGTGTTCAAGGAAAAAACAAGAAAGTCCAGCTGCCTTTTGAAAAAGCACCTTTGATGTAACCCTGACCTGGATCTCCATAGATATCAGATATTTTTCGACTGAATTTTATTTATGCACCACTCTCTATTGAGAAAGGATATTTTTTCTGGAACCTCGAGTTTTAAAAGAGTTTTATCTAAGAGCTGATATAAATTATGCATCACAAAATCATGATTTATCCATTTTATCTGCCTGTATTAATGAATATATATTGAAGACTAGATGAGCAATGATTGTTCTCAATCTGTCACGTTCTTTGAGGAACATTAAAAATTATTTGAGTACAATTGTGAGACTTTTCCCATTTCATTATCACACCATTTGACGTTTTTTAAAATACTTTGATGAAATTCAGTTATATAACAAGCATTCCCATATTGAAAGAAAAATCTTCATCAGGGTCCAGTCCAAGCTGGGAATAATCAAAATGGAGACTGCTTTAGAAAGAAGGTTGTAGTTTATTGAAAAGGAGAGCCAGATTAGAAAGATGGGTCTGGGAAAACTGAGCACCTGTAGCAGGAAGTGGTGGGCTTTTATACCTTCTTGAACTTCTGTTTGGAGGTGTTCCTGGGGCATGAACTTTGATCTGAATCTGAGTGTGCCTTTCTGGTATTTTGATGGCGGTGGATTAATCCTATTACCTCCCAAAGGTCATATCCTGCTTCCCTGGGGCTGTGGGATTGTTGATTCTAGGGATCTCTGTCTTTCTAATCCAAGCTTTCTGGCTCCAATCTTTCTGACAAGATTATCACATCTGCATTTCTGCAGACCTGGTTTCTGTTTGGGGCAGAGAGACTTGGGGAAGTTGGTTTCTGCCTTTAAGATCCTTTGGGGAAATATATTCTGCCTTTTTAATATTTCCCAAAATATTTTTTCCTCTGGATTCTTCCCACACCTGCATTCTACTAACAAACTGTAATGATATGTGGAAATGACTTTGGGGATGAGGGAAGAGATGCTGGCTACAAGTGATTAAGTAAGAGGGAGGGGAATGCTCAGCTTTATAACAGGCAGAGAAAGAAAGTCAGAAAGGATCCTGCTTAACTTTAAAAGCTGTAGAAATCTTTGGTGAGAATTTTGTGCTTTCGGATTTGTAAGAGTCTGTTAATGTGGCCTTGCTATAAATAAGAATTAGCTTTTCAGGTCATGTTTCACAACTGTTTATCTGGGAGAAGATTAGCCTAGGAACCTACTTCTAGACAAATCCATGATTACATGATCCAGGCTCCAGAGGCCTTTTCCAGGCCTTTTTAATGGATTTTTTAGGACAATGTAACTTAATATTATTAGCTATATGTTACATGTAACACTCTTCAGTTATTGATCACGTTTTCAAAGTAATATCCTCCTCCCACACCAAAAACTAAAAGACTGAAAATTTATGAATTATATATTTAATATATATATACATATATATACATATTTATTATATATTTAATCCTACATATACAAATCTAGAAGTAAGTCTTCTGGAAGTGGTTTTTCTAGAGAGAAATTACTAAGGAAGAACAGCTGCTGGCCAGTGATACACAGGAACCAGGTGGGGGTCATCTAGCAGTAGAGGCTTCATGAGTCCCCGGCAAACAAGTGTAGATAATACAACAGCAGAAAACACAGGCGAACCTCTTGAAAAGATGAAGCATCATAGGGACAGACATGAACTAAATAAAAAATGGCTTAAAGCGTTTTTAGAGAGTCTCAAAACCAAAAAGAGAAAAGAATCCAGGCAAAATGTATGCAGTGGCTACAAAAATCTGTTAAAAGCCTTAATGAAAAGTCGTACCAACCAGGACCTAGTATGTCCCTGAGAACATAGCTTGTAAATTCCTGGATGAAGTTTGAGAAGGAACATCCTGAAGCATTCCTGGGTAATGTGGCTCATTGGCTGGAGATATCCATAAATCATATGGAAGTAAGATGGCAAAAACATGTGCTTTGACAGCAGAAGAATGGCTTGAAGAATCTATTCAAGCCATTCAAAATCTATTGAATTCTGAAGCAAAGTCTCAAAGTAACCTCAGATGGCCTGAGAAGTCATTAAAGAAAAAAAAAACATTCTGAAGGATGTGTGGAGAATATAATGGATTCCAGGATCTTTAGTAAGCCTCTCGCTTCAGCAATCCTTTCGCCCACTTTACAAAAGAAAAGAAGAAGAGATACATATTGAATTACGCTGTGGAAAGCTTTGAAAGGAAAGAGGTAAACTGTTCATTTGTTACGTTCTGAGGCAAGCATGATGTTCAGCACTGCTGATCTGTTGGATTCTATTCTGAGACGCAAAACTAGTAAATGAGTATACATTCTGAGCCACTGGGCACATTTGTAACCCTTGGAACATATTATAGGCAGATGTGTAAAATAAAATACTAATTTACACATTGACAAAATGGGAATTGAGGTGCTTTGCTAATTCATTCCTGAAGTCCACCCTGGAGATTTTCTATCAACCCACGTTTATGTCTCCCCCCTTTCTGGGCAGCTGGACATGCTTCCTTTAAAAATCTTGAGCTGTAATCACCCATGGTTTCTATTCTTCAAGAACATTTTAGACAATCTTAAAAATAAAGAGAGTAAAATAGTATGGCAATTTATGTTATTTTCTATTTAAAAAAAAGTTATGTGAGTATTACCATTTTCCAATCCCTATTGTGTCTGGGATTTCCTTTGTGCCTTTGAGAAATCAACAGGTCCAAAGGACATCAGTCTTTCCCACCAACTATCCCATTTGTCTGCATTCTTTTTCACTTTGTAGCTTGATGTATTGCCAGTATGTGATTAGAGATAGATGTTTTCAAGGTCAAACAACTGACATGAAGTTGTCATCGGAGATTAGCAGACTGTTCTGCCATCCTGGGAGGTTATAACTTTGATATCTCTGTGATGAAAACTTCCAAGTAAATGCCTAGGTAAATATTTGATTTGATTATTTAATTGTATCCATAATTAATGTGACGATGAATACAATATCTTAATTTCAGAATGGTTACTTTCCAGCTTTTCATCTTGAAAATAAGATACTAATGCACATGGGTTTCATCTCAAGCCTATATGAATCTGGCAGCTAATGATACTTAAAAACAGAATAAAAATCACTGATAAAACCAAGTCTTCAAAGTTTTACAAAAAAAGTCAGTCCAATTAGTCTGATCTCCGTGGGGAATGATGTTCCAGAGGACAGGGGCCACAACAAAAAAGACTCTCTTCAGATGACACTCCCTGATGGGACAGGAGCATTCATCTCCTGTCAGATGTATAATATAGGGAGAAACAGTCCTATATAAGTAACTCAATCCCAAACCATGAGGTCCAGCACCTTGCATTGAAGCTGGAAGCATACTGGCAACCAATGCACCTTGCAGAGCAGAGAGTTTGCATGTGCTGTATGACAGACACCCATGATTGCCTGTATCACTGCATTTTGCATCAGCTGAAGCTTCTGAACACTCTTCAAGGGCAGCTCTATGTAGAAACATGTTGTAGAAATCCACTTAGGACACCAATCTGGGACACCAATGACGTGACAAAGTTAGCATGTGGAAGAATGGAGATTGAGTTGCAAGGCTAAAATCCTATCATCACTTATACATTTATACAACAACATATTACATACCCCAGTGGTGTTCCTCTCTACGGGCCTTAGTTCGGAACACCAAATTCGGAATCCTAGAAGATAAAGTAATAAATGTCAATGCATATTTCCACTACGAAAATACTCTACAAAAAGTTATTTTCAACTATGATAAGACTTTGATAAAATTCTTACAAGGATGTTCTTTCTGAAGAATCTGGAGAAGTCAAAATAGATTTAAAAAGAGGTAAAGTACAAGTGAATATATTACAATAAGCAGTATCTTTAACCATCTACAGCGTTTATGATTTTTATTGCTAATATTTTGTGTACTGATTACAAATATTCATTACATATCTCAACCTGTCTCTGTGGGAGACATGGGAAATGGGTTTTTTCCTCCTGCAATATTAACAAAATACCCTATTTTAAAAGACGACTTACTGACAGCTATTAAAGAGCCTTTTTTTTCTAAAAAGAAAACAATAAGTGAATAGGTTTCCAGGCACATATATTACATTCATAGCAATAGTAGTTGCATTTCTGTCCGCCTTCTCTATAAATCAGCCTTTTCCCAACTTTTTACCATGAAGTACTCTTGAAATAATTTTCAAATCTCATGGAATTCTTGCATAAAAATATTGTATCTGCAGTAGATATTACATGGTGCGCTAAATTAAAAAAATATGTATTTTTTAGGATCGTTCATGAAACTCCTAGTAATCTCTTTTAAAATCCCGATGGAAAATGGCTGCTCTCCATTATCTGCTGTGGAGCTACCTCATTGAATCTCCTGCAGGGAGAGAGGTTCACCATGTCCCTCACGGGGCCTATTTCCTGAGGGATAATGCTTCATGGTAGGCAAACGATGCCATCTGAAGGTGGTGTTTCCATTATTCCTGCAGTCTAGGAAAAAGAAGCACTGCTCTCCTTAAATATAGGGACTCCAGTCCTGATTGGGCTCTTGAGTTGAGGGCTCAAAAGAGAAAGACTAGCATTGAACCCCGAGACCTCTGAGGAATATATCAGGGAGGCTCTTGTTCCTCGTTTTGAGCATTCTCTGCACCAAGGATGAGGCCCATATAGCCTTCCCTATGGTTTTTAGTTCAACCCCTAATAGCTCCAGGCAACCAAGGCGAAGGATGCTTGGACCATCATTAAGAAGAAAGGGTGGGCCCCATGTTCCTAGTCTGCACCTACGGGCAATGATTTTGAAGGTTTCACCAAGGGGTCTTTTCCAATCTATGGGAGGGCTTGAACCATTTATATTCAGAATTCCTATTGGACTCTTGGTAACAAATCAGGAAGGAGTCTGTAGCAGCTTTTCTGACTAACATTTTGTATTAAAAGGCATCAGCTTTCATGAGCTGCAGCTCACTTCATTAAAAACCTTTTGTCCTCACAGTCTTCTTCCTTTTCATTCCAACACTCCTCCCTCCTTTTGTAGCTTTTTGGTTTGGAGTTTCACCTGCTTCCTCTCTGGCCTATGTTTTTCATTTTTTTTATCTTACCTAATTTCTGGTTTATGATTAAATAGATTTTTTTTCCCCTGAAAGGGACTCGGTGCCTCAGTGCTAAGGCGGTCTCTAGCTTAGCAGTCTGAGAATGAGGGCTGTGAAACAGAGTGAGCTGCCATCGCCTGTCCCAGCTCCTCTTGCCAACCTAGCAGTCTGAAAGCAGGTAAATGCAGGTATATGAATAGTTACTGCATTAAGCTTGCAGGAAAGTTACTCTCTGGGTATCAGCATACACTCTGTGCTGCACCATGAGCACGGAAACACCTCCAGGAAACACCGGCTCTTTGGCTTAACAAATGGAGATGAGCAACGTCACTGCAGGGACACCTTTCTTCCCCGGAATTCACTGCATGCAAACATATGCTGTGCCCTCTTCCTTTCCAGTTCCCCCTTGAAGAAAACCTGCTACCCAGAACTAGAAGCAAAGCAATTTTGTTTTTGGTTCCTTTGGAAAAGAAAGAGAAAAAAGCTTACTAAAGATCCTGGAATCCATTATATTCTCCACGCATCCTTCAGAATGTTGATTTCTTAAATGATTTTCCCATGCCATCTTAGGGTACGTTGCAAGTTTGCTTCAGTAGTCAATAGATTTTGAATGGCTTGAATAGATGCTTCAAGCCATTCCTCCGGTGTCAAAGCACGAGTTTTTGGTCCTCTCAGTTCCATATGTTTTAGGGATATCTCCAGCCAACTAGCCACATCCCCCATGAATTCTTCAGGATGTTCCTTCTCAAAGGTGATCCAGGAATTCACAAGCCATGTTCTAAGGGAAATACTGGGTCCTGCTTGGTAGGACTTTTCATTAAGGCTTTTGCGACATTTTTGCAGCCACTGCAATACCTTTCGCCTGGATTCTTTTGTCGTTTTGGTTTTGAGACTGTCCAGACAGGCTTTAAGCCATTGTTTGTTTAGTTCATGTCTGTCGTGATGATGCTTCAACTTCTCAAGAGGTTCTTGCCTGTTTTCTGCTGTTGTACCATCCACAGTTCTTTGCCAGGGACTCATGAAGCCTCTGTTGAAATCTCTGCTTGATGACCCCACCTGGTTCCTGTGTATCACTGGCAAGCTGTTCTTCCTTTGTGGTTTCTCTCTAGAAAAATCAAAAGGTTACATGTGAATCTGGACCATCTATCCCCTCGTCCAAATTGTTGATGAAGATGTTGAAGAGCACTGGGCCTAGAACAGAGCCCTGGGGCACCCCACTACACACTTTGCCCCATGTAGATGCCGTTCCATTGAGGACCACAAACTGAGTACGGCCGGTCAGCCAGCTACGAATCCATCTGGTGGTGATGCTGTCTAACCCACATTTTTCTATCTTATCAAGTACCGGTAGTAGGTTATGATCTACTTTATCAAATGCCTTACTGAAGTCCAAGTAAATTATATCCACAGCATTCCTCTGGTCCACTAATTTTGTCACTTGGTCAAAGAATGCAATAAGATTTGCTGGCATGATCTGTTTTTCACAAACCCATGGTGGCTTTCTTTCAGTCTTTTAATTTTTGGTGTGGGAGGGGGATATTACTTTCAAAGCTTGATCAATAACTGAAGAGTGTTATATGTAACATTTAGCTAATAATATTAAGTTACACTGTCCTAAAACATCCATTGAAATTTTATCTAAATATTCAATAAGATGGAATTTATATGTAGTAACACTGATAGATTTCTGTCCAAAAAACAACAATAGTAACAGTCTTATTATGCATACTAGAGCTTTTTTGTTCTTTTAGAAGTTTATTTTATAGAATTGTGGATGTTTGTAATACAATAAAATTGAGCAGTAACTGTTCGCATGTGGCATTTTATTTATTTTAAGGCTCTGGTTTATGGGAAATGGTATTTAACTACTGCAATAATCAGGGTTGCTAGCATGTAGTAATATGAAAGAAGACAAGCAGCTAATTTTTCTATTAAGTGGTGATAACTGCTTATTAGGTTGTGGATGTGACATTTCAATTTTATTTATTTGTTTATATCCTGAGTTTCTACAATGCAAAGGAAACTTGAGATAAACTCTCACACACCTTAAACTTTTTAAACCCTTTAAAATGACACAGGAGGAATAGTCTTCTAAACCCAATAGTAGACTCTAAGACAGCAAAAGGAGACCAAAAATGATACAAGTACTTCTATGTTTTTGTTTTTAACCCCTTGTGCACAATTGCCTTCTCCGCCCAGGTTCAAAGATCCTCCCTGGTTGCTGATTGTGTTCAAGGCCCAGTTCAAAACATCACAGATGATTCTAGGAAGCCCTGAAAATCTCCTATTCAAAGACCTTTCCTTTCCATGGGCATCCATGCTTTCATTCACAGTTTACATCAGTCTGCAGCTATCGCAATTGTCAACTCCACAAAAAGTTATTTTCAACTATGATAAGACTTACACAAAATCTTCCAGAGGCTGTTGTTTTTGAAGAATCCGGAGAAGTCAAAAGAGATTAAAAAAGAGATAAAGTACAAGTTAATATATTACAATAAGTAATATCTTTAACCATCAGCCCACCCACCCTCCCTACTCTCCCCACCACGATACTGGGCTTCTACAGCGTTTATGATTTTCATTGTTAATATTTTATGTACTGGTTACAAATATTCATTACATCCCTCAATTTGTCTCTGTGGAAAACACGGTAGCCTTTCTTCCTGCAATATTAACAAAATACCCTATTTTAAAAGACAACTTACTGACAGCTATTAAAGGCCCTATTTTTTCCAAAAACAACTTTATCTGGATTTATTCTTAAATTTAGGTGCCAACTTATATCTCTGGCATCTAAACTCTGCACACCTGCCTGGAAATTCACACGACTGAATGAAATGTATGGAATTTACAGACATTTCTAAAATTTTGTTTTCACTTTCTCATTGTGGGATACTGAGAATAAAGAATAACAATAAAGACAAGAGCTAAATTTCAAGTGTTGCTACAAAGGGTCTGAATACTTATTCCAATATGATATTTCGTGTTTTTTTCGAAATTTCTAAAATTCTGTTTTCTCATTATGAGGTACAGAGTGTAGATTAATAAGAAAAAAACGAATTTCAACAACTGTAGCATAAGGCTGCCACATAACAAAATTGAGAAAAGTGAAAGAGATCTAAATATTTCTCGACGCACTATATTCTCATTGTGAATTAAGTATACTGGCTAAAATTACACATTACATACCTCAAGACGTCGAGGTTTATCCAACTTAAGCAGCACATGCAGCTGTAGATTTTCTTTCTGAAATATTGACAAAATATTCTAATATTAGCCACTTTGGCATAAAGCCTAAGGGCTTCCGTGATGACTATCATTCTAATCAACTATCATGTCCAGTCAATTTAATTAACCACAGGTGGACTCCAATCAAGGGGTAGAAACATGTCAGCAATGATAAAGAGAAATGGGGTGCACCAGAGTTAAATTTCAAGTGTTACTACAAAAGGTCTGAATACTTATTCCAATGTTGATATTTCAGTTTTTTCTTTTTAATAAATTTACAGAGATTTCTAAGATTCTGTTTTCACATTGTCATTGTGGGGTACTGAGTATAATTAATGAGGAAAAAAATGAATTTCAACTACTGTAGAATCAGGCTGCCGCATAACAAAATTGACAAAAGTGAAGGAGGTCTGAATAGTTCTGGGTGTACTATGTTTTTGTTGTTAATGTAGTATACTGGCTACAATTATACATTACATACCTCCAGACGTCTCAATTCTTGTGTCCGGTCTGGAAGAACCGGACGTTGAAACGATTCTTTCTGAAATATTGAAAAAATACTCTATTTTAAAAAGACAAACTTACTGACAGGGATTAAAAACCCTATTTTATTTGTTAGGATCATTGTCATGTTGGAAAGTAAACCTTTGGCCGGACTGAGGTCCTGACTGCTGTGCAAGCGGTTCTAGAACAGAACGGAACGGAACGGAACGGAATAACAGAGCTGGAAGGGACCTTGGAGGGCTCAGGTGCTTTGGAGAAGAGCTTGACTCCCTCTTCTTTGCGGCAACCTCTGAGATATTTGAACACTGCTAGGATGTGACTCCTAGGCCTTCTTTTCATTACACGAGACATACCAATTCCAGCAGTCCATTCATCATCTTCGTGGTTCTTCTCTGCCCCTTTCTAGTCTCAACATCTTTTTTACATTTCCGTGCTGATCAAAACGGGATGCAGTATTCCAAGTGTGGTGTTACCAAGGAGTTATAAAGTGGTTTTACACTTCACGTGATCTTGATTCTATCCCTCTATTAATGCAGCCTAACACTGTGTTTTCTTCTTTTGGCAGCTGCAGCACACAATTATTTAAGTAATTGTCCACTAGGGTTCCAAGATCCCTCTCACAGTTACTACTATTGAGCGAGATACCACGTGAACTGTACCCGAGCATTTGGTTTTTCTTGCCTAAGTGTAGAACCTTACTTTTTTCACCACTGAACTTCATTTTGTTCAATAACGCCCAATGTTCAAGTCTGTCAAGATTGTTCTTTATCTGAATCCTATCTTCTGGAGTGTTGGCTATTCTTGCCAGCTTGGTGTCATTTGCAAATTTGATCAGTTCCCCATCTATCACCTCAGCCAAATCATTGATGAAGATGTTGAAGAGTACTGGGCCTGAAACAGAGTCTTGGGGCCTCCCACTGCATACTTCCCTCCAGCTAGATGAAGTTCCACTCAGATGACATACTGAGTGCGGTTGGACAGCCAGCGAGTTTTGAATTCATCTGGTGGTAATGCTCTCTAACCCACATTTTCCTATCTTATCAAGTAGCACGTTGTGGTTTACTTTATCAAATGCCTTACAGAAATCCATGTCAATTATATCCACAGCAGTCCTCTGGTCCACTAATTTGGTCACCTTCTGAAAGAATGCAGTAAGATTTGTCTGGCATGATCTGTTTTTGAGATCACGTCTGCCAATTCCTTCAAAACCTTGGGATTGTAATACATCTGCTCCTGGTGATTTGAACTCGTCTAGGGTGAGCAGATGCTGATATTCTGCCTTAGTTATGTGACCCTCTTCCCACTTTTTATACTTGTCCTTTTTGTCTTTCAGTTTATCAAAGCGTTCTTTATGCAGCCATGCTGGTTTCTTTGGAGAGATGTTATTTTCCTTCTTCATTGGTATTAGGCTAAACTGGACTTTTATAATTTTACTGGTCAAAATTTCACAAGCTTCTTTTTTATATAATATTTTATTAATTTTCTGTTATTACAATTCCTTAGTGCTTAATGAGCAATGTGCTGTCTAGATTAATTTATTATATTTAGTAATACCAATTAAGTTCTTTCTCTCTGTCCCGTTTCCAGCCATTGATAAAATAGGTTCCATGTTTGATAATATTCTGTATCTATCCATTTCCACACAGTCCAGTATTTTCTTAATTATTTCTTCCTCCAATGGTGTTTTTTTCATTTTTCCAGTGCTGTGCAAATACCCATGCCTCCGTCCTCCTCCGGTGGCTTCTGTTTCCAATATATACTGGCCTCTCCGGTATATATACTTTATAAAAAGTCTTTGACTATTATAAAAAGGTCAAACAAGGTTTAAAACAGGTTTAAAAATAGATTAAAAGGGTTAAAAATAGGTGGGTTAAAAATGCAATGTTAAAAGGGATTAAAAAGTTAGAAAGTTAAAAAGTTAAAAGTTAAAATAAAAATAAAATAAAATAAAAAAAGCTTTTGCTTTTGGAGGAGCTCTTTACAGCCTTTGCTGCCTGTCCACCATCTTGGCTCCACCCCTCAGCCTTGAGCATTCAGCAGTACAAAAAGAAATAAGTTTTGCTACTTTACAGATGTTTTCTCCTCCGTGAAAGAGTTATTGTTTTTCTGAAATTATACTTAATAAAAAAAGTTCGGGCTTAAAGTCTATGTGTTTCCCTAACGTCTTTTCTAACCAAGTTCTCCGCATATTCCCCATTTAAAATTACTTTTGCTATTTGTTTATTGTATATTGTCTTAATAATCTTTATGAACGTTTATAAACATTTCTTCATTTAAACTGCTTATTTTAAATGTTTTCATTGAGGATATTGCTGTACTTTGCTCCATTCAACTTTCCCTCAATCCTAACCAGTCTCATAGTCCGTGTTGCTGAAAAATACCCCACTCTATGATGCTGCCACTACCACAGTTTCACTGTTGGAATGATGTAGGGCAGGTGATGAGCAGTGACTCATTTCTTCCAGACATAAAGTTTAGAAATGAGGCCAAACAGTTCAATTTTGGTTTCATCAGACCAGACAATCTTGTTCCTCACAGTCCGAGAGGCTTTCATTTGTTTTGCACTGAAGAGAGGCTTCTGTCTAGCCACTCTGCCATAAAACCCAGATCGGTGGAGGGTTTCAGTGATGGGTGTCCTTCTGGAACTCTGTCCCATCTCCCAACTCTGGAGCTCAGTCAGAATGACCATCCGGTTCTCGGTCACCTCTCTTAGTAAGGCCCTTCTCCCCCAACTGCTCAGTTTGTCGGGACGACCCGCTGTTGGAAGTGTCCTGGTTGCGTCAACCCTCTTCCATGTGTAAATTATGTAGGCCACTGTGCTCTAAGGAACCTTCACTGCAGCAGAAATTTTATTGTAGCCTTCCTCAGATCTGTGCCTTGCAATAATCCTTTCTCTCAGTTCTGCAGGTAGTTCCTTTGTCTTCATGGCTTTTACTCTGCTACAAGTATGCATTGTCAGTTCTGAGGCCTTTCATAGAGAAGCCTCTACCTTTCCAAATCATCTGCAATCAATTTAATTAACCCCGGGTGGACTCCAATCAGGGTGTAGAAACATGTCAGCAACAATAAAGAGAAGTGGGAGGCACCGGAGTTAAATTTCAAATGTGGTTGCGAAGGAAGGGTCTGAATACTTATACCAATGTGATATTTCAGATTCAAAAATTATGAATTTCAACAACTGTAGAATCAGGCTGCCGCATAACAAAATTGACAAAAGTGAAGGAGGCCTGACTATTTCTGAATGCACTGTATTTTCATTGTTACTCTAGTGTACTGACTACAATAATACATTACATACTTTCAGATGTCTCACTTCCTTCGTTTCTTGGAGCTGAGGCAGTTTGATGTATTCTTTCTGAAATATTGACAAAATATTCTATTTTAAAAAGATAACCCTACTGACCACAATTAAAGATCCCATTTCTTTTGTAAAGCAATATTATTTGGGTTTAGGGTGATGTTTAAAAAAACTTAAAAAATCATGTCCAATAAATTTAATTAACCATAGGTGGACTCCAATCAAGATGTAGAAACGTATCAGCAACGATAAAGAGAAATGGGGGCACTGGAGCGAAATTTCAAATGTTGTTGCAATGTGATATTTCAGGTTTTTCTTTTTAATAAATTTATAGACGTTTCTAAAATTCTGTTTTCACTTTGTCATTATGGGGTACTGAGTGTAGATTAATAAGAAAAACATGAATTTCAACAAATGTAGAATTAGGCTGCTGCGTAACAAAATTGACAAAATATTTCTGAGTGCACTGTATTTTCATTGTTATTGTAGTATATTGTCTGCAATTATACATTACATACTTCCAGACGTCTCAGCTCTTCAAATTTGTTTTTGAGGTGTGGACATTTCAGTTTTTCTTCCTGAAATATTGACAAAATATTCTATTTTAAAAAACACAAACTTACTGATAGCAATTAAAGACCTATCTTTTTTTTCTAAAAACAACTTTATCCAAGTTGGAGATTAGTAACTTGGTCTATTAAACCAATATTTATAACGACTTAAGCTAGATCTGCAGATTCATCCAACTTACATGGCTGCCCTACATGCAATAGAGACTCCAGGTGTCTCTCTTTGCTTTCCTTCCATTTGTCTGTGTTTAATTCTTAGGGCCTGGCTGGACAAATCCCTGCAGTTTTCTTGGCAGGGTTTTTCAGCAGTGCTTTGGCATTGCTAACTTTCTAGGGTTGAATGTGACTGGCCCAAGGTCATCTAGCTGGCTTGTGCCTGAAGTGGGATGAGAACACCCGGTTTCTAACCTCATGCACTAATCATGATACCAAACTGGCTTTCTTGGGTAGATAACGTAAGTTAAAATGTATTACAAAAATACACCACAGAAGAAAAACCTATAATGGCAACTGAGGACAAATATAAACCACAATCACTCCATCCATCCATCCATCCATCCATCCACCTAATCATCCATCTCTGTATCTATTTAAACTTTCTATAGGGCTCAAGTGTTTTCTCCTACCTTTCTTCTCCTGCCTTCCATTGTGAAAAGTGGTTAACTAGAAAATAAAGATAAAGATTAAGGTTAGAATGCGTAATAGTTTTAACATTTTCTTTTGAAAATTAGAATGTATATTTTGAGAAACAATGTCCAGAACACCAAATAATACTATAAATGTATTTGCCCTCCAGATCCTTACGACAATTGTTGCACAGCCAGGACAATTTAAAATAACATTGGTCGCCCTTCAGGTCTCCTTCTTTTCGTTATTAAGGAGCTCATGGCAGTTTAGAGGAGACTTGGTATCCTCTTGCTTGAGATGTATGCTTTTTAGGCTGTGCTTTTCTTTAATTTACTTAAAGGAATACTAAAGCTTAAGAGCTCTTTATTTGCTGATGTGATGATTGTGTCAGAATCCAAAAGGACCCCTTTCCTGGACACCCGGTCGCTGCCCCCATCCTGCCCAATCCAGCCCCAGGCTTCTGTTCTTTGGGAAGGGCCTGGACCACGGCTGTGTCATTCAGCCTGGGCGTCTGGGAGTAGAAGGGAGCCTTTTCAAGGCTTGTACTCAATGGGATATCTGCCTCTATTCTACTTGGCTACTTTTGGGAGATGTTTGGGAAGCTCTTGGCTGCCTCACAAACTTTCTTCTGCCATGGTCGGTTGCTGCACTTTTGTGCCTTTGCTGCTTTGGGCCCTGAATGACGCAGAGAGATTTTCTTTCTTCTTCAGTCTGGAGTCAAGGCAGGTGACTTAAAGGGGTTCTCTCCCTCTTTCCAGGCAGGCAGGCAGGTAAATGGGATTTACAAAGGGAGAGAGATTAGAAAACAGGGTGGGGAGTTTACTTTTACCGCCTCATGGGGGTGGGGGGAGACCAGCAGCTCCTCCCAGTTTTTTGGGAACAGTCTCAGAGAATCCCAGGGCTGGAGGAAACCTCAAAGGTCATACAGTCCAACTTTGTGTTGTGCATCAATTAGGCCCCTTGCTCTCTGCTCAAGGTCATCTAAGCCCTGGTCATTTCCTGTTCAGACTACTACATGGGGCTGCTGCCTCCAAAATCAGGCACCCTCACTGGTGTGGAACGGAAGCTCTGTTCCCTGAATTTGGGTGAGAAAAGAGTTTACAAATGGCAAACCATGTCCAAAATCTTATAAAAAAGCTGCAGGGACTAGTCCAGGCGATTGCCAGGAGCGCAGACTGACTTGAAGGCACCAAATGCAATAGATAGATAGATAGATAGATAGATAGATAGATAGATAGATAGATAGATAGATAGATAGATAGATAGATAGATAGATAGATAGACAGACAGACAGACAGACAGACAGACAGACGGATAGATAGACAGATAGATAGATAGACAGACAGATAGACAGACAGACAGACAGACAGACAGACAGACAGACAGATAGACAGATAGATAGATAGGTAGGAAGGGACAGTAAAACCTAAAGGATTTAGAAGTATCAGTTATGGGAGGACCAGCCAAGTGAGAAGTCGTAGCAAGAGGAATCACAGCTGAGGAGGCTGTAAGGGAAGGAGCAGCTGATTGTGCAAGAAGCAGAAGGAGACCTACAGGCCACAGGAGGGAGGCAAAGGAGGGTCGAAGTCCTAATTCGGGGAACGCAACTGCGCAGCTACAACGGCAGCCCCGATCAGATCCCGTCGACAATGAAGCCGAGAGGGGCGTGGCCAATAGGCGGAGCTTCCGCGGAACTTTCACGCCCCTCCCCGCCCCCTCGGCGGACAGCGTATCCCGTGCGGCGGGGGCGGGGACGAGGAGCAGGACGGGCGGGAGAAGCAGGGGCGCCGGCCGGAGCGGGCCGGCTTGCGAGACCTCGCCAGCAACGGGGCCGGTGAGTAGGAAGGGGACGGGGGCGGCGGGGCTCTGGCTCCGCTCTTGAGCGGCGCGGAAGGCGGCTGGAAAGGGAGGCTCCCCCGACCGACCAGGCCTCCGTCGCCCGGTCCCCCTTCGGGGCTGAAAGTCTCGGCCCCGCGGACAAAGAAGGCCGTCTTGGGGCGCCCCCCTTTCCAGGCACCCCCTCCCCGTCTGGTTGGAGGGCGCCTTGCCTGGCCGCTCCTTTCCGGGCGGAGAGAGAGAGAGAGAGAGAGAGAGAGAGAGAGAGGGAGGGAGGGAGGGAGGAAGGGAGGGGGAGAGGGAGAGAGAGAGGGAGGGAGGGAGGGGGAGAGAGAGAGGGAGGGAGGGAGGGAGGGGGAGGGGGAGAGAGAGAGGGAGGGAGGGAGGGAGGGGGAGGAGAGAGAGAGGGAGGGAGGGGGAGAGAGAGAGGGAGGGAGGGAGGGAGGGGGAGGGGGAGAGAGAGAGGGAGGGAGGGAGGGAGTGGGAGAGGGAGAGAGAGGGAGGGAGGGAGGGAGGGGGAGAGAGAGAGGGAGGGAGGGAGAGAGAGAGAGGGAGGGAGGGGGGAGGAGAGAGAGAGGGAGGGAGGGGGAGAGAGAGAGGGAGGGAGGGAGGGAGGGGGGAGGAGAGAGAGAGGGAGGGAGGGAGGGAGGGGGGAGGAGAGAGAGAGGGAGGGAGGGAGGGAGGGGGAGAGGGAGAGAGAGGGAGGGAGGGAGGGAGGGAGAGAGAGAGAGAGAGAGAGAGAGAGAGAGAGAGAGAGAGAGAGAGAGAGAGAGACGGTCCGTCGGCCGCCGTCGGGGAGGGCCAGGCGCGGTGTCAGCGGCCGCGGGTATCCTGACTGCCGTGCTGGCCGTTGCTCCGGCTGCCTTCGCCTCCCCGGGGCCCAAGGGGGTCGGAATCGCTCCGTCCCCGGCGCAGCCCCGGCCAGGGCGAGCGGGACGAAGGCGACGGTCGCCCGCGGGACTCTTGCCGGGGCGCGGATGCGCTCAGCCGCTTTTGGGGTCTCGAACCTTCAGTGCGAAGGGTTGCGTTGGGGGCTCGCCGCCTTTGGCTAAGGGCCAGCGCAAGTGGGCTGCTTGCGGCCACCCGTCTTTTTCGGAGCGAAGCGGCCGGTGTTTTTAGTCGGCGGCAGGTGAAAGGAGGGAAAGGATTTGCCCGCTTTGGAACTGCGGTGAGGATAGGACGAGGCGCTCGGGTCTCGAAGCCGCGTTGCTGGCTTTCCCGTTGACAAGCCTAGCGTCTGAACCGCTGAGCCACTGCCCCATTCCGGCAATATTCCCACATTGAAAAGTGTAAAATTCAAAGTGTAGTTAAATGATGAGATTTAATACGATAGTATTCGTTTCATTGAATATTGGTTGACAGATATTTGCCACCATTGCAGGAATTTATTGTATTAATAGTGCAATAAAATTGCAACATTATCTATGCTCTTCAGAGCCTGCATATTATCTCTATGTGAATCACAGTTTTATGTATGCTTGTTTCAATTAGAGTCTATATTTATATAAGTGATATTTGCAAAAAACAGACTTTTCAGAGGGTTGATAAAATTCCCTCTAAAGTTCAAGGGTAGAGATACAGAAGGTCTTCATTTGGAATCAAGATATAGAGTGTTCTAAACATTTGTAATACGGTTTGAGTTGCTTCCAAAGAAAATGATCTGCTGCAGAATTATTTATCCCAAAAAGTGTTTTAAACGAAAAATAGAAAATAATTCATTTGGTCTGTCTTATAATAGCAAAGAAAGAATCAAAGAAATTAAGTGCTGTAATAGAAGGAGAAGAGCCAATTTGATGTAGTATTGAAGGCTTTCGTTAGAAACTGGGAGAGCGTGAGTGCTGGTCCCATCTTGGGCGTGAAGCAGCTGGATGACCTTTGGCCAGTCATTTTCTCTCAGCCCTAGGAAGAGGCAATGGCAAGCCACTTCTGAAAACCTAGCAAAAAAGCTATAGGACTTGTCTAGGAAGTCTGTGAGAATTGGACATGATTGAAGGAAAGAAAAAAACAGAAGTTGAAACTGAAGTTGAAATGATGAATGGTCATCCCTTTTGAATCAACTAAGAGAAGTCAAATCAGGTTATATCAATTTATCAACCTCTCAGTGTAAATGGGTGTAATCATTATGACTTCATAAATCATGATTAAACCTACTAATTTTTTTCAACAAATCATCTGGAATCCAATAATATTGGACTCGCAGTTCTTGCTCGGAGAAGAGGCAGTTGTGATTTATGGTGAAAAGGGCTTTTGCGCATCTCCATCTGCTGTGCCAATTGTGCCTGTTCCTCAGTGAGAAGGCTTTAGTACCGTAGTTTAAAGAGAAGAAGGACTGGAGGTGACACGACATTAGTGTTAGTGTTCCAGGATCTAAGAGGCTGCTACAAAGAAGAGGGGGTCAACTGGAGATTGGACAACAATTTTTCTGAAATGCTAGAGGGTTTCCTGCTTGAGCAGAGGGTTGGACTAAAAGACCTCCAAGGTCCCTTCCAACTCTCTTATTCTGTCATTCTATTCTCTCCACAAAGTAGCTTCTGTGTTAAAGTTTGAGAAATAAAAATGCATAGTGGAACTGGGAATAGTATGAGGGATGTAGTTTGTTACATACAGAATGCAGTAAAAAATCAGTTGAGAAATAACCTTATCAAAATGGATAAAATCATATATAGAGTAGAAATAGAAAGGAGAAATTTGAAGAGATCAAGAAAAAGAAAGTACTTCTCACCGTGTGTAATCAATTCTGTGGAATTGATTATCACAAAACAAGTTAGATGGCCACTAACTTGAATGCCTTTAAAAGGGATTGGATAGATTCATGGAATGTTAGCTAAAAACTAGAAAGTTGGAAGACCCAATTTATCTCTGCGTTGGGAGCAGTTTGATTCCAAATACCAATTTTAGGTGAACCGTAGTGGGGTAAATGTAAATTCTCCGTCTCCTACTTGAGAGCACCCTAGAGGTGTTTCATTAACCACTCTAAGAAACAAAACGTCGCATTAGAATGGATCTTATCCTGCTCTAGCAAGACTATGCTTGTGCTTATCCAATCTACAGGGCTTATTAAAATTATGAAAATGCTGGTGATTTTGGGGTGGTCTTTCTCACCTCAAGGGTTGTTGTGGGAAAAATAAGAAGAAAGAATATTGGGTATGTTTGCCATCTTGAGTTATACATGAAAAGGTAGGATCAAAATGATGATGATGATGATGATGATGATGATTCTATTTTTCTTTTAGCCATGTCTCAGACCCTAGAGACGGCACAGCTCCTTCTCCCGCCACTTTGGCAGCTGGGTCCGTCCGGGCAACGCGCGCCGAGCGAAGGGACGCCGGGCGCCGTACCTCGGATGTAGGTGCGCTTGCTCTCGTCCAGCAAACCGGAGCTCGACCCGCCCATCCTGCCGGCGATCGGGGCGGCTGAAGGGAAGAAGTGACGCGCGGATGGGCGAAGGTATCGCCGGCAGCGGGACGCAGGATGGGCTCCAACCCAACCTTTCCTCTCCACGCTCCGCTCCGGCTCTCGCCCTCGGGCGCTGCTCCGCCCCGCCTCCCCCTCCGCAGCCCAAGCGCAAACCCTCCTCCAGCTCCAGGAAGCGCCCGATCAGGCGCCTCCTCCCCGGCTCCTCCTGGCGGAGGCTCAGGCTGCCGAAAGCGCCCCGCTCCGGGAGACCAATCCTCGCTCGGAGCAGAGGGCAGCTTTCTCCCGGCTTCTTCCTTGCAGCTGCCTCGCCTTCGCCTTTTTTCTGCAACGTGCGGGGCTAAATGCAGGGCGGGAAGGGGTCGGGGGTTACTCCATGGCCCGCCAGCCACAGGTGAGTAGAAGCGGCCTGTCTCGTCTGCACCTCGAAGGAAGGCGGGCCGGTGTGGTGGGGATGGGGCGACTGTCGGCCGATCGTCTGAGCTCTCTGCAAGAAGATCAAGTCGCTGGTTCAAACCTCCCAGCTAACTTGCCTCAGAAAGACACCCCCCTCTCTCTCGTGGCTTTCCGGCCTGAGGCAGCGGCCGTTTGGCCTCCTAGGATACTCGGTCCCTATCCTATTAAGGGGGGAGATTATTGGGGGGGGGTGTTCTGAAACTTTAATGACAGAACTACAGGGCAGCTCCCATCTATCTGTTCTTATGCAAAATGCCATAGTTTGTCAAATCCAAATCGCTAAACATCAGATATTTTTCTCCCACAGGTGCTTTTTTCCAAAGGCAACTGGACTTCCTTGTTTCTTCCTTGAAAATGTTTCACTTCTCATCCAGAAGCTTCTTCGGTTCGGTTCAACTGAAGAAGCATCTTGGATGAGAAGCGAAACGTGTTCAAGGAAAAAACAAGAAAGTCCAGCTGCCTTTTGAAAAAGCACCTTTGATGTAACCCTGACCTGGATCTCCATAGATATCAGATATTTTTCGACTGAATTTTATTTATGCACCACTCTCTATTGAGAAAGGATATTTTTTCTGGAACCTCGAGTTTTAAAAGAGTTTTATCTAAGAGCTGATATAAATTATGCATCACAAAATCATGATTTATCCATTTTATCTGCCTGTATTAATGAATATATATTGAAGACTAGATGAGCAATGATTGTTCTCAATCTGTCACGTTCTTTGAGGAACATTAAAAATTATTTGAGTACAATTGTGAGACTTTTCCCATTTCATTATCACACCATTTGACGTTTTTTAAAATACTTTGATGAAATTCAGTTATATAACAAGCATTCCCATATTGAAAGAAAAATCTTCATCAGGGTCCAGTCCAAGCTGGGAATAATCAAAATGGAGACTGCTTTAGAAAGAAGGTTGTAGTTTATTGAAAAGGAGAGCCAGATTAGAAAGATGGGTCTGGGAAAACTGAGCACCTGTAGCAGGAAGTGGTGGGCTTTTATACCTTCTTGAACTTCTGTTTGGAGGTGTTCCTGGGGCATGAACTTTGATCTGAATCTGAGTGTGCCTTTCTGGTATTTTGATGGCGGTGGATTAATCCTATTACCTCCCAAAGGTCATATCCTGCTTCCCTGGGGCTGTGGGATTGTTGATTCTAGGGATCTCTGTCTTTCTAATCCAAGCTTTCTGGCTCCAATCTTTCTGACAAGATTATCACATCTGCATTTCTGCAGACCTGGTTTCTGTTTGGGGCAGAGAGACTTGGGGAAGTTGGTTTCTGCCTTTAAGATCCTTTGGGGAAATATATTCTGCCTTTTTAATATTTCCCAAAATATTTTTTCCTCTGGATTCTTCCCACACCTGCATTCTACTAACAAACTGTAATGATATGTGGAAATGACTTTGGGGATGAGGGAAGAGATGCTGGCTACAAGTGATTAAGTAAGAGGGAGGGGAATGCTCAGCTTTATAACAGGCAGAGAAAGAAAGTCAGAAAGGATCCTGCTTAACTTTAAAAGCTGTAGAAATCTTTGGTGAGAATTTTGTGCTTTCGGATTTGTAAGAGTCTGTTAATGTGGCCTTGCTATAAATAAGAATTAGCTTTTCAGGTCATGTTTCACAACTGTTTATCTGGGAGAAGATTAGCCTAGGAACCTACTTCTAGACAAATCCATGATTACATGATCCAGGCTCCAGAGGCCTTTTCCAGGCCTTTTTAATGGATTTTTTAGGACAATGTAACTTAATATTATTAGCTATATGTTACATGTAACACTCTTCAGTTATTGATCACGTTTTCAAAGTAATATCCTCCTCCCACACCAAAAACTAAAAGACTGAAAATTTATGAATTATATATTTAATATATATATACATATATATACATATTTATTATATATTTAATCCTACATATACAAATCTAGAAGTAAGTCTTCTGGAAGTGGTTTTTCTAGAGAGAAATTACTAAGGAAGAACAGCTGCTGGCCAGTGATACACAGGAACCAGGTGGGGGTCATCTAGCAGTAGAGGCTTCATGAGTCCCCGGCAAACAAGTGTAGATAATACAACAGCAGAAAACACAGGCGAACCTCTTGAAAAGATGAAGCATCATAGGGACAGACATGAACTAAATAAAAAATGGCTTAAAGCGTTTTTAGAGAGTCTCAAAACCAAAAAGAGAAAAGAATCCAGGCAAAATGTATGCAGTGGCTACAAAAATCTGTTAAAAGCCTTAATGAAAAGTCGTACCAACCAGGACCTAGTATGTCCCTGAGAACATAGCTTGTAAATTCCTGGATGAAGTTTGAGAAGGAACATCCTGAAGCATTCCTGGGTAATGTGGCTCATTGGCTGGAGATATCCATAAATCATATGGAAGTAAGATGGCAAAAACATGTGCTTTGACAGCAGAAGAATGGCTTGAAGAATCTATTCAAGCCATTCAAAATCTATTGAATTCTGAAGCAAAGTCTCAAAGTAACCTCAGATGGCCTGAGAAGTCATTAAAGAAAAAAAAAACATTCTGAAGGATGTGTGGAGAATATAATGGATTCCAGGATCTTTAGTAAGCCTCTCGCTTCAGCAATCCTTTCGCCCACTTTACAAAAGAAAAGAAGAAGAGATACATATTGAATTACGCTGTGGAAAGCTTTGAAAGGAAAGAGGTAAACTGTTCATTTGTTACGTTCTGAGGCAAGCATGATGTTCAGCACTGCTGATCTGTTGGATTCTATTCTGAGACGCAAAACTAGTAAATGAGTATACATTCTGAGCCACTGGGCACATTTGTAACCCTTGGAACATATTATAGGCAGATGTGTAAAATAAAATACTAATTTACACATTGACAAAATGGGAATTGAGGTGCTTTGCTAATTCATTCCTGAAGTCCACCCTGGAGATTTTCTATCAACCCACGTTTATGTCTCCCCCCTTTCTGGGCAGCTGGACATGCTTCCTTTAAAAATCTTGAGCTGTAATCACCCATGGTTTCTATTCTTCAAGAACATTTTAGACAATCTTAAAAATAAAGAGAGTAAAATAGTATGGCAATTTATGTTATTTTCTATTTAAAAAAAAGTTATGTGAGTATTACCATTTTCCAATCCCTATTGTGTCTGGGATTTCCTTTGTGCCTTTGAGAAATCAACAGGTCCAAAGGACATCAGTCTTTCCCACCAACTATCCCATTTGTCTGCATTCTTTTTCACTTTGTAGCTTGATGTATTGCCAGTATGTGATTAGAGATAGATGTTTTCAAGGTCAAACAACTGACATGAAGTTGTCATCGGAGATTAGCAGACTGTTCTGCCATCCTGGGAGGTTATAACTTTGATATCTCTGTGATGAAAACTTCCAAGTAAATGCCTAGGTAAATATTTGATTTGATTATTTAATTGTATCCATAATTAATGTGACGATGAATACAATATCTTAATTTCAGAATGGTTACTTTCCAGCTTTTCATCTTGAAAATAAGATACTAATGCACATGGGTTTCATCTCAAGCCTATATGAATCTGGCAGCTAATGATACTTAAAAACAGAATAAAAATCACTGATAAAACCAAGTCTTCAAAGTTTTACAAAAAAAGTCAGTCCAATTAGTCTGATCTCCGTGGGGAATGATGTTCCAGAGGACAGGGGCCACAACAAAAAAGACTCTCTTCAGATGACACTCCCTGATGGGACAGGAGCATTCATCTCCTGTCAGATGTATAATATAGGGAGAAACAGTCCTATATAAGTAACTCAATCCCAAACCATGAGGTCCAGCACCTTGCATTGAAGCTGGAAGCATACTGGCAACCAATGCACCTTGCAGAGCAGAGAGTTTGCATGTGCTGTATGACAGACACCCATGATTGCCTGTATCACTGCATTTTGCATCAGCTGAAGCTTCTGAACACTCTTCAAGGGCAGCTCTATGTAGAAACATGTTGTAGAAATCCACTTAGGACACCAATCTGGGACACCAATGACGTGACAAAGTTAGCATGTGGAAGAATGGAGATTGAGTTGCAAGGCTAAAATCCTATCATCACTTATACATTTATACAACAACATATTACATACCCCAGTGGTGTTCCTCTCTACGGGCCTTAGTTCGGAACACCAAATTCGGAATCCTAGAAGATAAAGTAATAAATGTCAATGCATATTTCCACTACGAAAATACTCTACAAAAAGTTATTTTCAACTATGATAAGACTTTGATAAAATTCTTACAAGGATGTTCTTTCTGAAGAATCTGGAGAAGTCAAAATAGATTTAAAAAGAGGTAAAGTACAAGTGAATATATTACAATAAGCAGTATCTTTAACCATCTACAGCGTTTATGATTTTTATTGCTAATATTTTGTGTACTGATTACAAATATTCATTACATATCTCAACCTGTCTCTGTGGGAGACATGGGAAATGGGTTTTTTCCTCCTGCAATATTAACAAAATACCCTATTTTAAAAGACGACTTACTGACAGCTATTAAAGAGCCTTTTTTTTCTAAAAAGAAAACAATAAGTGAATAGGTTTCCAGGCACATATATTACATTCATAGCAATAGTAGTTGCATTTCTGTCCGCCTTCTCTATAAATCAGCCTTTTCCCAACTTTTTACCATGAAGTACTCTTGAAATAATTTTCAAATCTCATGGAATTCTTGCATAAAAATATTGTATCTGCAGTAGATATTACATGGTGCGCTAAATTAAAAAAATATGTATTTTTTAGGATCGTTCATGAAACTCCTAGTAATCTCTTTTAAAATCCCGATGGAAAATGGCTGCTCTCCATTATCTGCTGTGGAGCTACCTCATTGAATCTCCTGCAGGGAGAGAGGTTCACCATGTCCCTCACGGGGCCTATTTCCTGAGGGATAATGCTTCATGGTAGGCAAACGATGCCATCTGAAGGTGGTGTTTCCATTATTCCTGCAGTCTAGGAAAAAGAAGCACTGCTCTCCTTAAATATAGGGACTCCAGTCCTGATTGGGCTCTTGAGTTGAGGGCTCAAAAGAGAAAGACTAGCATTGAACCCCGAGACCTCTGAGGAATATATCAGGGAGGCTCTTGTTCCTCGTTTTGAGCATTCTCTGCACCAAGGATGAGGCCCATATAGCCTTCCCTATGGTTTTTAGTTCAACCCCTAATAGCTCCAGGCAACCAAGGCGAAGGATGCTTGGACCATCATTAAGAAGAAAGGGTGGGCCCCATGTTCCTAGTCTGCACCTACGGGCAATGATTTTGAAGGTTTCACCAAGGGGTCTTTTCCAATCTATGGGAGGGCTTGAACCATTTATATTCAGAATTCCTATTGGACTCTTGGTAACAAATCAGGAAGGAGTCTGTAGCAGCTTTTCTGACTAACATTTTGTATTAAAAGGCATCAGCTTTCATGAGCTGCAGCTCACTTCATTAAAAACCTTTTGTCCTCACAGTCTTCTTCCTTTTCATTCCAACACTCCTCCCTCCTTTTGTAGCTTTTTGGTTTGGAGTTTCACCTGCTTCCTCTCTGGCCTATGTTTTTCATTTTTTTTATCTTACCTAATTTCTGGTTTATGATTAAATAGATTTTTTTTCCCCTGAAAGGGACTCGGTGCCTCAGTGCTAAGGCGGTCTCTAGCTTAGCAGTCTGAGAATGAGGGCTGTGAAACAGAGTGAGCTGCCATCGCCTGTCCCAGCTCCTCTTGCCAACCTAGCAGTCTGAAAGCAGGTAAATGCAGGTATATGAATAGTTACTGCATTAAGCTTGCAGGAAAGTTACTCTCTGGGTATCAGCATACACTCTGTGCTGCACCATGAGCACGGAAACACCTCCAGGAAACACCGGCTCTTTGGCTTAACAAATGGAGATGAGCAACATCACTGCAGGGACACCTTTCTTCCCCGGAATTCACTGCATGCAAACATATGCTGTGCCCTCTTCCTTTCCAGTTCCCCCTTGAAGAAAACCTGCTACCCAGAACTAGAAGCAAAGCAATTTTGTTTTTGGTTCCTTTGGAAAAGAAAGAGAAAAAAGCTTACTAAAGATCCTGGAATCCATTATATTCTCCACGCATCCTTCAGAATGTTGATTTCTTAAATGATTTTCCCATGCCATCTTAGGGTACGTTGCAAGTTTGCTTCAGTAGTCAATAGATTTTGAATGGCTTGAATAGATGCTTCAAGCCATTCCTCCGGTGTCAAAGCACGAGTTTTTGGTCCTCTCAGTTCCATATGTTTTAGGGATATCTCCAGCCAACTAGCCACATCCCCCATGAATTCTTCAGGATGTTCCTTCTCAAAGGTGATCCAGGAATTCACAAGCCATGTTCTAAGGGAAATACTGGGTCCTGCTTGGTAGGACTTTTCATTAAGGCTTTTGCGACATTTTTGCAGCCACTGCAATACCTTTCGCCTGGATTCTTTTGTCGTTTTGGTTTTGAGACTGTCCAGACAGGCTTTAAGCCATTGTTTGTTTAGTTCATGTCTGTCGTGATGATGCTTCAACTTCTCAAGAGGTTCTTGCCTGTTTTCTGCTGTTGTACCATCCACAGTTCTTTGCCAGGGACTCATGAAGCCTCTGTTGAAATCTCTGCTTGATGACCCCACCTGGTTCCTGTGTATCACTGGCAAGCTGTTCTTCCTTTGTGGTTTCTCTCTAGAAAAATCAAAAGGTTACATGTGAATCTGGACCATCTATCCCCTCGTCCAAATTGTTGATGAAGATGTTGAAGAGCACTGGGCCTAGAACAGAGCCCTGGGGCACCCCACTACACACTTTGCCCCATGTAGATGCCGTTCCATTGAGGACCACAAACTGAGTACGGCCGGTCAGCCAGCTACGAATCCATCTGGTGGTGATGCTGTCTAACCCACATTTTTCTATCTTATCAAGTACCGGTAGTAGGTTATGATCTACTTTATCAAATGCCTTACTGAAGTCCAAGTAAATTATATCCACAGCATTCCTCTGGTCCACTAATTTTGTCACTTGGTCAAAGAATGCAATAAGATTTGCTGGCATGATCTGTTTTTCACAAACCCATGGTGGCTTTCTTTCAGTCTTTTAATTTTTGGTGTGGGAGGGGGATATTACTTTCAAAGCTTGATCAATAACTGAAGAGTGTTATATGTAACATTTAGCTAATAATATTAAGTTACACTGTCCTAAAACATCCATTGAAATTTTATCTAAATATTCAATAAGATGGAATTTATATGTAGTAACACTGATAGATTTCTGTCCAAAAAACAACAATAGTAACAGTCTTATTATGCATACTAGAGCTTTTTTGTTCTTTTAGAAGTTTATTTTATAGAATTGTGGATGTTTGTAATACAATAAAATTGAGCAGTAACTGTTCGCATGTGGCATTTTATTTATTTTAAGGCTCTGGTTTATGGGAAATGGTATTTAACTACTGCAATAATCAGGGTTGCTAGCATGTAGTAATATGAAAGAAGACAAGCAGCTAATTTTTCTATTAAGTGGTGATAACTGCTTATTAGGTTGTGGATGTGACATTTCAATTTTATTTATTTGTTTATATCCTGAGTTTCTACAATGCAAAGGAAACTTGAGATAAACTCTCACACACCTTAAACTTTTTAAACCCTTTAAAATGACACAGGAGGAATAGTCTTCTAAACCCAATAGTAGACTCTAAGACAGCAAAAGGAGACCAAAAATGATACAAGTACTTCTATGTTTTTGTTTTTAACCCCTTGTGCACAATTGCCTTCTCCGCCCAGGTTCAAAGATCCTCCCTGGTTGCTGATTGTGTTCAAGGCCCAGTTCAAAACATCACAGATGATTCTAGGAAGCCCTGAAAATCTCCTATTCAAAGACCTTTCCTTTCCATGGGCATCCATGCTTTCATTCACAGTTTACATCAGTCTGCAGCTATCGCAATTGTCAACTCCACAAAAAGTTATTTTCAACTATGATAAGACTTACACAAAATCTTCCAGAGGCTGTTGTTTTTGAAGAATCCGGAGAAGTCAAAAGAGATTAAAAAAGAGATAAAGTACAAGTTAATATATTACAATAAGTAATATCTTTAACCATCAGCCCACCCACCCTCCCTACTCTCCCCACCACGATACTGGGCTTCTACAGCGTTTATGATTTTCATTGTTAATATTTTATGTACTGGTTACAAATATTCATTACATCCCTCAATTTGTCTCTGTGGAAAACACGGTAGCCTTTCTTCCTGCAATATTAACAAAATACCCTATTTTAAAAGACAACTTACTGACAGCTATTAAAGGCCCTATTTTTTCCAAAAACAACTTTATCTGGATTTATTCTTAAATTTAGGTGCCAACTTATATCTCTGGCATCTAAACTCTGCACACCTGCCTGGAAATTCACACGACTGAATGAAATGTATGGAATTTACAGACATTTCTAAAATTTTGTTTTCACTTTCTCATTGTGGGATACTGAGAATAAAGAATAACAATAAAGACAAGAGCTAAATTTCAAGTGTTGCTACAAAGGGTCTGAATACTTATTCCAATATGATATTTCGTGTTTTTTTCGAAATTTCTAAAATTCTGTTTTCTCATTATGAGGTACAGAGTGTAGATTAATAAGAAAAAAACGAATTTCAACAACTGTAGCATAAGGCTGCCACATAACAAAATTGAGAAAAGTGAAAGAGATCTAAATATTTCTCAACGCACTATATTCTCATTGTGAATTTAGTATACTGGCTAAAATTACACATTACATACCTCAAGACGTCGAGGTTTATCCAACTTAAGCAGCACATGCAGCTGTAGATTTTCTTTCTGAAATATTGACAAAATATTCTAATATTAGCCACTTTGGCATAAAGCCTAAGGGCTTCCGTGATGACTATCATTCTAATCAACTATCATGTCCAATCAATTTAATTAACCACAGGTGGACTCCAATCAAGGGGTAGAAACATGTCAGCAATGATAAAGAGAAATGGGGTGCACCAGAGTTAAATTTCAAGTGTTACTACAAAAGGTCTGAATACTTATTCCAATGTTGATATTTCAGTTTTTTCTTTTTAATAAATTTACAGAGATTTCTAAGATTCTGTTTTCACATTGTCATTGTGGGGTACTGAGTATAATTAATGAGGAAAAAAATGAATTTCAACTACTGTAGAATCAGGCTGCCGCATAACAAAATTGACAAAAGTGAAGGAGGTCTGAATAGTTCTGGGTGTACTATGTTTTTGTTGTTAATGTAGTATACTGGCTACAATTATACATTACATACCTCCAGACGTCTCAATTCTTGTGTCCGGTCTGGAAGAACCGGACGTTGAAACGATTCTTTCTGAAATATTGAAAAAATACTCTATTTTAAAAAGACAAACTTACTGACAGGGATTAAAAACCCTATTTTATTTGTTAGGATCATTGTCATGTTGGAAAGTAAACCTTTGGCCGGACTGAGGTCCTGACTGCTGTGCAAGAGGTTCTAGAACAGAACGGAACGGAACGGAACGGAATAACAGAGCTGGAAGGGACCTTGGAGGGCTCAGGTGCTTTGGAGAAGAGCTTGACTCCCTCTTCTTTGCGGCAACCTCTGAGATATTTGAACACTGCTAGGATGTGACTCCTAGGCCTTCTTTTCATTACACGAGACATACCAATTCCAGCAGTCCATTCATCATCTTCGTGGTTCTTCTCTGCCCCTTTCTAGTCTCAACATCTTTTGTACATTTCCGTGCTGATCAAAACGGGATGCAGTATTCCAAGTGTGGTGTTACCAAGGAGTTATAAAGTGGTTTTACACTTCACGTGATCTTGATTCTATCCCTCTATTAATGCAGCCTAACACTGTGTTTTCTTCTTTTGGCAGCTGCAGCACACAATTATTTAAGTAATTGTCCACTAGGGTTCCAAGATCCCTCTCACAGTTACTACTATTGAGCGAGATACCACGTGAACTGTACCCGAGCATTTGGTTTTTCTTGCCTAAGTGTAGAACCTTACTTTTTTCACCACTGAACTTCATTTTGTTCAATAACGCCCAATGTTCAAGTCTGTCAAGATTGTTCTTTATCTGAATCCTATCTTCTGGAGTGTTGGTTATTCTTGCCAGCTTGGTGTCATTTGCAAATTTGATCAGTTCCCCATCTATCACCTCAGCCAAATCATTGATGAAGATGTTGAAGAGTACTGGGCCTGAAACAGAGTCTTGGGGCCTCCCACTGCATACTTCCCTCCAGCTAGATGAAGTTCCATTCAGATGACATACTGAGTGCGGTTGGACAGCCAGCGAGTTTTGAATTCATCTGGTGGTGATGCTCTCTAACCCACATTTTCCTATCTCATCAAGTAGCACGTTGTGGTTTACTTTATCAAATGCCTTACAGAAATCCATGTCAATTATATCCACAGCAGTCCTCTGGTCCACTAATTTGGTCACCTTCTGAAAGAATGCAGTAAGATTTGTCTGGCATGATCTGTTTTTGAGATCACGTCTGCCAATTCCTTCAAAACCTTGGGATTGTAATACATCTGCTCCTGGTGATTTGAACTCGTCTAGGGTGAGCAGATGCTGATATTCTGCCTTAGTTATGTGACCCTCTTTCCACTTTTTATACTTGTCCTTTTTGTCTTTCAGTTTATCAAAGCGTTCTTTATGCAGCCATGCTGGTTTCTTTGGAGAGATGTTATTTTCCTTCTTCATTGGTATTAGGCTAAACTGGACTTTTATAATTTTACTGGTCAAAATTTCACAAGCTTCTTTTTTATATAATATTTTATTAATTTTCTGTTATTACAATTCCTTAGTGCTTAATGAGCAATGTGCTTTCTAGATTAATTTATTATATTTAGTAATACCAATTAAGTTCTTTCTCTCTGTCCCGTTTCCAGCCATTGATAAAATAGGTTCCATGTTTGATAATATTCTGTATCTATCCATTTCCACACAGTCCAGTATTTTCTTAATGATTTCTTCCTCCAATGGTGTTTTTTTCATTTTTCCAGTGCTGTGCAAATACCCATGCCTCCGTCCTCCTCCGGTGGCTTCTGTTTCCAATATATACTGGCCTCTCCGGTATATATACTTTATAAAAAGTCTTTGACTATTATAAAAAGGTCAAACAAGGTTTAAAACAGGTTTAAAAATAGATTAAAAGGGTTAAAAATAGGTGGGTTAAAAATGCAATGTTAAAAGGGATTAAAAAGTTAGAAAGTTAAAAAGTTAAAAGTTAAAATAAAAATAAAATAAAAAAAGCTTTTGCTTTTGGAGGAGCTCTTTACAGCCTTTGCTGCCTGTCCACCATCTTGGCTCCACCCCTCAGCCTTGAGCATTCAGCAGTACAAAAAGAAATAAGTTTTGCTACTTTACAGATGTTTTCTCCTCCGTGAAAGAGTTATTATTTTTCTGAAATTATACTTAATAAAAAAAGTTCGGGCTTAAAGTCTATGTGTTTCCCTAACGTCTTTTCTAACCAAGTTCTCCGCATATTCCCCATTTAAAATTACTTTTGCTATTTGTTTATTGTATATTGTCTTAATAATCTTTATGAACGTTTATAAACATTTCTTCATTTAAACTGCTTATTTTAAATGTTTTCATTGAGGATATTGCTGTACTTTGCTCCATTCAACTTTCCCTCAATCCTAACCAGTCTCATAGTCCGTGTTGCTGAAAAATACCCCACTCTATGATGCTGCCACTACCACGTTTCACTGTTGGAATGATGTAGGGCAGGTGATGAGCAGTGACTCATTTCTTCCAGACATAAAGTTTAGAAATGAGGCCAAACAGTTCAATTTTGGTTTCATCAGACCAGACAATCTTGTTCCTCACAGTCCGAGAGGCTTTCATTTGTTTTGCACTGAAAAGAGGCTTCTGTCTAGCCACTCTGCCATAAAACCCAGATCGGTGGAGGGTTTCAGTGATGGGTGTCCTTCTGGAACTCTGTCCCATCTCCCAACTCTGGAGCTCAGTCAGAATGACCATCCGGTTCTCGGTCACCTCTCTTAGTAAGGCCCTTCTCCCCCAACTGCTCAGTTTGTCGGGACGACCCGCTGTTGGAAGTGTCCTGGTTGCGTCAAACCTCTTCCATGTGTAAATTATGTAGGCCACTGTGCTCTAAGGAACCTTCACTGCAGCAGAAATTTTATTGTAGCCTTCTTCAGATCTGTGCCTTGCAATAATCCTTTCTCTCAGTTCTGCAGGTAGTTCCTTTGTCTTCATGGCTTTTACTCTGCTACAAGTATGCATTGTCAGTTCTGAGGCCTTTCATAGAGAAGCCTCTACCTTTCCAAATCATGTGCAATCAATTTAATTAACCCCGGGTGGACTCCAATCAGGGTGTAGAAACATGTCAGCAACGATAAAGAGAAGTGGGAGGCACCGGAGTTAAATTTCAAATGTGGTTGCGAAGGAAGGGTCTGAATACTTATACCAATGTGATATTTCAGATTCAAAAATTATGAATTTCAACAACTGTAGAATCAGGCTGCCGCATAACAAAATTGACAAAAGTGAAGGAGGCCTGACTATTTCTGAATGCACTGTATTTTCATTGTTACTCTAGTGTACTGACTACAATAATACATTACATACTTTCAGATGTCTCACTTCCTTCGTTTCTTGGAGCTGAGGCAGTTTGATGTATTCTTTCTGAAATATTGACAAAATATTCTATTTTAAAAAGATAACCCTACTGACCACAATTAAAGATCCCATTTCTTTTGTAAAGCAATATTATTTGGGTTTAGGGTGATGTTTAAAAAAACTTAAAAAATCATGTCCAATAAATTTAATTAACCATAGGTGGACTCCAATCAAGGTGTAGAAACGTATCAGCAACGATAAAGAGAAATGGGGGCACTGGAGCGAAATTTCAAATGTTGTTGCAATGTGATATTTCAGGTTTTTCTTTTTAATAAATTTATAGACGTTTCTAAAATTCTGTTTTCACTTTGTCATTATGGGGTACTGAGTGTAGATTAATAAGAAAAACATGAATTTCAACAAATGTAGAATTAGGCTGCTGCGTAACAAAATTGACAAAATATTTCTGAGTGCACTGTATTTTCATTGTTATTGTAGTATATTGTCTGCAATTATACATTACATACTTCCAGACATCTCAGCTCTTCAAATTTGTTTTTGAGGTGTGGACATTTCAGTTTTTCTTCCTGAAATATTGACAAAATATTCTATTTTAAAAAACACAAACTTACTGATAGCAATTAAAGACCTATCTTTTTTTTCTAAAAACAACTTTATCCAAGTTGGAGATTAGTAACTTGGTCTATTAAACCAATATTTATAACGACTTAAGCTAGATCTGCAGATTCATCCAACTTACATGGCTGCCCTACATGCAATAGAGACTCCAGGTGTCTCTCTTTGCTTTCCTTCCATTTGTCTGTGTTTAATTCTTAGGGCCTGGCTGGACAAATCCCTGCAGTTTTCTTGGCAGGGTTTTTCAGCAGTGCTTTGGCATTGCTAACTTTCTAGGGTTGAATGTGACTGGCCCAAGGTCATCTAGCTGGCTTGTGCCTGAAGTGGGATGAGAACACCCGGTTTCTAACCTCATGCACTAATCATGATACCAAACTGGCTTTCTTGGGTAGATAACGTAAGTTAAAATGTATTACAAAAATACACCACAGAAGAAAAACCTATAATGGCAACTGAGGACAAATATAAACCACAATCACTCCATCCATCCATCCATCCATCCACCTAATCATCCATCTCTGTATCTATTTAAACTTTCTATAGGGCTCAAGTGTTTTCTCCTACCTTTCTTCTCCTGCCTTCCATTGTGAAAAGTGGTTAACTAGAAAATAAAGATAAAGATTAAGGTTAGAATGCGTAATAGTTTTAACATTTTCTTTTGAAAATTAGAATGTATATTTTGAGAAACAATGTCCAGAACACCAAATAATACTATAAATGTATTTGCCCTCCAGATCCTTACGACAATTGTTGCACAGCCAGGACAATTTAAAATAACATTGGTCGCCCTTCAGGTCTCCTTCTTTTCGTTATTAAGGAGCTCATGGCAGTTTAGAGGAGACTTGGTATCCTCTTGCTTGAGATGTATGCTTTTTAGGCTGTGCTTTTCTTTAATTTACTTAAAGGAATACTAAAGCTTAAGAGCTCTTTATTTGCTGATGTGATGATTGTGTCAGAATCCAAAAGGACCCCTTTCCTGGACACCCGGTCG